>JANZLD010000005.1:11484616-11512846 GCA_026413575.1 Erythroxylum carthagenense | reverse complement strand
TTAATATAAAATTTGATTTATTCATTAATAAATTGATCAATTTTTAATACAAAATTTATTAAAATAAATAGAAATGAAAAAGTTAAAGCTAGACAGAAAAATTAAAACAAATTTACTTATATTTTACAAATACTTAAAATAAATTATATTTTAATATTATCCTATTATTAAAAAATTAGTCAAATTAAGCCGATCTTCAAATTAAATTCTTATTTGATATGAAACTAAACTTCAAATAATTTTAAAATTCATATAATAAAATAACATTAACATCTTTAATTAAAACATTCAAACATCCAACTTGATTAATATTTTATAATTTCCATTAAAATACAAAACATCTTAAAACATAAAGTTGCATTTATTTTTTTCAAAGAGAAGAATCAAGAATAGCTATGTAGTATATAGTATACAACATTAAAAAAAAAACTAATATCTGAGCTCAGTTTATTGCCTTTTTACACTAATTTTCTATTTAATCTTATATTATATTATACAGAGTTTGATTTTTTCTAATGTTTTATGTTGGAGTAATTGTACTGTGGAAACATTGTTCGTTACTCTCTTTCTTTCTCCCGGAGGCTCCCCTTTCTACTCTAATGATGTTCTAATTCTATACCAGTTAACAATAGGAATTAATTAGTTTGTAGATTTATTTACTTTTCATCCTTCATACTTCTCAATATTGTATTCCCCTTCCCTGGCTCTTGAGTCTTGACGACAAAAAACTCAGAGCTTCAATTGGGAAAATGACGGTGGCAGCAGGAATTGGGTATGCGTTGGTGGCATTAGGACCCTCTTTCTCAATCTTCGTCTCTGTCATCTCCAAGAAACCTTTCCTCATTCTCACCGTTCTCTCCAGGTTTCTTCTGCTTTTCTTCCACAAAACTTTCTTAAAAGTTGTTCTTTTTTCAATTGTTATTACTTTTTAATCGTTTATTATCGAGAATTTGTAAGAAAGTTTGGATATTTGAGTAGGAAGTTATCAAAAGGAATCTGGGTTTTGTTCATTTTGTCGCTCTGAATTTTGTGTTCTAGAGATAGTTTGACTTTAATATGGGATCCATTTATTGTTTCCATCTATGTATGTTGGAATTATTAATTCCTAAATAAGCATTTCCACTTGTACTTTGCTCCTTTTCAGTCACTTATTGGTTGGCTACATTATGAACGTGATCACCTTCACATGGGATCAATTGCGTTTAACTGTATACTGGCATTTTTTGTCAGCTTACGAATTCTTCTTCAAACATTCAGAAAGGAAGACGAGTGATTTTTAATATATTGTTTTGAATTCGTTTATAATTTATGATTCTTGTAATCTCACGGGTTGTTGCAATCTGTGTATGTAGTATGCTGTTATGGCTTATAAGTCTGATTGTGCTGTCTGGAGTGTGGAGGGCCTTTCTTCCGCTTAAATCAACGGTATGGTGGCCTTACGCAATACTTATACTTTCATCTGTTAGTTTCCAAGAAGGGCTCCGGATTCTCTTCTGGAAAGTTTACAAGTAAGTTGCAGCGTGCAAACCATTTTATAGCTCTCTCTCTCTTTGAACTTGTGTAGCTAAACGGCTTAAATTCATGCTTCATTCACATTTAATGTCACATAAGGACAAATGACATAATTATAAGAATTCAGTGGATGTGCTTGTGTATAGTATGTCATGTCATATCGAGGAATGATTTGGCTTGCTAATCATATAAAATATGTTCCTTTTCACTTAAGTTTTTACAAGTTAATGGGTTTTTATTTTCTATGGGTTCATTAGTGTGGTTTTGTAATGGATTCCCCGGTGAATTTTTCCGAATATAAAGACACAGCTGAAGTGAAATTGATCAACAATAAGGATAATAGAATATTGAGGAAAATCACTAATTTTAAGATTTATGGCATGATCCACATCTTCGTGGGTTAACATTTGTAAAGTTCCTCATGTTTCATGGAGGATACTTAATTGTAAGTAGCTGTCTTGATAATCAAATGTTGATTAGTAACTTCTCATTTACCAGCATTGGGTTTGTGTGTTTTTCAAGTTCACTATAATGGCTATATTTTTTCCGACCTTGCTGCTTGTCTTGAACAGGTAATGCTTATATATATGCATAAATAGATTCATTCATTGGCTTCCTTCTTTTAGAATCCATATATATGCATAAACAGATTCATGTTCTAAAAGATTTTACTGATAGTTGCACCTGAAGAGTATAATTTTCTGCTACAATTCATGAGTGAGAATCTCTTCAAGTCTCTGTCATGTTTTGTAACATTCTTTTGTGCGGATGTTGTATAGGCGACTGGAAGATACACTGGATGCTTTTGCCGATAGAGTTTCTAAACCACGCTTGTTTCTGACAGATAAAATGCAAATTGCTCTGGGTAAGCATTGAAGTTGATTTCTCGTTATTCCTTATTATTGTCCAAATTGCTATAGCACCATAGGTTGCTTTTTTCATGACCTTGTGTTCATACCTTCTCTATTCCATTTTATTTGCAACATCTTGAATACAACTTAAGCAAATATTTTGTCCAATACTTGCTTTTAGGTTGAGATTATTGCTGAGCTGTAGTATAAAGGATTAAGAAAACATGCTTGCAGAAATATGTTCAGAATTTTGATATGGTGATGAGATATTTTGGAAATCCTTATTTCTTCTGTGAAAATGTGTTCAATATAGGATGTTGGTGTATGATAGCAATGGATGAGAATCAGGAAGTTTTATTGATAACTAGCAGTAGCCTTGTAATATAGTTCCACAAGAGCTAAAGCTTCCAGCCACTAATGGCCCTTCAGCAGTCTGCCAAATACAGTGTAAAATGATTCGATACCCCCGAACAATCCCCCTCTCCATTACATATAGCTCTCTCTCTCTTCTAACTAACTTCTATTCTAACCGTTTTCAGTACATGTAGCTGACTCATTCCTCCTAGCTTTAGGGAATCTCCTAGCATATGTGAGCATGGGCTTCGGGTTCATATCTGGACCCTTCTCCCTCTTCCTCCGAGAGTAAGTCAATATGGGTTTAGGATCCATATTGCTATCAATTCCACCCCCTACAGGAGCTGCCTTGTCCTCAAGGCAGAAAGAAGGGAACTGCTGCTGTAATTGGACAGCTGCTGTCCATGAAACCTCTTCGATAGGTCTGCCCTTCCACAGAACTAACCACTCTACTAGTTGCTCCTGACCCTTCTGAACAGTCCGCTCCGCAAGGATGGTTTCAGGCGCAATTGGTTCAGTGGAATCCACCTCTAAACCTGATGGAAGAGTAGGTTCAGGCACATGGCTGCCAATCACCTTCTTAAGCTGAGAGATATGGAACACCGGATGAATTCTGGAGGTGTCTGGAAGAGCTAGCTTGTAGGCCACAGAACCCACCTTAGATAACACCTGAAAAGGGCCATAAAACCGGGCAGAAAGTTTAGGACAGATGCGCCTAGCCAAGGATGTCTGACGGTGGGGTCTAAGTTTGATATAGACCCAATCTCCGACTTCCAAGTGAATATCCCTGCGTTTCCCATCAGCTGCGGATTTCATCCGTTGTTGAGCTCGGACAAGGTGAAATTTGAGCTGTCTCAAGGCTTCATCCCTGTCAACCAACACGCCATTAACAGCATCAATTGGTGATTCGCCAATGAGAAAGTGAGGAACCTGAGGTGGAGGTCGACCATACAACGCCTCAAAAGGGGTAGTGGCTGTGGCTGAGTGGAAGGTGGTATTATACCAAAACTCAGCCCAAGAAAGCCAAATGTGCCACTGCCGAGGTTGTTCAGAAACAAAACACCGAAGATAAGTCTCAAGGCACCTATTGACCACCTCGGTTTGACCATCGGTTTCCGGATGATATGAAGTGCTCATGCGAAGAACCGTGCCCTGCATCTTCCAAATTTCCTGCCAAAAACTACTAACGAAGATAGGGTCCCGATCACTTACAATGGACTTCGGAATGCCATGGAGTCTAACAACCTCCTTGACAAAACAATCAGCTACAACCCTGGCTGTGAAAGGGTGTTTGAGAGGAATGAAGTGGGCATATTTCGACAATCTGTCCACCACTACCATAATTACCTCAAATCCGTGACTTTTAGGCAATCCTGTTATAAAGTCCATGGAGACATCTTCCCATACTGAATTGGGAATAGGGAGAGGTTGAAGTAAGCCGGCTGGAGCTAGAGTTTGATACTTATGTCTCTGGCACACATCACATTCCTTTACAAATTGCCAAATCTGCCTTCGCATTCCAGCCCAATATAAACATCCCACTATCCTCTTATAGGTTTTAGTAAACCCCGAATGTCCTCCCATAGGAGTGGAATGGAATTCATGCAAGAATTCTGGAATTAAGGTGGAAGTTTGTGGTAAAACCAACCTGTTGCCTTTGAAGATTAATCCTCCGAGCAACTTGAAGTCAGAATTTGCTGCGGGGTCAGAAGTAAGTTGCTGCTGCAGGTTGGACAGCCAAGGATCTCCATGATACTCCCCTAGCAACTTAGCCGAATCCACCCAATTGGGGAATGAAACCAGATGATGAAATTCTGGTTCCACTGGTGCTCGTGATAAGGTATCTGCTGCCTTATTGTCGGGTCCTGGCTTGTAGAACACCTCAAATTGAAAACCCATCAACTTGGACAGCCAATGATACTGATCTGGAGTATTTAACCTTTGCTGGAGGAGATGCTTCAGTGTCTTGTGGTCAGTATACACCTTAAATGTTCTGCCCAACAGATAATGCCTCCAGTGTTGGATGGCCAGCACTAAAGCCATAATTTCCTTTTCATACACGGATTTGGCCTTGGCTGAAGTTGATAAAGCCTTGCTGAAATAGGCAATGGGCCTGTTCTCTTGCATAAGGACAGCTCCTAACCCATAGCCCGATGCATCGCACTCCACTACAAACTCCTTAGAAAAATCCGGCAAGGTGAGAACCGGGAAGGAGACTAAGCAATGCTTCAGCTCTTCAAAGGCTCTTTGAGCTTCGTTACCCCAAGAAAAATTATCCTTCTTAGTAAGTTCAGTGAGGGGTCGAGCAATCTTTCCATAGTCTTTGATAAACTTCCTATAATACCCAGTTAGACCAAGGAATCCTCTAACCCCTGTCACATTTTTTGGAACCGGCCAGTCTTTAACACTCTTGACCTTATTGGGATCCATTGCAACCCCTTCAGCCGAGATAACATGTCCCAAATACTCAATAGATTGCTGTCCAAATAGGCACTTCTTGTGATTAGCAAAGAACTGATGGTCAATCAAGAGTTGCAAGGCTTGTGCCAAATGTTTGAGATGTTCCTGCCAACTACTGCTGTAAATCAAGATGTCATCAAAAAAAACCAACACTCCTTTCCTCAATAATGGTCGAAAGATCGAATTCATGGTGGATTGAAAGGTGGATGGAGCATTCATAAGCCCAAAGGGCATGACTAAGTATTCATAGTGGCCTTCATGAGTTCGGAAGGCGGTCTTGTGAATATCTTCATTCTTAATTCGGATTTGATGAAACCCGGACTTCAAATCAATCTTAGAAAAATACTTGGAACCATACAATTCATCAATTAGCTCACTGATAGTGGGAATAGGGAACTTGTCCGGAATGGTTACCTTGTTTAGAGCTCGGTAATCTACACACATCCGCCACGATTGATCCTTCTTTTTAACCAGGATCACCGGGCTAGAGAAGGGACTGGTACTATGTCGGATAGCTCCTACGGCCAGCAACTCCCTGACTTGATGCTCAATCTCATCCTTATGATGATAAGCATACCTATAAGGTCTTACACTGATCGGATTTGTTCCACAAAACAGATTAATAGCGTGGTCATGGCTTCGCAAAGGAGGCAACCCCTTCTGCTCTTGGAATACCAGCTGGTTAGCCTGCAACACTAAGGTTAATTCCTGGAATTGAGCCGGAAGTAGGGTAGTCTTACACCCAGAAACATTCAGATCATCGTCGCTACTCAGCTGTCCAGTATGGGAGTCCATGGCAATGGATTGAAGCATCCCTTGCAAGGCAGAAAGTTGTTGGGGATGCTCACAGCCCTGCCCCCGCAACGTGACCACTTCCTTCCCTTGCTCAAAACCCCACCTGATAGTCTTCTGCCTGAAATCCAACCGTACCTCTCCCAAAGTCTCTAACCACTCCCCTCCCAAAACCAGGTCTATTCCTCCTAACTGAAGAATATATGCATCAATCATGAGTTCGACATTTCCCACCTTCACCTTCAGCCCTTTGCACCGACCTTGTGAAGAGCACCTAGTTCCATTGCCCAGCTTGACCCCATATGTCTCGGTTGGAGTCACTGTCAGGCCCAAGGTGGCCACCAATTCAGACGACAGATAGTTGTGGCTGGCTCCACTGTCAATGAGCAGCAAGATAGGGACTCCAGCCAAATTGCCTTCGATTTTGAGGGTCTTGGTCTGTGCTATCTCCCCATATTCGGCTACTTGGCAGACCATCTCCTCGGTTTCTCCCACAGTGGCTTCATCATTATCCCCACAACCAGGCGGCTGTCCATGCGGCTGTCCATCATCGTCTTCCCAGATCAACAGACGCAGGTGCTTATCAGGACAGACATGTCTTGGTCCGAAATGTTGCCCACATTTAAAACACAGACCCTTAGCTCGCCGATCTAACAACTCCTGATACGACAGATTCCGAGTTCCCTTTGGTCGTGCCTCTACCGGTCTCTCCAAGCCTGGTCGCCGATCCCCTTCCTGGCGCGCCCACTGGTTGGCGCCTCCGTTGGCTGGTGGTTGGGGACGACCCATGCCGGGTCGCGTATCGACCCAACCACGTCCAGCCAGAGTCGGGTTAGGAGGCCCGACTCGTGGTACACCCGCGGGTCTCCAACCTGATACTGGTTTGGCATGTGACGATGGCGTCAGCTTACGCTCCACCGCACGTGCTGCTGCTATTAAACGATACCGGGAGGAAGGATCCAGAGCCAGAACCTCCAACCTTATATCCTCTCGTAATCCACCGATGAATAACCCCATGTATTGATCCTCCGGAAGGGGTGGAACCTGGGCCATCAACATTTCGAACGTCTCCACGTACTGGTCCACCGTTCCAAGTTGTGTCAGTGATTTCAGCTGGGAAAAGGGATTCCCGTTGAGATGATCACCGTACCGGTCGAACAGAGCTCTCTTAAAGGTCTCCCAATCCAGTTCTGGTTTCGATGCAAGAAGGACCTTAAACCAGTGCCATGTCATCCCTTCCATACAGATTTGTGCCAACTGAACACGGAGTTCCGGTGGAGTCCCCTGAATGGCGAAGTACAACTCCGCCCGAGAGACCCATCCAATCGGGTCTTCTCCTTGGAATGGAGGGAGCTCTATCCTCTTGGCTCGGAGCTGATACTCTTCCGACGCCAAGGAAGTGACACCACTGCCGCCTTCTGTCTGGACCGACTTCCCGCGTTCTACTGAGCTCGATCCGACCTCCGGCGTCCGATGAGAGGTCTGACGTTGGAACCCCTCCCTCATTTCGGCGTGCATCGCCGCCAACGCTCTAGAGAGGTCGTCGACCCCCTTATGCAAGCTTCCCAGTTGAGCCGAATGGTCCAACAGCTTCGTCTCTACTGCTACCAACCGAGAATCCATTGCTTCCCACTTTTGCGACGCCATTCTAGTTTGCATACACCGGTCTCTCAATGAAAGCACCAATGATAGCAATGGATGAGAATCAGGAAGTTTTATTGATAACTAGCAGTAGCCTTGTAGTATAGTTCCACAAGAGCTAAAGCTTCCAGCCACTAATGGCCCTTCAGCAGTCTGCCGAATACAGTGTAAAATGATTCGATACCCCCGAACAATCCCCCTCTCCATTACATATAGCTCTCTCTCTCTTCTAACTAACTTCTATTCTAACCGTTTTCAGTACATGTAGCTGACTCATTCCTCCTAGCTTTAGGGAATCTCCTAGCATATGTGAGCATGGGCTTCGGGTTCATATCTGGACCCTTCTCCCTCTTCCTCCGAGAGTAAGTCAATATGGGTTTAGGATCCATATTGCTATCAGTGTAACAATCAACAGTTTATCTCTGGCCTTCTTTTCCTGTTGCTTCTGACATTTAGTCAATGGTGGCCAATGAATCTTCTTTACATTTTGCCCATCAGCATTTGCTGGGAGAAAGACAGTGAAAGAGAGAGCTAGTCATGGAATATTGTGAGTAGCTGAGGTCTACAGCACAAAAAAGTCCCTCTTCATGGCTGAACATAAAGATGCAAATCATAGGAAAAGAGATGCCAACCAACATACTATTGAAGTTTAGCTGCTAGAAGAATGAAAAATTGTTCACCATTGAGATAAAAATGGAAAGACAAAATTGTGTTAATTCCCTGCATGCAACTAATGTCCGTGTTGCTGAAACCCTGACGACATGAGGAGGATCAGCTAATCTAAGAAGCGTATTGTCTTTGTTGGAAATTAGTTCACTAGTTGTTGGTTTGCTTGTAAGGATAGGAATTAGGCTTATGTTTGATTCTGACAATATGACAAAGTTGACCCTATTGATTAGACCTTTAAAACTGTATCATCAGTTCAATGAGGATTCTATAGATGGATAGAAATGGTATTATAAATAAAATTGTGAATCTACTATCAACCCAGCTGTTTGATTTTGACAACCTACAATTCTCTGTATATCTTTTCTTGTTTGTGTTTGTACTACTTCCTAGTATTTCTGTTGCTTCATAAATGTGTTCTTAATAACACTCAAATTATGCAGCTGGTGGTTTAGGTCATGGTGTAGCCCATGCTGTTTTCTTTTGTCTTAGTGTCCTAACGCCAGCATTTGGCCCAGCAACATTCTTCGTTCACAGGTGTTCGCAGATACCATTTTTTCTTGTCTCTGGTGAGTAAAGTTTTCCATTCAAGTATTTCATGTGTGAATTAGACATTATTAGACTTCATGCACTTCAGCGTGTACTTGTAGTGAGGTGAGAGAGGGGAGGTGTTGTCACACTTGATGCTATAATCCTTGCATGTAATGACCCAGTTGCTGAAAACGGGGTAGAGGGACATTTAGATAAAGGGTAGATGTGTTTCATTTTTTGGTGAGGGATAAATGTGGTGAGTGGTTATAGTTACCTAATTAAGAGGAGTGACCTGAAGCAGTATTCGAGTTAAAATTAGTGCTATAAGGGTGATGTATGTAGTAATAGTCCTTTACAGTGGTTTCTGGAGACAAAGTTCTTATGCGAAGCTTTTAATGCAAAATGTATAGAAAATACAATAGTAAGAGGACTGTTATGGAGAAAGTACATATGGTTGAGCAAAGATACTTGGCGAATGGTTGTGGTAACCAGGAATCCCATGTTCCACTGGTCAAAATGAATGTATTAGTCAGTATATGGTAGTTGACATGTTCATAAGAAGTAACGTGATTTGTTAAGTTTACTTTGAATTACAACATTCCAATGATGAGATATATTGATGTTCGCTTTCTGTTTGTTTTACATGGGCAGCAATTATTGCCCTTGCTTTTGTTACGATTCACACCTTCTCTATGGTAATTGCTTTCAATGGGTATGCGGAAGAGAATAAAGTGGACCAAGTTTTTGCCCCTACAGTTCATCTTCTGGCAGCACTGGTGGTAAAATCCTCATCATCTGTTCATGTTTAACTATGCACTAAAGCAGTTTACCTAGTATAATTTGCTAATAGTCTACAAACTGTAATGCTATTGGGATCCTGATGAGATGTAGACAATATATTTTGGCCACCAATTGATGGACCTTGATATGGAAATTTTCAATTATGGAAAGCAGTTGCTCACATCTCACCCGTGGACATGATATTATGTTTTATGGATTATTTACGGTTAAATTGAACTACTATAACTCAAATATTTCAACTACAATAGTGATAGAAATGGTGTGTTGCTAGTCATTGAAATCAGATGTCACTAGAATAGAAATGGAGAGATATTTTGGTTATCAATGTAGGCCTAGCTGTGTTCAATAGGAAGAAATGAGAACATGGAAAGGAGCAAGAAATAAGAACAACGAAAATGGACAAGAAAGAAAGGAGAAATTGGGAGAGGCGAGTACTCGAGAACAATGAAATAATTTACCTAGCAAAGACGTAAATTTTCTTTGTCTTACGGAACTTGAATGATTTGAACTTGCATGTTAAAAGTTTATTTAGACAGTCTTTGTAATTACTGCTTTGGTTGGTACTGATAAACTTCTCTTATTCTTATTAGACACTGGTAAATTTTGCATCTGGAGGCTGTATGGTTGCAATTCCTCTCTTGTATTGTATGGCCGTCTTGACCTTGATACATTGTGGGAAAATGGTGTTCAGACGTTTAATAGAAGATCGAAACAGGCGGAGCCATTTGTAAGCTTATCGTGGTTACTCTAAACTCTCATGTCCTTTGCCTTCTTTTTTGTGAATTTATTAGATTTCTGTATGAAAAGTAACAATGGAAGAAGAAAGTTTAGTATTCTCGAAGGAGGTCTTTGATATACGTTAGTAGCTTTTTGTTTCGACTCCTTCGCTTTGTTGGATTACCCATGTATGGCATGCATATGAACACCTGCTCAATCCTAAAGTGAGCCTCAACTCGATTTAACATATTTCTTAGACACTGGTTGAGTTAGGATGTTAACGGGGACCAACATTACAGTCTTCATTATTTTCTCTACTTCCATGCTTTCTCTATCTAGAGGGATGCCCCTAGTTGCCTACTTCGCTCATTATTTCTGACAATATACTTGGTGAGAACCCTGTAACAACCAAAAAAATAAAAGCAATGAGACTCTGGAGGTTTGGACAGAGTGATAGTATCCCATATTGGATGCAGAATTTGCTCCTGGACATTGTTTCATACATCTTACACACTTGCTCCGGCAAGCAGAATGGGCACGACTCACTCAAACATGAATTAAAATGCTGAGGTGACATTACAATGTGGAATTCCAAGCTTTATAGAAAAAGAAAAAAAAGATGAAATTGATATGATGTCATAACTGAAATTAGAGATGATTGGGCTCTGATGTACAAGAAATAATTTGAAGAATTTGACAAGGTGAAGAAAGAAGAACATGGAAGATTGGGAGTTGATTACAAGATGATGAAGCAAAAGTAGAAACCAACTAGTTAAAACTCCAAACTTTGATTCTTTTGTTTCAAACAAAGGAAAGAATCATGGTATTTGTGATCTATATAACATACCAACAATATTTAGAGCGTTAAAATATATACGAAACTGTGTCCTCTTTAGATCTACTTCTTGGCAGTTCTGAAATAGGTTCACTTGAAAAAGAACTTCCAAATGTCTCTCTCTGTCATCTCCTTTACTAGATGGGCTCCAAAAATGCCCTCTTCGTCAACCAGACTTTTCAAATGCCGAGCACCATTACTGAAACCTACGTAATGTCTCTTCGTTGCCAAGTATAATACACCATAAGGTGGCCTCAAACACTGGTAAACCAGAGCGAAAGGGACAAATGTAAGTTTACAGGCAAAGAGATATGGATGTTTACACAATTGGGATAAATTAGATCAGAAGAAATCAATAAACAAACTGACCTTTTTTATAAGGGAATAAAGCTTCTTCAAAGAGGTCATGGAATATGGGATATCTGTAATCAAAATCACATCATAACCACCTCCATGATCTGTTTCATTAGCTCTTTCCCATGCCCGACTTCCTGAAAGCTTCCGAGAGCGTCTTGACGGTGGTTCCTGACCTATAATGCTACCATCTTGGCTACTGCATCCTTCCATGAAATCATCCTCAGAGAAGCTCAGACTCATCCCTGGCGTCACTTCAGATGACTCATTCCTCACAATAGACAAAACTGTGGGGAGTTCTTCCCAGTCTCCAGCATAGAAGTGTACAGATGGCGACAGTGTACATCTTGATGGAGTCAGAGGGCTCTCTGGCTGTTGGCTCTGTCGGTCCCGAGCTTGCTCAAGATTAGCGAGGACATTTGGTATAGTTGTGCACCTTATAGTTTCTGCATTGAGGTCCTGAAAGTGCACTGTAGAAGCTCCCTGTGAATCAATTCGTTAGCTTCAATGAATGCCCGCCAATAAGGCATTCTCCAAATTCGTAGCTACAAACGTTGAGATTAGATTGCAGGTTTTTCACTTGGAGTCTCTTGTGTGTCTAATTTTTCACTACCGTAAGTTTCACAGAGATTAATTGCTTACAGATATGAAACTAGTTGTCTCAGAAAACCAGAAAAAACATTTCTCCACACTTGGTTTTTTTTTTTTTTTCCAACCCAGCAGCAGACCACATTCATATATAATGGCTAGTTTGGAGGAAATTTTTCCACTTCAAGAAAACGGCTTAAAATCACAACCTTCAAGAACTTATACGGGGCATTGGAGTAAGAAGCATATGGGCAGTTTTGTTAGCTTTTTAGTTCAGATTTCAACCAGTTAGTACATATCTATACTTGGCATACAAAAGCCTCATGCCAACAACCCATATCTAAGGCCCAATTCATCTTCCTTTTGAAATAGTGAAGATAAAGGGGAAACACATCCAGAGCATAAAATACTAAAAACAGACGAAGACAATATTAGCATAAATCGACATTAGTAATTAAAAAGTAACAAGACATTAAGTGGAATACAAAGAATGGTCAAGTGGCAGTTACCTTCAGGCAAGTGAATATCCCCGAAAGCCCATCGCTACAGCCAAGCTGCAAGAATCACCGAGTACAAAGATCAAGTGCCAAACAATAAGCAAGGATTCATTAAATTTCTAAAACCAGAGTTGGTTTCATTTGATTAATACAAAGGAAGATGAAAGATTTCTTGACTGCTTAGCATCAAATGAAAAAAAAAAAAGGAGAGGCTTCTTCATTACTTTTTCTACTTTAAATGAATGGTCTGATCAGAAACTTTTAAGTAAACAAGGGCAAATCATCTGATGAGCCTGCTTATCAGTTACATTTGATATATCTATCCTTTTTAGTTTCCATAACATATTGTGTCTAGATATTATGTGCCTAGCAAGTAGCCTATAATATCCAATGGATAAGAACAAGTCTCTTTTTTATCAATACTAACACTTTACGAGCACAAATTCTTATACAGCTACTAAAGAATTCAAGATCAGTCATCTAATGCCTCTTTTTGATATTCTAGAGGTCAAAACCTCACAGTCCCATGTATATTCCAAGTTTAATCTCATTATTCCAGCCCGAGTTCTGCTACTATTTACTATCCTTAGCCCACTAACCCTCACCATAGCGCTAAGTTCTTTATCTTACAAATAAAACTAAATAGCGTGAAGGAAAGAGTTGTCCAGTGCAGTGTTTACGCAGAGCTCAGAACAAAAAAGAACACTGGTGATCAGAACTAGTAACGGACATTACTTTTCACCACTAGAATCCACCATAAGTATACTGAGATTTAGTAGGTCTAATCTTATAGTTTGTTCAATGGATCATTGTCCAACAAGATGGCTGCATCACATGGCACACTGTTGCATAATCATATAAATAATATGTGCATACATGGTCTATGCATCGAGGTAAAGTTCCAAATGGTGTCAGTAGATATTATTTCCCATTAATTACCTCTAGCACCCTCTTGCCTCTAAAGCTTAACTGCCCATCACGAATTTCATGCCTAAGAATACTAACAAGATCAATGGAGCTATCCCAAGACTTCAGAGACCCTGCAAAACAAGATAATGATGGTTTTCAGCTTTCAATTCAGTTAAGTACATTAAAATAGTCATTTCTTATTGCACACCACGATCTGCCAATCAAGTGTAATTAATAAGAAAACTATAGCTTTATATGTTTCCTAAATCTCACATACTAACCATCAGGTTTAGCTGACGTCATTTCAGAACCAGTGAATCCAAAGATATCAGCAACACTAACTATTCCCTGAAAGAGGTTTGAATAAAGCATCAAGCACATGAGGGATAAAATACTAACAACAAAAAGTGAGGGATAGGATATAGAAAATAAAGCTGACGGTTAGAGGTTCATGCATCAGATCCCATAAAGCAAATGTTTCATCACAAGTAATTAATGCAAGTCCCGTATAACCCTCTTGTCCGAAAAGTTGTTGGACAGCCAACTGATCCAAGCTACTGGAGAAAGGATTTCTTAGATACCTTGAACACATGGAAACCTTGCAAATCCACATTTTCCCCAGCATACCTATAAGGATGAGCCATCTGCGTAAGCATAGTCATGATGTGAGCAATAACAGAAATTTCCCCTGCAGGTGATATAATAACAGAATCAAGCCAACCGCAGTGATATACTTTTGAAGGGAGAATCTCCACAGCTGGCGAAGAAAGATGCGAATCTCTTTCTGAAACAGTGGAGATACTGTGACCGCCCCGATCACTAGGCACCAAACCAGGCCAGCACTGTGAAAGCAATGATGGGGCACGCATCTTAACCTGCAAAATAACAACACCATCAACCCTTTAATAATCCAAGGTGTCCAAAACAGAGGAATTACAGACCCCAGATGATAAAGTCATCCAAAACAGTCAATGAACACACAAGAAACCTAACCAAATTGGAATAAGTAACAGTGGAAGCAAAGAACAGATTAGAATAACATGACAGCGTACTAAAAATAAATAATTTTGATAAACCCAGAATCACAAAACCCTTTAAAGACTTAATTAACATGAAAAAACCCAAAGGGACTACAAACATTAATTGGCATGAACAAAAACCCAGTCTTTAAGTAAATTCAGAACCCAACGAAGTCCTAACCTCAAAGAACCGAAAAAGATGAGCACTATTGGTGAGGATTGTCTGAATCGAACGTTGATCTTGAGCACTTGTTTTATTGAAAACCAAAAGAAAGGCTAATATAGAGTGTGCAAATTCATGGGAAAATAGATCGTTCCCATTAAAAAGTCAAAAGGAATCAAAGTTACCAGTTCCCAAACAAGCGAGACCACGGAGAAGCTTCTGACACAGAGCTTGTGGGAAATATGCCCATTCCCCACTTTACCCTTTGCTCCTTCCCATTATTACGCAATCATCTATATTTTCTTCTTTTTTTTGTAGAAACAAAAATACCTACAGCACTGCTTGATTTCTAAGCTCCGACAAAGTTTATTGTTTCCAAATTAGTTATTTCAAATTCATTTGTCATCAGCTTCTTAAATCTAATTACAAAATATAAAAATTATAAAATAAAGATTGCGTAAATTAATAATCTTTCTCTAACTTTCACAAAACGAAGTGCCTTATATATTACGTTACATTAACTTCTTAAATCTAATAAAAATCATTATTGATATAAATTAAATTATTAACATAAAACAATAATAAGAATCTCAAATTTATCTCTAGTTTTATCTTACAAATTTAATTCAGTTTCATTAATAATTATCAACAAATAACTATTAGTTATCAATGAATACTCATGAATTATAGATTTTCCAAAAATACCTTAAAATTAAAGGGTAGAATCACTTCTAATGTGAATAATTCATATTTTATTTTTTTAGTATAAGCAAAACTCATTTTCTTTTAACAAAAGCTTTCAATTTTTAATTTCAAGTAATAAACAACTAGTAATAGCAGAGAACAAACATTAGTGGTTAAGTAAATACTTAAGACGTGCCTATTTGGATAAACTTATATTAGTAGAGCTTTTCTGATAAGAGTTTTCTGAAAAGTCAGTTGACTGTTTGACTGTCAATTAAAAAAACAGTTTTTTTAAAAGAGTTTCATACAATAGACTGTTTGGTAACATAAAATAAAAATCACTTTTATTAATTTTAACTATATTTAATTTTATAATAAAATTATTTATGCTAAATAATATTTAAAATATACTAAACAATATGCAAAGTACAATAAATTATATTTACAGTTACCTATTTCTTGGACAACCATCTTGTAGGAAATTTTAGATAACCATCTTGCATGAAATAATTTAAAGTGATATCTCATGTTCTTGTAGGAAATAAAATTAATATGAAAAATAAATATTAAAACATGTAAAAAAATTAAATAATATTATAATCCCAAAATAAATATTCAAGCTGAGTAAATAGTTAAATACATAATAAACTATACATTTTATCGTAATACAAGAAGATTTACAATATATTCCCTTGCATCATTCATCTCGTTATTTTGTGGCTCGTCTAAATGATTTCCTTCAATGTCTTCATTTTCATTTATTTCTTTATTTGTAGAAAGTAATTCATCATCTTCATCATAGGGAGAAAACTCTTCATCCTTTTGAACATTTAACCTTATAAAATTATGAATGACCATTGAAGCAATTACAATTTTAACTTGCTTTGGAAAAGGAAAACTTGACATTTAACATAAAATTTTCCACTTATTTTTTCAAACGTCAAATGTTCTTTCAATTGTGCATCTTAAAGAAGAAAGTGCATGATCGAATATTTCTTTCTTTCCTCTTGGAAGACTAGCGTGTCGAAAATCAGGAAGATAATGTCTCTCACCTTTGTATGATCCTAAATAACCTTGCATGTACGGATATTCTGCATCTATCAAATAATATTTTCCTGCATTCTAAATTAAAAAAAATAAATAAAGAAGCACTGAATTATTAAGAATAAATAAAAAAGTATTAAGTTATTCGTCACAAACCTCTAGGTGGATGAGGGAAGTGTAATCTATTATTACGCAAAGCCTCCATAAAAATTCGAGCATCATGTGATGTGCCTTCCCAACCAGCCCAAACAAAAGTGAAACACATATCAAAATCACATACAGCCATTACATTTTGCATAGGAATGCCTTTTTTTTCCAATATATTTTATTTGATTGAACCTTGGAACGACAACTGATATATGTGTTCCATCAATTGCTCCAATGTTGTTTTTAAAATAAGGCCAATATTTCTATCATCTTTAATTTTGCTTGAAATTTCTCTAAAAGTTGGATCTTTTAGTTTGATGAAATCAGTCGACATACGTAAAACACCCTCTAATACTATTTCAAACCATCTATAAATTGTTTCACTAAAATGTTGAAATCTTTCTTGAACCATTCTATTGCAAAGTCCATGACCTAAAGTGATTAAAAAAAAACATAGCTACAACCTCTTCTATTGTAACTTTTGTACTTTTCTTTAATCCATATGACTCATTCAACAATTTACATAATTTGATAAAAACATCCTTCTCCATTCTAAATTGTTGATGACATCTATCTTTATGCCCATTAAGCAACTCCATTGCAAACATCCATCCAGTGTGAGGGGATGTTCTACATGGTTTTTTCATATAATATTTATTATGATGGTCTATGGTCATTGTAACTCCATATTGAACCATATGCAAAATTTCTACTTCAATCTCTTCATTATATTCACGATCATTGTCATAATCATTATCAGAAGATGACATCTGTATTAAAATATATAAAAAAGATAAATAATAAGCTTATTATATAACAAGATAACATAGCAATAATCATAACACAATAATAATAAACGTACAATTTAATTCATTACAACAAAATTAACCAAACAAAAATCCAATATAACACATTAGAAGTAGCAAAATCTAAAACAACACATTACAAGTAGTCCAATATTAGTAACCAAAGACATGTCTAATTTATTACAAAAATCACAATTATTTCATTTTCTTAAGCCATTCGATTTGAAGATCAACATCCTTAAGCTCAACAAACATCTCTCTATTTTCCTTCTTCAAAAATAATTTGGTAGCTAACATAAACAGTTCACTTCCCCTTTTTATTTCATTTATACTTCGTAAGATGTTCATCACCTCAGCAATGCTATAACCAGGTTCATCTCTTTTAATAGAACTCATTGAAGTTCTACTCTCTACTGCATCATAGATACGATCCAAATGTTTACATAACCTTTCTGTTGCCCCTATTTTAGTATCATGTTTCTTTCTTTTTTTTCCCTTTCCTTTTGTTGAAGTTCTTAGAGTTGGAGTTAATGAACTAATCTCATTATTAATATTTCCAATTTTTGGATTGACAGCAAAGTCTTCAAAAAGATTATCGTCAAGATCAGTATCAACTAGGCTTTCTCTATACGCTACATAAGCATCACTTAGTACAAAACCTGAAGAAAGTGCCCAAACTCCTTCTCCTGTAGTTGCAACATCTTTAAATAAAATATTCAGATGTTTAATATGTTTCAAACCTTTAGTTCAAATTTTGGCAGTCTCAGGATTTTCCTATAATAATATTGTTTAATTTATTAAACTATCAAGTAACATTAGAACAATATAAATCTAAAGCTTAAATGCTTACGTTCAATTTCTTTTCCCACCATTCGTCACTTGCATTAATAGTTTGATTAGTAGGATCCCATCCTAGTCCAATTTTCTTACCTACTAAATTTGTCCAAAATTGTCAGTCCTTTTTTAATCCATCCCATTTATTCTTAAATTGTTTGTATTCATAGTTCTTCTTAGTTTCGTAAGTAAACTTTGAAACTATATTTTTCCATCCAATCTTGTTAAAGTGACCATTTGGTTGATTTTAACTAATGTCTCTTCCACAAAAATTTTGATTAAAATTTTCAGAGTTCTATCATTTCTCTCCACTTTAATCCTTTTTTTTAATTTATCCTCACCTTGAATATCTCGACTTGATATTGACATTTTCTATCAACATCAAAATCCCCACTACATATAACAAGGAATTTAACAAGTATAAAAAAATATAAAAGCATAACCAAAATGACTATGGAAGTTTATACATGTATAAAAGTAAAGAAAGAGGCACACTTCATAAAGAGTTGCTATCTCAAATACAAATTACTCATCATGTATTACTTTCAGGCTATATTTAAAAACAATTTTACATGTCTACTTTGAATCATTGAATGCAGTTAAAATAACTAGATAACTACTCTAAGAGACTAGCATCTTCACTCACAGTTTGATGGAATCACATCATTAAAAAATTCAAGAGGGCAACATAAGATACCAAAAAAAAGACTGCAAATTATATAAGCAATAGGATGCCTATATAAGCTCTTCATGTACTGGATAATATGAAGTCACAATGTTGTCAGTAGCCTCAACAAATAATGACTTCTAAAATTTTTGGTCTAATACCAAACAAGAACGTAGTTACATAAAATTCATTGATTGCTAGTTTTATTAGAAAGGGGATGTGAATCTATTGAAAAACCTTGTCTTCGTTTAACAAAGCAGACGTGGTCTACGTTGTTCAATGCAGACCTTCATCTACGTTAAACGCAGAAACGTTTGCGTTGTTGACGCAGACCTCTTCAACTTCGTTTGCGTTGAATGCAGATGTCGAAATGTCTGCATTAAACACAAACCTTCGTCTGTGCCTACGTTTAACGCAAACGTTTCGACGTCTGCGTAACGAATGCAAACCTTCGAACCAGACGAACATAGTAAATAAAATTCGAGGAAGAGGAAAAATATAAAGAAATAACATTCGAAATAGCCTATGAATTGATCGTGGGTGTCTTGAGAAGATGAGTTGTGAGTGAACAGAAAAAAGCCAAAGAAACAAAACAGATGTTCTAAAATTTGGTACCCGAAAGACTATCTTTCTTTATGTAAGTGATGCAAAACTATCTACTTAAAAAAGCTAAAATTTTGGGCTTTTCTAAAAAGCTCAAGAAAAGCCCCAAATTTGAGCTTTTGAAAAAACTGTATTTTAGTTTTTAAAAAGTTATTTCTACTTCAAAAGTTCTTTTGACGTTTATAGCCAAACACTCACTTTTTCTTTAAAATAGCTTTTGCAGTAGAAAAAGTGCTTTAATAGCTTCCAAAAATTGAACCAAATAGATGCTAAGGCAACGTTTGGTTGAATATAAGATTTTTAATGAAATAAAATAGTTTATAATGAAATAAAATATAAAATAGATGTAATATTATAAAATTGTTATTTTGGAATGATGAAAGGGTTTATAATGTAATATAGTGAAATGTTGTTTGGAAGAAGAATTTATAATATAATATAATAAAAAATTATTTATCATTTTATATTTTATCTTTATTTTTACTCTTTAGAAAGGAATTAAATATGATATAAAACCCTTTTCTTAAACAATGGAATGATATAACTTCTCATTCCATTTCATTAATAGACCCTAAGCAAACATTGCTTAAGTTAAAGAGGGATTCTGATGGTAATTACCTCAATAAAACAAAAGCCTGAAGTGGCAGTTATGGTAATGTTGGGATGTGAGGAGGGTAGTTTTGGGATTTCGAAGTTATATGAATCCTGGCGAGGTGTAAGATGAAAATTCGGGTTCAAGTGACGCCGCCGTGTAGAACGGAGTATCCGTCAACTTGGCCCACGCGGATGCCACGTGCGGTCTTCATTATAATAAGTAGTAAGAATATGCTAATAATATTACCTTACTGTCACGCGTTGCATTTGGATTTGGAATCAGAACCCTTCAAAGTCGTATCCTTGGCAGCGATAATTGACTTTCACGTACCTTTTGTAGAAATTAAGGAACGGGTCCTTTCCCCCCCCTGTGCAAATGATGAAGATGCAAATGGAAAAACATGCGTTGATTCGGACGGTGGATTTGTCATTATTTGGTTGGATTATATCATTCAAAAAGAAAAAATGAGGCTACTTGTCTCCTACTTTAGTATCCTAAGCATTATATTTCATTAAAAGAGTTAAAACGACTTATAGATACGTTTCACTCTCTCTCTCTCTCTCTATATATATATATATAATGTTATTACAAAAGAGACATTTGTATTAAAATTAAATGAGACAACGAAGATAACGAAAATAATTGTAAGATTTCTGCTGATTAGGGATGACAAAAAGGTCAAGGCTATGAAATTGTTTTGCCATAAAACGGTCTTGATTTGTTTGTTTTCAAATTAAATATAAGTTATAGTTATCCCTATTATTGATATGCTAGATTTGAAAAAATCTAATAACGTATAACATTAGCTTTAACTGATAGAGAAATTGTTTCTAAATGATCTACATGAAAGAGAGAGAGAGAGAGAGAAAGAAGATGATGATGATAATAATTACTACTAATAAATCAAATAAAAAAAGCTTAGGCGAAATCTCTAAGAATTAAGTACTACCTGTTTACATGTTTAGGCTAACTACAAAAAGAAAAAAGTTTTTAAAAAAAAACTTACGAGAATTACAAAAATCTTTTTACGATAGATTCTTTATTTTAATCTTAGTATGCTAAAGTTTTTTATTGTGAGTCATGTCCTCGATAATTTTCAACATTGTCATATTATTTTTTATCACCTCCCGTCAATTTTTCTTAGGCCTTGCTTTGTTTTCTTTATAATATTTGATTATGATTTTTTCACACCTTCTTATCTAACGGTATGGTAAAATTAAATGAAAGTAAATTAGATATGAAAGTTCATATTTTTATTCAAAAATTGAAGCATGGCACGTGTCACTTCTTTATAGATATATTTCTTTTCTCATATTTTCTTTGGAAAGGTATACACACATTGATATTATTTTTGAAGTCAATAAAATAACTTTACTTATAAATACTAAGAGTAATGAATATAGATGTTCAAGCTTCCCAATGAAATTCAGTATATGTGAATTATCATAATTTAAAATAATTTTTTGGTATAGTTGCATAATTAAATAATAGTTAAGATGCTACATCGCTGGGATGGCATTTGGAGTCGAGTCGGGCCGGCCCGACTTGTTCGGAGCTTGGGCTCTGGCCACTCTTAGCATTGATGAGGTTGCGCTCTGACTAAACAATCCCAGATTAAATCGGACCTTGGACTGGGCCTGGCCAAATTGCAACGTTTTTCAAAAAATGCAATTCGAATTTTTGTCCAATATTGTTGATAAACCCATAGATTTAAAGGGCTTGTTCATTCTCAGCCCAAAATCATATGGACATAACACCAGAGGCCCATTACCATATGTATATCATTCTACAGACAGCATTCAGCATTCTTTTACTAAGCTAAAGCCTGGGGTTTTAGGAGTGATGGCATTGACGAATTTTATACTGACGGTGGCCGGAGTTAGCGCCGTCGTTCTTCTGTTGAGGAGCGATGTCAAGCAATCTGCCTCCATTTTCAGGCGCAATGTTAAGGTTATTCGCGAATGGTTGGAACAAGAATCCGCTGCCTCAGCCAAGTAATTGTTTTCAAACTTGAAGTTTCCTCTCGCTTTTTTCCTGGAAAATTCATTTCATTTCTATTTTTATGAATTATTTGGTCTTATTCCTCTCTACTTCAAGGGATGATCCTATTCCCTGAGATTATTGCTTTGTTCATGAATTCAATTTGAAAAAAAAGGAGGATTTTTAGATTTTTTTCTTGGATTTTATATGATAAGTATTGTGAAAACTAACGAGTTTTTGTTTTTTATCTGAACCCATCTTCTGGTTTGGCAAGAGTGTTTAGCACTGAACAAGTCTGCTTATGAATGCTTGATTATGTGAATGACGATGTTGAATAGCTGATTTAGGGCATGTCAAGTTAGCTGATTATGATGTTTCTGTATCATATTAGTTCCAAACTACACCGAAGATAATTTCAGGGATTTTTTTTCCATACGAATGCATACATACTCAACCAGAAGAAGACATCTTATTATTTATTTACTGTGGTGAAACCAACTCAAATCATATGTCTTTTGGTTTGATTGATTATAACTAATCTACTTTGCAACGTTGAGAGATTCTGTTAGTTTTGATGATGCACTTGTTTCAGTGCTTCAAAGAAGGCATCACCCAAGGAACTTGAATCAAAAGCAAAAGACATCCCTAAGCCTAAGGAGGACAAGCATGAGCATTGAGATGTTTGAGTGAGATCCGGACATCTACTTGGAGTTGATGAATATATAACCCTTTTTCTTAAAACAAATCCTTGATTTATTTTTGATGACTGCATGTATAACTTACTCTTTTTTTCTTCATTAACATGTATCTATCAATAATTGCTGGAGATTTTGGTGTTTGTGTCTATCAATTACTTCTAAAATCATCATTGCAAAAAAAGCACTTATATCAAGCGAGGTTAAGGTTAAATGAATTACCCATAAGTCAACTTATACTACGTGAACAGCTAGCCATTACATTTTTTGAAATTAGATATATTCGATCTAGGGTCATTGAAGCCTCCTAAAAAGATCTACAATCTACGGTCCTACTAAAAGAGTCTACCAAATTTGTGGAGTTGTTTCAAATAATATTTGTAAAAATCTGGACGGATACAGGTGAGATTTAAACAATGTCACATTTAGTACTTACAATGATATTAGAAGTTTAGCTACAACGTAATGATATTTAACAAAATTTCCAAGAGACTTCAGTAAAGTGAATATTCTTATGTTTTCAATTCTCATTTTATGATTGCCTACTGAATAAACAAAAATGCTTGGAGTATGTGAGGTATCATCATTCAGTAAGAAGTAGATCTTCACTATGTTCTTGATCAAATTCCTCGTGCACATCAAACTCACCAGGCCCAACGAATAAAAAATTATCCTCTGAAAAATCTGATCTTATAGTCATGGTTTGATAGTAATCCAGCTTCCTTTCCTACTTCTGCTGCATTTTTCATGTCGAAAGGCTTTATTTTGGATGGGAGCTGATGCTTTTCATGCCCTGATGGTTGGTTCTTCGTATCTTTTGATCTGCCAGACTGGAGCTGAACAACATTTCTTCTTCGGCGAGTCTCTTTAAGCTTCCTTTTTGTGCCATAGGATCATGATCTGGCATGCGTCCAAGGGATTCCTGGGGGATTTGTAAGCTTAATTGTTTCTCTAAGAGGAGACATGGAAAAAGGTTGCCAGGAATTTTTGGAGTTCCACTCTGCTCTCTGTTCAAAAGGCCAAAAGAGTGGTTCATCGTTATTGAAGTCTTCAAAATCATGTGGCGGATGTTTATCTTTCACTTCAGAGAACGGTGTTGGAAGTTTGGAACTGGGTGGTAGTACATCTGAATACCAACTTTCTTTGTTGCAAGGGCTAGGAAAACCAAACTTGAAGTACCCCAAGTCCAGTTCTTCATCTGAAGTCCACTCGGAATCTTCATCATCTAGATTCACTAAAGACATTGAAAAACTTCTTTCCATATCTGATAGATGTGAAGAAGAGGAAGAATCAAAGTTGTGATTTTCACTTGTTAAAGGGCTCTCGGAAGTTATCTCCTGAGAAGCCTGCCCACTAAAAGAAATAGAGCCCTCAGAACTTCCAGCAGCAATTTCATCCTGTGAAATGAGACATGTTCTTTCGGGGGACAAAGATGCTTCCTTTACAGGAGCTAATATTGAGTCGTCTTGAAGGACAGTACTTGCTTTATCTAAATGAAGATAAGAATCTGCCAATGTTGATAACCAGGAAATCAACCATTTGTCAACAGAGAGATGGAATGTAGACAAGCCATACTCTTGAAAGAATGTAGAGGAACAATCTGAAGAAGATAACCACATGCAGTCTTTTTCATCAGACCAACTTCCTTCATTAATCTGTTTTTCAAGTTCAGCGTCCTCTTCCACCATTGACAGGGGATAAATGGCAGGAGGCTTCTTTCTGCTATTGCCAACTTGACCAATCTGTTTTGATTGAATGAACTCTTTTCCTAACTGCCCAGTGGCTAGCGTTGATCTAGGAAGCTTATGACTTCTTCTCTCAGACAGATTCTTCATCAGGTTTCAAGGTTACACACGTTGCACTTCCGACAAAGCTATATCTCTCTGAGTCTCAGGTGCTTCAGTCCTTGTTTTCACTAACGACACTGTTACATTAGATAGATGAATGCAATGAAAACTACCAACGACTGAAAGAAACGCACTACAATATAATAAACTTTTGAGAAAACGAAGGATAGCTCTGCTTAGCTTATCAGCACCGCAACCCTGAAACTTTCCAAACGGAATATGATCATGTAAGTCTCAAATAAACCGACAAAGAAAATGTTAAAAACGGCAAGAGAGCCAAAACCTACCACGAAGGGGGATGAAATACGCAAGTATACATTTGACACAGGACAAGAACGTATGCTAACCCATTTAGTATTTAGTTCAGTACATACATATTCATAAGAGCCGAAGACCAACTACCTGCGTGATCGAAGCTACATGTCTTGGAATGTTTTTTAACGAGAAAAAACGAATAGAGAGTGCATATTAAACATGAAGAACAATTCCCAAAAAGAGAAGAGAAATTATAGGATTACCTTACATATGACTACTGAATTAGCACGAACAAATCCTGTCCCGTAGGTTCGGAAACCTTAAGTGTCAGGGAAGAAAAAAGAGAGAGAGGGGGAGGAAGAGACCCAGAAATCTGTAGAGGTTATACAGAGAATTTTTGTTTGGTCCAAATTAAGACAAAACCAACAGTATAAGACTCAATGCTGCAGATGTAGTATTAATGAAGAAAAGAAACACAATCCTTAGTTTCTCTTGAGTTTTGTAATTATATCAATTATTCATATTGATATGTGCAATAAATATATTATTATTTTTCCATATTTAGAGGTGGCGGGCTTTTCCTTATTACAGCCATAGCCATGAACACACCTAACATGCTTGTGCTACTTTTGTCGATGTTCCTTCCCCACCGCGCTTATTGAAGCAATTGTACTGATACTCTAGTATTTCCATTTTCGGTCTTTCCTTTTTTACTTAGATTTTGTTTCCATACTGAAATTGGAAGAATAATTGCAATCAATTCCTATTTTGACTAAAGTATAATTCTTTACTTATATCCTACAAAGAAAGGTTTAATGATCAAACACGAGAAAGCTTTGAGGGCTCCGAATTGATTCCATAGAAAGTAAAAAATTAAGGGGCTGTTTATTTTCATTTTTTAAAGGTTTTTTGTTATAGTTTTTGTAAATTAAGAAACGACTCTTAAAATCGTTTTTGGTTAAACACGTTTGTATATTTCATTTTTGAAAATAAAAAATGGCAACTATTTTACGAAAACATAAAAATAACGTTTTCGTGATTTCCGTAAATAGATTTTCATAAATGTTTTTTTCACAAAAACAAATAATATTTAGGTTTTTCTTTCCTCTGCGTCGACTTCGTCTTCTGAGTCTTCATCGATGTTGCAATATCTTCAGGTTTGTTTTCATATCTATCTGTTGCTTCTACGATGTCTCTTTTCACTCTTGTCCATAACATCCGACTCGTAACAAAATAGAGAAACTAGGTGTGATGAAGGAGAGATATGAAAACCATGAAAAGAAAAAGAGATCAAGATAATAACATTATTATAGATATAGCCATACTTATTAAAAGCAACATGTAGAACTTCTGCTTTGAGCATAAGCTTATGCAATTTTTTGTGATGATAAAGAAGATGATGCACTCTCGTTCTTCCTCTGAACAACAATTTTTCTAACTACAATAAGTTTTTTTGCAACGTGTTTCAGCTCTTCAGTTTTTGCTTTACCTCCTCTGCTAAACATAACGACGACTTCATCTGATTCTTTATAAATAACCAACACATAACCATGAACAGCTATGAAATAACATTATTAAAACTGAAGGCTATAGCTTTTTTTTTTCTTGATCCTCATGTCATTTTAAATCCGATACAGCTATAGTTGTTTTCTTCTTCCCATGTCTTTGCAGTTGTTTTATTCTTGGACTTCACATTATTCTTTCTCCTTGTCCTCAGGTCTTTATAGCTATTTTCTTCTTATCCTCGCGTCTTTAGCATAAAGTGGAGCAGGTGAAGCCTATTATTATCTTCACATCATTTAATGCTATTTAATGTAGCAGAGGCTTTATACCTTACAAAAGTGAAGCCTAGGCTTCACATAATTTAATGTGGTAGAGGCTTTATCAAAAATGAAGCCTAGTCTTCACGTCATTTATTGTAAAGCTTGTTCTTGTCTTCACATAATAGCTTATTGTTCCTTATAAGTATGGAGAATCGAAACATTATGCATTTGTACGTGAGTTCTTCACGTCATTTATTGTGAAGCCTATTCTTGTGTTCACTTAACGGCTTATTGTTGCTTATAATCGTTGAGAAATGAAACATTAAATGCATTTATATGTTAGTTGAATTTCATATATATGTAGCCATACTTACGTTAAATGCATTTGCTTGTGAATCCTATTGAAGTGGTTTATTACCTGAAGCTGAAGTTGAAATGAAGGAGTGTGTAAATAATTGACTGTAGTGGTTTTGCAACTAGGTTTTCACATATAATGAAAATTTAATTTGTGTACAAGTTTAGACACCACATTTTTTTAGAAATTATTATGATTGTCACATGTTTATTTTAAACTATATTTAGCATTGTGATTGATGTCACTTATATGTTATTACATTTAGTGATGGAAGGCCTGAACAATATGAATGATTACAATGATTTTATAGAAGTAAATGAAAAAGATGGAATATGGAATGATAATATAGAGATGTATTTAATCTCCTTGTTGGTTTAAGAAGTGAAGAAGGGAAATCGAATAACTACTACCCTTTTCAAATATGGTTGAAAGAATATTAAAGCAGGGCTTCAAACAAAATTCAATAAGGAGTATAATGACATTCAATTGAAGAATAAATATAATGGATTAAGGGCCAGATTAAAGAAATTCAAGAACTTACTCAAAGAAATTGGAATCAGTTATAACTGTCTTACTGGTGAAGTTAATGCTACAAATGAATGTTGGGAAAATATATTTTAAGGTTAAATATGTCTTTGTTTTATTAATATATCATATTATATAATATTCATTCTCATATATCTTTTTCATCATTATAGGTACATAAAGTGGCTCACAGATTCAAGAAAAAAGGATGTAAGGAATTTTTAGACTTGTGTCATATTTTTGGAGATACTACTGCAACTGGTACGCATGCATATCCATCAACTAAATCTCTATCAAATAGTATAGAAGAGGAACATGGAATCGATATTGGTGAAGATTACTTGTATAATGGAAAAGAAGATCAAGATAAAAGTTCTCCGTCTAAGGGAAAAAAGTCTTATAAGAACAAAAAGGTAAAGAAGACACATTCACATCATAGAAGAAGCCTTACTTATACTTAGTGAATAATCAAGAAGGGAGAATGATTTACTTATGAAAAAACTGATTAAAACATCATCCACCATAGAGAATAAATCTCAAGAGTCTAACATAATTGTAACATCCCATTACCGAGATGACGGGTATATCTGTGATTTGGATCAGGTTAAGATTGAGTACAGGCTAATGTGAGTTGTGCATGCATTATAATTTTTATAGTCATAGGTAAATAATTATTAATGGCATAAGTATATGTATATGTACATACATGTATGACGATTCCCGACGTGATTATGTAATCG
>JANZLD010000005.1:11462479-11475865 GCA_026413575.1 Erythroxylum carthagenense | reverse complement strand
AAAAATTCCTAAAAATCCCTTAAAATATAAAACACTCAATGGCGCACTCAGAATAATTTTTCAAACCCAATAACCACTTTAATCACAATAGAATTACATTAGGCACGAAAACCGGGAATGTCATGTATGCATGTACAGTAATTTCTTGTGCATAATTGCTACTGTGTACCAATCTTATTATGCATGAGCAATCCTATGAAATCCCAATCTAGTCCATCCTATGCCAATTTACTATTCTACCCTTCCAATTGAGGGTGGGATGTTACAATTCATTTTGGACACTGGTTTAAATGTCTCCAAATAATCAACTCTATAAGTTTGAGTTTACCCTTTGGCAACCAGTCTTGCATTGCAATGTTCAATGATTCCATCTGATTTGTATTTGATGGTAAACACCCATCTACATCCAATGGGTTTCTTTCTTTAAGGTAATTCAACTATCTCCCATGTTGAATTCTTTTGGAGAGCCTTCATTTCTTCATTTATTACTACTCTCCATTTAGGATCCATCAATTCTTGCTACACATTACTAGGAATAGATACAAGAGATAATTGATTCACAAATGAAACATTTTCCTTTGACAACTTATGATAAGATATATGGTTACTTATAGGATATTTAGGTTGAGATTTGAGGGTAGGTTTGTATGTTAGTTTTGGTATTCCTCTTATGACTTGATTAGGAAGAGCTTTTTCCTACAAGGTTTCAAAATTTACTTGAGACTCTGAGGTGGAACCGGCTTAAGAGGACAATTGGTTAAATGGTACATCATCATGAAGTAAGGAGGCTACTGGTGATGCTTCTTCTGAGAAAGCTGTTAGTGATGCTGCTCTTGTTTGTTTCGGAGTATTCTGGCCATTTTTATCCCTATTTTGATCCTTCTCATTTCCATTTTCCAAATAACAGTCTGTAGTATCCACTCCGAATTCTAAAACGTGTTCAACTACCTTTTTGTTAGGACTCTAACTACTGGCATCGATCAATTCCAAAGTATTGAAAGGGTGATTCAAAGTCTACAATTCATTCCTAATCTCTCCCTGAAGTGGAGACCCTTGAACAGGACAATACATAACATCCTCATGAAAAACAACATCAAGTGTAACATATACCTTTCGAGAAGGAGAATGGTAACACCGATAGCCTTTTTGATGCAAGGCATAGCCAATAAACACACATTTAAAAGCTTGAGATTCTAACTTGTTTCTTATGCGTTTGCAGAGGTGCACAAAGGCAACAAATCCAAAAACCTTAAGAGGCAAGTTTGTTTCAATGGGAGCATTTATAGCCTTTTGGAAGACATTTATAGGAGTTTGAAACTGCAGTGTACTAGAAGGAAGTCGGTTGATGAGATAAGTTGCAAGAGTAATGGCTTCACCCCAATAGCCAGTAGGCGTGTGAGCTCCAAACAAGGAAGCACGTATAACCTCAAGAAGATGGCGGTTCTTGCATTCAACAACCCCATTTTATTGAGGAGTGTCTGGACACGTTGTTTGATGAACAATGCCATGTAAACTCAAATATTACTTCAGATCTTGGCTGATGAATTCACCACCATTATCAATCCGAAGAATTCGTATATGAGATTGGTATTGAATGGCTACCACTTTGTGAAATTTTTGAAAAATTAAGGCAACTTCACTTTTCATACGACTATGATCATCAACAAATGAGACAAACTATCATACACCACTCAAAGAACAAGTTGGTGCCTAACCCCACACATCAGAGTGAATTATCATAAATGGTACAAGGCTTTTATTCATGCTCATTGGGAATGGAACACAATGGCTTTTAGCTAGTTCACAAGTGTCACACTTGAAGTCTGAAATAGTTAAGAAAAAATTTAGAAATAACCTTTTTAAATATCCAAAAGATGCATGCCCTAACCATCTATGCCATAACTAAATCTTTGAATTTAAGAGTTTGTCTGGCATGTCCATTTGAGCTAACTGATTGGAACTTGCTAGCACGAGACTAAGGTAATAGAGCTTTCCCTTCCTAGTACCATAACCAATTATCTTTCTCATCCGAATATCCTTGAAAACACAAAAGTTAGGCCAAAAGATCACAATACACTGTAAAGCATAGGTTATTTGAGAAATAGACAATAAGTTATGTTTAAGGGTAGGAACAACAACAAAAAAAGTCCAAATTCAAATTGTTAGTAAGAGTAATTGAACCTTCTCCAATTATGGAAGTATGATTACCACTTGCTGTGGACTATATGTTGCATGGAGGGTTTCATGGATTCAATATGTTTACTGTCAAAGGTCATGTGATTAGTTGCACCAGAATCAATTGTCTATTCACTATTACTAGTAGAAGCAGAGGTATGAAGACTCTTACCAACTTTGGATGATTCAAAAATAGCAACAGAGGCTGGGTGACTTGGTTCGTCAAGTTCTATGCTGGATTGTTCTGTGACCGCAACAACAGCTAAGCGATTTGATTTTGAATTTCAATTGTGAGGCGCCTTGGTAGGGTCCTACCATTATGGGTACCCAATCAATTCATAACACTGAGACTTGGTGTGTCCATGTTGAAGCATGATTCAAAGTCTTATATGTTGGACTTGGCCTGTAGTTTGTTATTAAGTTGAGATAGTGGACCGATTGTTTTGTGATTTGATTAATTAGAGGATCTAGTTGTGTTGTTTACGTTATTAGAGTTGTGAGTCTATAAATTTCTAATTGATCGTTTGATTGTAAGCCTATTTTTTTAATAATCAATAAATAACCCACTTTCAAGTCATAATAATTATCTTACTTTTTATCATTTTTTATTTTTATCTTACATTTTATCATTTTTTTATTTCTCCTTCTCCAACAAACTTGGTATCAGAGCACAGGTTGTAAAGTGAATTGAGTGAACTCTGGATGGCTAATAACGACAACGCAATGGACACTGCACAACCACTAATTCCCATCTTCAAGGGAGAGGGTTACGAGTTTTGGAGCATACGTGTGAAAAATTTACTCAAGTCTCAAGATTTATGGGAATTTGTAGAGTATGGGTTTATAAATCCGGATAAAGAAACAAATTTGTGTGAGAATAAGAAGATAGATTCCAAGGCATTGGTGATTATCCAGCAAGCTGTCCATGATAGCGTCTTCTCACGTATTGCTGTGACAACCACCTCGAGACAAGCATGGTTAATTTTAAAAAAGTAGTTTCAAGGCGAATCGAAAGTCATAGTGGTGATATTGCAATCACTTTGACGTGACTTCAGAACTTTGATGATGAAAAGTGGAGAATCAATTGTTGATTTCTTGTCATGGGCAACAAATCAAAAATCTACATGAAAAAAATCCAACATTTTATAGCAAAACAAAGCATATTGATATACGTCTTCATTTTATTCATGATCTAGTTGGGAAGGAGGAGATAATCTTGAACTATTGTAATACTCATGAGCAAGCTGGTGAACATTCTTACAAAATCTCTGTCAAAAGAGAAGTTTGTTTATTTCAGATCAATGCTTGGAGTCTGCAACTTTAAATCAAGGGGGGTATGTTAAAGCATGATTAAAAATCTTATCTGTTTGACTTGGTCTGTAGTTTGTTATTAAGTTGAGATACTGAACTAATTGTTTTGTGATTTGAATAGTCAGAGGGTCTAATTGTGTGGTTTAATTTATAAGAGTCGTGAGTCCGTAAATTTCTAATTGATGGTTTGATTTTAAGCTTATATAAGGCAGGTTTGTTCTGCTTTTTTTTAATGATCAATAAATAGGCCACTTTCAAGTCATATTAATTATCTTACTTTGTTAATCCTTTTTTATTTCTCCTTCTCCAACAGTCCAGTGAGCGCACACAAGTTCTGTGTGATTATTGTGATTTGATGATCCCAAAGACTGGTTTTGATCATTGGGTATTCGTTCTGATTTTAGATTAATTTGTTGAGGCTTGGTCTGACGAGCAATCATAGCAGATAGATCTGGGTGAGCAGGTTCTCCATTTAATGCTGCTCCTCGGACAGAATCGCGACGTACACATGCATAAGTCTCTTCAAGACGCAGTGCAGGGTCTTTTCTGAGAATTTCACCTCGAATTTGCCCATTCAGAAAAATATGCACTCGTAATTGTTCAGTTGATTTTGCATAAGCAACATCGTCATCGGGATCTTTCATTTTAATTTTATCACGGTGATCTAGTTCTTGAAAGATTTCTACAAGGTCACCATAATAAGTGGACAGAGGACAGCCAACCTGCTTTGTAGAGAAAGCTCGCTGGTTTAGTGCAATGATTTGTGCTTCATCTGACCCATCATAGAAGGCTTTGGCAAGAGCATTCCAGATCTCACGTGCAGTACGCAGCCGAATATAGCGCTTCATAATCTCCGGCGAAATAGAGGTTAGCAACCATCCTTTAACCTTCTGATTTTCAGCATGCCACTTTGCATAAGAAGCATCAGTCTCCTTAGGAGGATCTGCCCTCCCCATAATATATGATAGTTTCTCACAGCAATCTGCATTTCCATAATCTGGGACCATACATCATAATTAGTTTCGGTAAGAATAACTCCAGCATCAAAGCTGGAATTTTCGGATTGAACATGTATAACAGGTACAGAAGGTGACTCAGATTGTTTATCTGACATGGTGTTTCAGTGGGCAAGAGACCTTGCTCTGATACCAAGTCAAAAATACAAGAAATATAAGAATTATGTGAGAAGAATTCAGAACTATTGGGGTTATACTCTATATCTTGCTCTGAGGAGTTCCTCCCTTTTGGGCAGGTAAAATGTGAATTATCACTGTTGCGGATAATCATAAGTTGGATGCTTAGTTCACGTAAAAGAAGGGTCTGCAAGTTGCCCTTATCCCTTGGACTACTGCTAGTTACTAATGAGGAATTATGGATTTGGATAGTACAGAAACTGAGGAAGGAATTGCTCGTGCAATTATTCATGGTAATATCGATTTTGAGAGGGATCCCTGGCCCATAGTATCTGAAGAATCCAAGGATCTGGTGAGGAGTATGCTTGATCAAAATCCTTCAGCAGACTGACTATTCAAGAAGATTTTGGTAATTAGCTATTGCCTAATGCTCGTTTTCCCATTCAATAAACATGTCCACAGCAACTTATGCTTGTAGCTGCTAAGACATGTACAGAGTTAACATTAGGACTCCTTTTTTTCCCATGCGAAGAACACCCTTGGATACAAAACGCAAACAGTGCCCCAAACGTGTCCTTTGGAGAAAATGTTAGAACGAGGATCAAGCAATTCTCTCTGATGAATAAGTTAAAGAAGAGAGTTCTCAGATTGAGTATCACTAGCATGCTGTTTTATACATCTGTCTTTAGTCTCTCACAGACACTTTTAAGGTTTTTCTTCTTTTGTAGGTCGTAGCAGACCACTTTTCAGGGGAGCAAATGTCAGATTAAACAGATGTTTAACATGATGGATACAGACGACACTGGACATCTGTCATCTGAAGAACTGAAAGATGGCCTCCACAAGTTGGGCCATTCTGTTCCTGACCCTGAAGTGCAGATGTTAATGGATGCCGTGAGTCTGTTTAATGAGTTGGAATGTTCTTCATTAAGTTCTTCTACCAGTTATATACGATACTTCCTTGTTCTACTTGCTATTGCCCTCGTTCTATTTCTTTTCCTCTTACAACGTAAAAACCTTGTCTGGTAAAGGCGGACATTGATGGAAATGGAACACTTAGCTGCGAGGAATTTGGGACCATGATAATTCACCTGATAAGAATCGCCAATGACGATCATCCTCTCAAGCTTTCAACTTTTTTGACAATAACAGAGATGGCTACATCGAGTTTGAAGAGTTGAAAGCAGCCTTGATAGATGACTTCAACCCCGGTCCAAACAGCGAGCCGGTCATCAGATACATCATATCTGATATTGATCTTGACAAGGTACGTAACTACCCGCCGACATGATCTTAAAATATTAGAGATCAAAAAATGTCCTGTAATTTCATGTGGATTTTGAAGGATGGTAGAATCAGTTGCGATGAATTCAAGGTGATAATGAAATCTGTTATGGACTGGAAAATGGCCTCTCGACAGTACTCAAGAGGAATGCTAAATGCACCGAGCATCAGATTTGCCAGATGAAAATCGATGCAAAACATATCAGGGCAATTGTTGAATTTATCCGGGCAGCTGAGACAAGGGCTATCAGGGCCGCTGAGAATACAAGACCTGTCAGGTCCTCTCAGGAACTAGAACTCTGCTGAAAAGGAAGCCCCAGGGATTCTTTAAAAAAAAAAGAGTTACGTGCAATCAATACAAAAAACTCGTTTGACTTCTACACGATTTGCTGCCAGAGGGCTCAAGTAGAAATACAATTCTGAAGACAGTAAATGAGAAGAAACCCAGTGATCATTTGAATTCCTTTGTAAGGTTTTTACTTCCCATTGTACAATTCGTGTCCTGATGCCATGTTCTATATAAAGGTTACCAAAATTGCCAAATCTGTACATCCTAAAGGTAGGGACCGAGTTCAACTAAGATCACTCAGTCGTCAGTTCCAATGCAACTCAAAAACTGACTAACAATTAAATCATCGAGTTTTTAGGTTTTTTCATGATGAAAAATCGATAAACCACTCAATTTCAATAACAAAATTATTTGTAAGATTAAGATCTTCTATTTTCACTTTTTACATATATGTTATTATATCAAATTAAATAGAAGACTCACTGGCAAATAATAGAATCGCCAACCGAAAAATGTGCATAATCAATCCAATATATGCATGATAGAAATAGCAACGCAGCCCTTGTAAGTTTCATTGACTATTATTATATACAAATGAGGTGATGTAGTCGTAAGCCAACAATTCTGAAGCACTACAAAGTGAAACTATAGGTGCTTAATTTACTCATGTCAAGTTGGGAAAAGCAAACATGTATTGAAGCTTATAAAGCTAATAATATTTCGAACAAATGGGGATATTTGCACTAGAAGATGCAACAAGCTATGACATAATGTTAACGAGTGAGACAAAACAACTTGCCATGTTAATTGATAGGAAGCTATTTACATTCGTACGGCGAGTCTCCCCATTCCACAAAAACCAACGAAGCTTCTTTTTCTCACTTATGCCTTCCGAATACTTTTCTGCAGATCTACTTACAATTCACACAATGTGTATTCTGAAGATGCGGACATGAAGCATTTCAATTTTTACTAGTTCCCCCCTTGCACTTACTATTTTTACCCTTGCTTGCAACTGGTTCCTTAATTGAGGTGGTTGTCTGACTACATGCACCTCGAGAGTCTACATCTGCTAGTCCATTCTCTAATGCTTTAACCAGGTTCTCAAAGTAGTTTTTTGTCACGCTGTTTAAGAAGACACAATACTCTTGGATTAGACTAGCCCTCAAAGTTTCAACGTTGCTTTTCCTTTTCTGTAGTAAGAACATAATAGGGGAAATAATAACAAATCAAGGATGGTCAACAATCCCAATACAGAATAAATTCTTCTACATTTCCCCACTCTGTTTTCCCAGCTCTAACATGATACATTAGCTGTTAGCAATGAAGGCACACCCAATCACAAGGAGTCCACACACATCTTAGAGGATTTCATAAATGTGTAAAGTACACTTTTAAAAAAGGAATTTGGTTTGCAGGGAAACCTCAAAATCGTGCAGAGCTTTGTCATTCCTGATAATATAAAGCACAGGTTTGAGCACATAAACATGACAAGTACCTGGTAAGTCCAGCTAACTTAGTTCTGAACTCGTGAAATTCTTTTGATGGGCCTTCGGCAGTGAGAAACTGTTGCAGCTCCTTTTCTGCACATTGATGAAGCCTTTCCAGACCAGACTCTGCCTCACCTACAACATAATGAAAAGATTTTACCAGCAATAGTGACCATATATGAGAACCGATAAACAATTTTTTATTGACCCTTTTCCTCTCTATACAATACACATCTGAGACCCCAAATCAGATTCATCTTGGAAGAATATATGCGTTTAGTGGCAAGACTGAGAAAGAAAATTGCATGAAATCTTAAAGAACATATACCTTGTACGTACTCAAAGAACTGTCTCTTAGCATGCTCATGCTCAGGTAGGTAATATCCATATGCATAGGTCCATTTTAAAACTCGTCTACATTCAATTATCTGTCAAAAGAAGGAAGATGGAAAATATAAGCTATTATCACACATGGCCAGTGACTTCAATTTTACATCTGTTTCACTCCTTGCTTCAACTTTTACTTTCTAGAAATGAAATGGCTGAACAAATTCAAAAGTTATTATCTACAAAGACCACCATTTATGCTAGCTAATAAAGTCTATAATTGTGAAACTAAAAACGTAAAGCTATGACCCAGAAAAACAGAAGAGGAGTTCTTTTCACCTGAAGCCAAGCATCTGTTATGAACTTAAGTTGAGTTTCCGGTGTGCAATGTATGTTACTAAGCTTTTCAAGCTGTCAGAAATCAAGAAATTCATTAGTTGAAAAGATCATACAGCATTGCTTGTATTGTAGCTTAATAGCCTACAATTTCATAATATGTAGACGGGATGACCCACACTTTTTGACAATTTCACCATGGTATGACTAGAAATAATACGGCCAATATTTTCAATTACTAGGAAGTATTGGAGGAATTACCGCTGGGACCAGTAAGAATGAGACCATTAACAACAAATAAATGCAAATTAGCAATGTACATTAAGGCTCGTCATAAGTATGTTATTATTACTATAATTGTGTGTACTCTACATGCATCTGGATATAAACTAGTACGGCTTCATTACTCAATTAACATGGCTGATAATTCATGGACATTGGGCAGACTTTCTCATTCAACAAATGCAACGATGCAAACTTAGTAAAATGGACAGAACAACTTACATTTACAGTTTGCATTTGATGTAAATCTGAAAGAGCTTTCTGCCTGGACTACATAATCATGACAGCTATTATGTTAGTACAAATAACTAAAACTCTATAAGGAATATCATGCCCCACATAATGGCCGACCCACACAAAAAGAGAGCACACCAATCAAAGAAGGGATCCACACAAATAGACAGTTAGCAGTCTCCGACCCACACATCCACGCAAAATAGACAGTTAGTAGTCTCCTACCCGATACCATGTCATTCAACCCAGTTTCTTCACTGTATACATGCTATCATATTTAAACAAGCATTTGGTTAGTTCTCTATCACCATGTATATTAGGCATTCTTCATAGCAGTCGTTCCTTCCTAATATCTTATTCAAGTCACCAATTTCAGACACCTTTTCCTAAAGAACAGTGTGCAGAAACTCCTAGATGCAAGCCAGTGATTATAAAGGTACAGTCATGAGAAATGAGTGAAGCTAATATCTGAAAATTCATAATAAAACTAGTGAACTGAGAGAGTAAGCCTAATGTAGAGAAATAATAAATAAATGAAAACGATGACACACAACAGTAAAGAATCCAGAAGTGACCAGCACAGCCTTGTTTTGCTTACCGACTGATTTGTCGCCCACCGTTCATAATAATGAGTATATCTCTCCAAAGAATTTTTTGCCATTTCTCGCCTCCTCTCAGCTTCATCATACTATAGCAATGACATCAATTTAGTAAATTAAAAACAAGAATCAGTCTTTCACATATTCAACTCTCTCAAAAATGTCCCAAATAATTAACATTAAGTGGTCTTACAGCTCCCTCTTGCTTAGCTGCCTCGTAACGATTGCAAGCATAGAAACCACCAGTCCTCTCACCATGATCTGACCATCCACCAAGACACAGCCTGTATTATCGCAGATATGTCAAGCAATGAAACATTAAAAGAGAACAAAGAATGGTCAGAAAAAATTTCCAACTCACCAGCAAAACTCAAATTTACAAGGTGGTGTGCATGTCATGTGCATACATCCATGGTTCTTTTCAATTGGCCGTTTGCACTTCGGACAGGGCTTTGAATTGGCTAAAATCCTGTGCATCATCACATCCACAATTAGAAGAATAAAATTAAGACAATTATTCGGCAGTAAACTTTGTATATCCCCATTAAGTTCACCAAACCATAGTTTGCAATGTATAGAAGTAATAGTAATGGTATTGATTCCTTTACTTGATACAATTCAATTGCACAAGAACTACCAGTTTGTGACCGAAACATCAAAAACTGAGACAGCCACCATATATGTGGGGATAATTATTTCATCAGTTACTATTAACTCGTGTTTGTTAACAATCATAAGAAACAACATAAAACATTTTCTTCCCATGATTAACCATTACATTTCTCAATCCAAAAGATATTGACACATCAGAATTTAGGGTTTCAAGGTACTCTCTTTATTGACACTTAATAGGATATATATACATAAAGAGTACAACATAGATTAGGAAACAAATCTCCTAATCCCACTGAACTAGGAATCTAACCATATCTGAGGATCCCTTATTTTTACGGATCCTAATACATATCCTATATCTGATATTTATCTCCTATGTTTGATACTTATCTAATACAGTATCTATACTTATTAGAACAGATTCTCACACTCCCCCTCAAGTTGGTGAATAGGAATTTTCCATTCCCAGCTTGGATACAATGTTCTCAAATATTGAGCTACTCAATCCTTTAGTGAGAATGTCAGCAAGTTGTCCCTGTGTTGGCAGATATAGAGTGCATATCAAATCACTGTCTAATATTCTCCTTGATGAAATGTCTATCTACCTCAATGTGCTTAGTCCTATCATGCTGAATTGGGATGTGGGCTATGCTTATTGCTGATTTATTCTTGCATTAAAGCCTCATAGGAGCATCCCACTTAATCTTTAAGTCTTCTAGAATGATTTTCACCCAAAGCAATTCAAATATATCTTGCGCCATAGCACGAAATTCTGCTTCTGCACTAGATCGTGCTACTACCCCTTGTTTTTTTTACTTCTCCATGTGATCAGATTCCCTCCAAGAAAGGTACAATGACCTGACATAGATCTTCTATCCACTACTGATCCTGCATAGTCAGCATCAGTATATGCTTCAAGTGTCATATCTCCATTTCTTTTGAACAAAATCCCTCTTCCAGGAATTCCCTTAACGTATTGCAAAATTCTATGTGCGGAGTGAACTTCTTTAGGACTATTCATAAATTGGTTTACCACGATTACCGCATAGGCTATATCAAGTCTGGCATGAGCCAAGTAAATTAGTTGTCCTACAAGTCGTAGATACATTTCCCTATTGACTGGAACATCGTCCTCTGCTTTTCCCAACTTAAGGTTCGACTCCATGGGTGTATTTGAGGGTTTACATGTAGCCTTCCCTATCTCCTTAAGTAAATCAGTAACATACTTTTGTTGGGATATAAAAATTCCTCTCCTGGAGTGTGTCACTTCAATTCCGAGAAAATACCTTAACCTTCCCAAGGTCTTAATCTCAAACTCCTTTGCTAAACAATTACCCAAGATCTGCTGCTCTATCTCATCATCTCCTGTGAGTATGATGTCATCCAAATAGACTAGTAATATTGTTACTTTCCCTGTAGCTATATGCTTAATGAACAAGGTGTGATCTCCTTGACTTTGCTTATATCCTATAGATAACATGACTCTTGCAAATCTGTCAAACCAAACCTGAGGGGATTGTTTCAATCCATACAAAGCCTTATTCAGCGTACATACAACATTGGTGACCACTTTTGCTTCACACCTCGGTGGGACCTCCATGTAAATCTCCTCTATTAACTCCCCATGTAGAAATGCATTCTTTACATCAAATTGTTGTAGTTCCCAACCACGGTTTCCTGCTAGAGATAAAATTACTCTAACTGTATTATCTTAGCCACAAGAGCAAATGTCTCTATATAATCAATCCCATAAGTCTGAGTGTATCCTTTTGGTTACCAATCTTGCCTTGTATCTTTTAATCGACCCATCAGCCCTATATTTTACCGTATACACCCATTTGCAACCCACTGGCCTTTTTCCAGCTGGCAATTTCACCAAACTCCAGGTTTTATTCTTTCTTAGTGCCTCCATCTCCATATCCATGACTTGTTTCCATTTTTTACTATACAATGCTTCAGATAAGGCTGCAAGAATGGTTGTAGTATTGAGGTTTACAAGAAAGGCTTTAAATGTTGGTGAGAAATTTTGAAGGACATGTAGTGTGAGAGTGGGTATAACGTCCTTTTAGTGCATGTTCCAGTTCCTTTGCTAATGGCAATAAGTTGATCTTGATCTTCCTCACTAATCTACACTCCAGTTTCAGTTTCAATTTGCAAAGTAGGGAAATCAGAAATTGTTACCTCATTTGAGGAATCCGGTTCAGATCCTTATACATGCATAGATTCCTGATTAAACTCTTTCCGCCTTGAGTACACCTTTCCAAATCTCACATCTCTAGAAGCAGATTTAGGTTTAGAAATGGGTTTGGTTTCGATTTCAATAGATTCTGGTTGAGTTGAAGGTATTTGACTGATTTGACTGGGTTTAGATATAAGTAAAGGATCATTTTCCGATACTCCAAGAAAGAACTCCTTATCTTCCTTGAGATTCTCCCCCTGAAGATAAGGTTGGACAAAATAGGCTTCTTGTTCATTAAAGGTGACATCTCAAGACACATGAAATTTCTTAGGAGGAGGATGATAGCACTTATAACCTTTTTGAGTTGATGAATACCCTACAAAGATGCACTTCAGTACTCTAGGATCCAATTTCCCACGGTCTTGGCTGTGAATACGAACAAAGGACACAAACCCAAAAATGCAGGGTACAAGATTGTTTGTAGTAGATATATGTGGGTAGAATGAAGAGAGTATCTCCATTAGACTTTTGAATCCTAGGACTCTATAGAGGGTAACCTATTAATGAGATGAGTGGCTGTTAGGACTGCTTCCCCCCAAAAGTATTTTGGTACCAAAGTAACTCTAGTGCAATCATCAATAAAAGTTACAAACCATCGTGCCCCTAACACATTTGAAACAATTGAGGGACCCCAAATAACCGTATGAATAAGATGGAAAGGAAAAGTGCTTCTTTTATTGCTAATAAGAAAAGGTATACGCTTGTGTTTTAGCAAGCTCACACACCTCACAATGAAGACTCTGAAGATCTAGCTTTGTAAACAAAGCAGGAAACAAAGACTGAATAATCCTAAATGATGGATGATCTAACCTGCAATGATGTAAGAAGATTTTTTCTTTATTTGTCAACAATGATTCAGACAAGAATGAGTAGGGTGATCTGCTCCTGGATAGGCTTGATCCGTTAGTTTCCTCAAGATAGTAGAGGCCATCTTGTTCTCTAGCACTTCCAATCATCTGATAGATTTCAAGAAATAGGTAAGTAAACTGAGTATGTTGCTATTAACTTGTCTGTAAACGAATACAAATAATCTGGATTTCGAGGATCCAGAAACCTCCAGCCTTAGGCTCAC
>JANZLD010000005.1:11412352-11427320 GCA_026413575.1 Erythroxylum carthagenense | reverse complement strand
ACGATTGGAATTGTGACATGATTGAAAAATGATTTCGAATTAAAGTGGACCCAACTGTTTATTGAATTGTGTGCTTGTGATCGAGTCTAAAATGTTTTTAAAAAATGGCTTACTGAGTTTTGTACCGTAATTGAGTGTCGTAACCTACCAGTCTCGTGTGGCGCAGACTCGGATATCACCCACGATATCGAGTTCGGGTCCTGCGGGGTTAGGACACTACATATGACACACATTCACACTTCACATAAGCATTATTACAATGAAAGAAACATGTTTCATTTATACAATTATGCTAGCACTTTTCATTATCCAAAGAGAACATTTAAACCATTAACACAAACAAGATTTTTTCATGACTAATATGCATATAAAAGAAAGGAATGCATTCGTACGTCAAATTTGTAATGGTCATCATCATACTATCAATCATATGACATGGTATGTCAGTTTTGTGATAAATATAGACACCTGGATCAATTTTTCTTTTCAAAACAAATGACAATAACTAAACTTTAGCAAGTAGGTTGGAAAGAAGAAGGAGACTAACAACCAAGAAGCTAAGCTCATTTGGGTACCTAAGATACATTGATTGGATTGCTTTATAGGTTTCTAAGAAAAAGAGGAATAAATGGTACATGGGTAATAGACTCTTAAGACGTATGATCAGTGATTCATCCTAATTTTTAACTTTTAGAGACAAAGATGGAGGATTCATCACTTTTGGAGATAATGCCAAGGGTAAGATAATTGACATCAGCAAAGTTAGGTAGAAAGATCACATAATTATTGATAATGTACTCTTAGTTAATAAACTAAACCATAACTTATTAATTGTGAGCCAATTATGTGATAGAAGCTACAAAGTACGCTTTAAAGGGAGATCATGCATTGTATTTAGAGTAGTTGATAATAACATTGCATTTATGGGAAAAAGAGGAGGAAATATATATATAATTGATCTTGATGATTTCTCTAACTAAGGTATAAAGCATCTAATTTCTATTAAAGTTGTATGGATTTAGCATAGGAGACTTGGATTTAAATTATCGTTTACATAGAACAACTTTAAATAAAACCCTATGAACTTTGGCATGGGAAGAAGCCAAAAATCAATTACTTTAAAGTTTTTCGTTATAAATGCTATATTTTGAATACTAAAGATAACTTGGAGAAATGTGATTCCAAAATGGATGAAGGGATTTTTCTTAGCTATTCATTAACTAGTAAAACATATATAGTGTTTAATAGGAAGAGCCTTACTATTAAAGAATTTATGCATGTTGTTTTTGATGAATCTAACCCATTTACATCCAAGAAAGATCGTAAAGATTATGATATAGCTATATCCCAAGAACTAGAGTCATTAGCCTTTAAAAGAGATAGCATTAATAACTAACATATTGCTCATTAACTTATTGTTGAATCATGTAAGGGAAATAAGAAGGACGAGGAGCTCCTAAGAGATTTGAAATACAAGAAAAGCCATCCTCCTAATCAAATTTTAGGTGATGTTCAATAAGAAGTAATGAATAGATTCCATCTTAAAGACATATCTCATCTTGTTTTCGTTTCTCAAGTTGAACCTAAGACAATAGAAGAGGGCCTTAATGATGAAAGTTGGCTATGGATAATTGAACCAATTTGAGAGAAATAAGGTATCAAACTTAGTATATAGTCTTAGTGGTCACCAAGTTATAGGTACCCAGTAGGTCTTTAAAAATAAATTAGATGAATCGGGTAGTATTGTGAAATATAAAGTTAGATTAGTAGTAAAAGGGTGCAATCAAAAAGAAGGCATAGACTTCGAGGAAACTTTTGCTCCAATGGCTAAGCTAGAAGCCATTAGGTGCTTGCTTGCATTTACATGCTACTCGAATTTCAAATTGTTTCAAATAGATGTTAAAAGTTATTTTTAAATGGCTTCATTCAAGAAGGATTTTATGTTGATCAACCTCCTGTTTTTGAAAAACACGATGCACCCAACCATGTCTATAAACTTTTCAAGGCTTTATATGGTCTAAAATAAGCCCCTAGAGATTGGTATGATAGGCTAAGTGCATTTATGTTAGAAAAAGTATTCTTCAAAATACACTACACTTTTTTCAAAATGCATAGGTATGATATTTTATTTATTCAAATTTATGTTGATGATATTATTTTTGATGCTACAAATATTGTTATGAGTTTTATATAATATCATCAAAAAATGATATGAAATTATAGAGTTCGGTACCAACCTTTGGTACTAGCTAGTACTGGTAATTTCATCTAGTACAATAGGTATTTCAAATACCTGCCAAATACCAATCATTATCATAAAGTTTAAAAAATTGAGGGACTGGTTTGTAAAAAAAATAAAATTAACAAAATTAACCTCTGTCTGTCTCTCTCTCCTCTCTTACCTAGTGTCTTAGCCTAGCCTCAACATGTCTCCGATCTCCTCCCTCACAATGATTTCATCATCGATGTTCTTGTTGGATGGGGAGAGTGGTGGTGATGCTTCAAACAAAGGTTAGGGGTTAAGCACAATGATTTCATCATCGGTGTTCTTTGCGGATGGTGGGAGTGGTGGTGGTGGTACTTCTGACAAATGTTGAGAGTTAAGCACAATGATTTCATCACCTGTGTTCTTTATGCATAGGGAGAATGGTGTTGGTATCTAGGACAAAGGTGTTGAATTCAACACTTAGCCATGGTCAGTAGTTTTCTTCTTAGAGCTTGAACTTTTCTTTCTTTGAGTTTTCTCCATCTCTTTTGTTTCAGTGTTGAACAACCTTTCATATATGTTATTAGACACTAAATGAATTATAAGTATGTGTGTTTATAAGAGAAAAGAGAGACAGAGAGAGATATGGACTTTTATTTTAGTTGTCAAAAGACATGTAAAGACCAAACAAACGAGGTGGCATGTAAGTGTGAAGAAGTTGAAAACAAGAAACAATTTTTAATAGATTTGGACAAAGCCATTTATTTTATTATACAAAATCTAGTGAAACTGAACTCCAAGAAAAACTCCCTTTGTAGTATTTATATTTTATTATTTAAGTTAAAGGGAGAATAAAAATATAATGAAAACTTTTGTCATACTATATCCAACCAAATTAAGTGAAACTATTCCATTAAGGTATTATACCTTTCTGCTCTATTTTATGCAACTATTTGTTTTGTGTTATAACGACAGTGACATCCATCTTACACGTCACTGTTAAAGTTTATATGACATTAGTCATTTATAGAAGTCACTACATTGCGTCATCTATGGACATTAACGTAGCTTTAAAACTTTGTCAATAAATTCTCAATAAGGATTAATAGCAATATTTCATAATAGAAATACAATTTTTCTTTTCAATTTTAAGAACTCTTCTCAAACATAGCATATGCCTAAGAAGTTTGATTCACTAAAATTTAATATCAACTATACTAAATAAAGGTATTTTTTCAAGACAAGATAAATGCAAAAAAAGCTAGTAATAGGTTATATGTCATGACAACTAAATAAGATTAGGAATTTAATTATTTATTTGATTACTCGTCTTGTTTTATTTGAGATAATAATCCTCATTACCATTTCAAAAAGATTACTTCAATCTATCTAGTAGGCTAACACTAATTTAAATTTAATTGATCTTGAGTTACTCAACAAATCAATTAAAATTAAATTAGACAGATAACATCCTTATCAATCACATCTTATGTAACAATTAAAATCTTTAAGCAATAACTTGTCAAAACATATCTTATACATTATTCTTAACCCTTTGAATTCATAGGATTATGAGTTATAGAAATCATATAAATTTAGCTGAGTATGATACATTAATTTAAGAAAAATATATTCATATTAAAGTGACCTTGAGTTACTCAATAACTTTTACAATAAACATCTATGATCTTATATTTAAATAATAGAAGACAACAATTACGTTTTCAATGTGTGCTTATTATTTAATGAGATATTTAATTTTTATGATCTTATCACATACACATTACATATAAACATGCAATTAAATATGCATAAAAAATGTTAAACATATAAATAAAGAATGTAATATATTCAAACATAATCAAATTATATTTATAAAAATTTCAAACTTTTTTTATTCTAATTATTATTTTTCATAATCTAAAATAATATTTTCAACTATTTGAAAATTAGGTTATATTAATCTATTGCTTTCCAAATAAATTAATTTCTTATGCTAAATAGAAAATTAATTTGATTTGAAAAATATTTTAAAATTCAATTGAAAATTATTTCCAATTGTCTTGACTTCTTTAATAAATTTAATTTAAAATAAAATTCAATTGAAAATTATTTCTAATTGTCTTGACTCCTTTGATAAATTTAAAATAAAATAATTTTTAGTAAATTGATCTTTTTGCTTATTATAATTTATAAAAACTCTTTTTTTATTTTACGAGGAAGACATTCTAATCTATTTAAAAATATTTTCCCTCAATTGGAAAACTATTTTATAATATTAAAACAAACTACTTTCAAAGTTACGTAAAACATTTTTAAATTAAATTGAGAAGGTCATTTGCATTATATATATACAGATTAATGTCTCAATCAACTAGAAATTTATTACTTAATAAATTAGAAGATTATTTTTAAAATATTAAAGAAAGTTCATTTGTAACTAATAAATGAAAATTTTTCTAGATTTAATCAAGAAAATACTTTTTCTAATAAATCAAAAACTTATTATTCAAGATAATAAAGAAACAAATTCTAAATAAAATAGAATATGACTCTCTAAATAAAATAACAATCTTAATTTATTTTAATAAAATTGGAATGAATAAATTTAATTAAGAAACCTTTTTAATTATCAAAGAAAATAATTATCCTAATTATAAATGTGTTTTAAATATAATTAATTTTAATTTTAAAAATAAAATTTAAAATTTATTAAGAAGTAATTTAATTATTAATCTTAATTAAATAAAATAATTAATTTTAAATATGGTACCAATTTGGAATCTAAAATTATTTTAAATTCTGATTTGAATATAAGCTGCTCTAAATTAGATTACTCTTAATCGAAGAACAAGCTCAAACACTACTTTAGGATACATCATTCTAACGAGCTAAAGACATGTTATTAGGGATGACAGATTGGATCAGGTAGGCCTGTCTCAAAGTCAACAGGTCAAGTCCAAGTTAATAGGGCTTTAGGCTTAGCTCAGGCCTTTTTGGAAGTGGAGCCTCAAGTATGGGCCCTGAACCCGACCCAAGGCTCAATTGATTGTAACAATATTGTTTTTACACCTAAGTAAAATGACGTCATTTTATTCTATAAGCTATTGTTGTATAAGCTATTGTTTTATACCTAAGTAAAATGAAGTTGTTTTACACCAATCCCCACTCTCTCCCACGTAGTCTAGAGTCCCTCAACCCACTCCCTCCTTTTGGTTTTGGCGTGTAACGTGTTCAGTGTCCCTCCCACTGCACTACATCATTTGCAATCAATTGACTCTATTTGACAATCTCCAACTCTACCTGTCATCTCATCAGTCCCCTTCCTAGTAAATTGTAAGGTTTTTATGCTTTTTGGGAATTCAAGTATATTTGTGATTTTGTTTTCTAGTTTTGTTTTATGTTTGATGGTTGTTGCACTTCCTGCAGTTGTTAATTTGATACAAAAATTGCATTATGATTATTTTGTTGGAAAGATAATGAATGTGTTATGTTTCCTTTATTTGTTAATTGAAAATTTATAAAGATTGAGTTTGCTGCTTATTATAGTGATACCATCCTCTACTGGAACCATCTTATAACTATTAAATAAATATAAGTTAATTTTTAGACATAAATTCACTACAACACTATTCCCTGTTTAGTTATCATGTCTTTTACTTTTTATCTTCCATTATCAAACTAAAGCCGATTTTTGTTCAACATGGTATCTTTTCTAATCAAAGTGGTGCCTTATACATGGTTTTTTGGATGTTAATTAGGTTATTAATCAAGATGAAGGTTTATTTAGAAATGAACATAGTTTTTTGGATGATAAAATAAATACATGATAGCCTTTTTCTATTTTCAAACTTAATTTGACAAGGTTGACATAATTGGATCAAACTATCATAGATTGCAATTGACTTAACTATTAACAACTAAAGAACTTTTTTCAAGTATAGCAAAAGATAAAGTTCATAGATCTCTAATATAGAAAGAAATCTCTAATCTCATATACATGTTAGGGATTTATATATAAACATTATTAGTATGTAGGTGATGATGCTAAGATTTGAGCAACCATTGAACAAAAAGTTGTTAGCTTTAATGTGTCAATTCTAGATAGTCATTAGTTAATACATATAAAGTAAAATGATTAGTTAGCTTCCTTAATAACATCTTAATGTAGTCTAAATGCTATCATCATCACCATCATAGAAGTATATATATATATATACATGTAAATGTCTACGAATGACTTATACAATTCTATACCTTGATTGTTTCAAATGGATGAGCATATTTCTTCATTGGAGAGTTCTAATCTAATACTAAAAGTATATAAGTAGATAGTTCAAATCTAGTATGAAGTGAAGATAGAAGTCCAGATCTATTGAAAAGTGATGTTTGAAATCACTTTAAGAAGACTAGATCAATGGACAGAGTAGAGAAGTCCAAATATAAATATTGTCACAAGATATTGGTTGAGAGTTAAAAAAGGAATCTCTCATTTCAAAAGACATTTGGATTTAGAAAGAATATCATACTAAGAGTTCAAACATTTTTTATCCCTAACCTTATGAGAAGTAAGAATGAGATTACTATTACAACTTATGACAATATTAGATTAAGGCTTTTAATGGCTAGTATAGCCATTAGTGATGAACAATCACTCTCTATAGTTGATAGAAAAAGATTTAAGATGTTACTCACCTCAAACATCCTAAATCAACCTTCAAGTTCTCAATTTCGAATATCTTAAAGAAATATATTATCAAAATATAAAAGGATCAAAAGAAAGAAGTTTTAAAAACATTGTTGAGTATTGAATGATGAATTGTCATCACAATAGCCATGTGAATAGTCAATAGCCAAAAGAAGGATTATATAACATTGAAGGAACATTATATTGACAATGACTAGACTCTACGCAATAAATTACTAAGGTAAATTATATTTTCTAATATTGTTACATTTATGTTTTGATTATGTTATAATTAATATTTGTTCATATTTGTAACTGGTGGGTCCATTTATATATCGATACCACATACAAGCAAAAGGTTGGCTACCTTATTAGTCAAGTGTTTAATCAATTGGAATGTTGACACCAAGTTATCTACCCTAATATTTGATAATCATGAATGATGTGATGATTAAAAAGGTGAAGAACAAGTTATAAGTTAAGAGTTTGTTGGTTGGTGGGAGCTTGTTCTATATGCATTGTTTCAAGCATAATCTGAATTTGATTGTAAAGGACATGTTGGAGATGATAAAGGAAGTAGTAGATTCAATTTAGAATAGTGAAGTATATTATAGTGCAACATTTGAAAGAGTTAAAAATGTTGAAGATATTGCACAATAATTATGCATTTCTAGGACAAAGAAATCGGCATTAGATTGTCCTACCAACTGGATTTCAACCATTAAGATGTTGAAGTCATCAATCTTATATGTTGAGGTGTTTACAATGCTGAGATAGAGAAATTCTCCATATACTTACTTGTCAACAAAATAGTAATGAGAGTTGGCTAAAGAACTTTATGCAAAGTTGAAAATATTTTATACTACAACTGAATTATTCTCAAGAACAAAATGTCCAACTTCGCACAATTGTTTTACCAATATGTGTGAGATCAAGAAAACTTTATTTGATTGGATGTTTGATTTTAATGAAGTGATCTATGTTATGGTAAAGAAGATGATTGAGAAGCTCAATTCTTACTAGTATATGGTTAGACATACTATGACGATCATATATGTCTTAGACCCCAGATATAAGATGGAGGGGTTTAATTTTATATATAACATATTGTTTGGTGATCGAGATCAAGAGCATGTTGATGTCATTAAACAATTATAGTATGCTTTGTCTAATTATTATTAATTTAGATTGGACAAAATTTAGGATCACAAGAGTTCGGGTTGCTTAGCTCTACCTTAAGGTTCAAGTTCAAGATCATCTTTTAGGAGCAATTTGATTCTCTCATTTACATAACCTATGGAAGAAAAAAGGGGTAAAACTTTTTACAATATAATGGAGTTGGACAAATATTTGATGGAAGATTATGCGACCGAAGTTAAAGGTATGGAGTTTAATGTATTACAATGTTTAAAGAATTATGGAAATATTTTTTCGATCATACACGTAATTGCACGAAATTTCATCATCTACAGTTACTTCAAATTCTACTTTTAATACTAGAGGTCAAGTCCTTATCGTGCTTGATTTAATCCTAATATTATGGAAGCTTTTATGTGTGTTCGAAGTTAGTTAGATGATGAAAATATATTGAGGGTAAACTCTTTTCTTTATGATATATCAATTTTGTCTATGTTTATGATAACATCTTTAGTAAAAGGTTCAAAAAACACCTAAAATTTCCACTAAAATTCAAATTAAAACCTAACATTTCAACTCTTTTAATAATAACTCTATCATTTTGTAAATGTTTAAGAATCTCGAGTTAAAATTTTCGTCAACCACACATTACAAAAAAATATAATCGATATATTATATCATTTTTGTGGGCCGTAGTCCACATGTATATCCTATGTGGAAAAGGATTCAAAAAATGAAAATTGCAAGTCTTATTTTCACCTTAATAGTTATATCTGAGGATTCTGTTTCATGTATTTCCATAATAAATTGTTTGTGAGCATCCCCTTGGACATTTGAGTTGCAAATTGTCACCACTTCTTTAGATTCCAACACAATGAGTTCTGAGTAGTTTCCCATTTTGAAAACATGAAGCTTTTCTTTTGCAGCCTAGCTATTATTTAGTCTTAAGATTTGTATCATCTGTTAGTTTTGTATCTTGGATGCAATGAATGTTGCTGGCAGTTTAGAAAGTTGCTAGAGCTATTGCCACGATATGAAACGCATGGAATTATCACTGGCGACGTCTATGAGCTTGTGAGTTGTGACTAAGATTCGTATCATCTGTTGGATTTGTATCTTAGATGCAATGAATGTTGCTGGTGGTTTTGAAAGCTGATGGAGATGTTGCCACCATATGGAACACCATAATACATGCGTGGAACTATCATTGGTGACATGGTGTATGGCTACAAGTGACATGAGATACCAATACTGGCACGCGGGACAAGGAGATGCGTTATATGGTATGGATGACAAGCATAAATGTTAAAGAAGTATGCATTTATGTGTTGCCCATCATTCTTTAACAAAGTAAAGGTTAAGACCAGCTCTCACTTATCCTCCTTTATAAACCCAAAAACAGGTGTTGTGTAAAGACCAAGTCTTTGCCCAAAGCTTTAATGCAAAGACGTGAGGATGTGAAAGAAACGGTTTTTCTTCTATTTGAACCCATGAGAAGCAGAAGTTTCAAAACACGAAAATAAAGAGGACAAAATTGCCATGTTATTAGATGGAAAAGCTAAAGAGGGGTTCAAATGATTTGAATTTTGTGACGGAAAAGTTAAAACTAGACTCAATTTCCACCTATAATGAACTGATAATGGCGAAGAAGATAACAACTCCATTTATAGAACTCTCAATTAACGGGTATAATCTGGATGGATTTTTCCAAAAAACACAATCATTAACCAAATAGTGCAAAAGATTTGAGCTTCTCTTGTTCAATTTTAATAGGGTGGGATGGAATCTGAGAAATCTTCAAGATGGGCCAAAAATGGAATCAAAGTAGAAGAAGCAATGTTGGGAACAAAGTGGAAGTAATTGTGAAAAATAACAAGGAAGCTTTGGTGTACTTTTTATTTTTTTAATTTAGTTTATTTATAAATCTGGCTCTCCTCCTTTTCCTCCCCCTCTCTCTCTCTTTCACAGACACAAGCACAACTGAAGTTCCACCATATTTTTATAGTGCATGGCTCCGTAAGCCATAGATGAACAACCAGGACCTGACAATGGTGTCACCAATTAATCAATTGTTAACATGCCAAATACACACGATCATCAATCTTCAGAAATCTACGTACCTCCATTGAGCCAAAGAAGAAGTGGTTTACACACTTTGTCACGTTCAGTCTGACTGAAGTAATAGTAGAAAGCTCGGCCTGCAGATTAATTCACTATAATGTAACCACCGTACTGGTTGAATCTAAAAGGTGGTTGTTTGGGTAGTGTCTTGATTCTATTTTTCTCAGTCAAACCACCTTGTGAACTGCAATCTGTGTGGAACTCGTTCAACTGTTCCGACGCCTGAAAATCACTAGTGTCGACGCCTGAACTTACCTTCAAATTGATGTTATAAGTTATTTATATCCGGCAGTATTAGGATCCAACAAAGTTGCAGGATAAGGCCACCTAGTAGCTCTCTTACAAACCTCGCGTTCATAAAACCTTGTTAATTACAGACTATCCTTGAACAATCGGGGAACTAGATATAATTTTTTTTATTTTGCCTCTAAATACATGAAAGGGTGCAAGCTAGAGTGGGTATTATTTTGGTATTATATTTTAGTTGTGGTTCTGTGCAGGATTACATATCCAGAATGTCGGCAAACATTCGTCCATTACAAAACGTCCCAGTAGCACAGTAGTTGAAGTCAATACCATGAGGGTAATAATTACGTTTGGCGATGGAGCTGAGGTAGTTGTTGTTACCCACATCAACCAACGAATCTCCAAAAACACAAACATCGCAAGAACTCTCGCTGATTCTATAACTACATACAAACCTATCCGAGCGTTGCATAATCCAGATTGCAATACTTAAAAACCACAATCGTTGAATAGCCATAAACATCGTCATCCCTCTTACCAAAAGCCCTTTGAGTCTTTGCTTGCAAATCAATGATAGAAAAAATGTAGAGTGTTTTAAGAATGGTGAAGGCCATATAAAGGACTTGATAGAAAGGGGATGTGGTAAAGAAGGTAAGTATCAAGAGATAGTGTGGAGTAAAACTGTTATAGCTCGGGTCATAATAATGTAAGACAAAACACATGAAACCATACTTTAGTTAGTGCCTTTATTCCTGGATTCAGGGTAGTCTTGTTTCTTAACGCTCATGTCACATATTGCCAGCAGTTTTCTTGGATTGTTAGGCTATTTTGTCTTGCTTCTTTGCATGTCAATACATGGACAATTTGCCAACTACAGTAGTAATCCAGCTAATGCTTGCACTAAGGGTTCATGCCAAAGTGAACTCTGTGGGCTATCTGAAATTGAATTATTTGGTACCAAAGAAAATGCACAGTTATGTGAACAATACGGTGGAACTTCAGTTGGTGTGTGAAGAGAGAAGAATAAGGAGGGAGGAGAGCCAAATTTATAAATAAACTAACTAAAAAGGTGGGTCCTATATTTATAAACTAATTTTAATTTTCAAAAAGCAGGTCTCACCTTACCACGTCAGCAATTTCGTGGCATAGGGGCCTATAAAAATAATTTAAAATTTTCAAGTTAGCATTGACCTGACACTTAATAGAGGGTGTTAAATTTTCCGTAAAGATGGAGTTAAATTTTAACGTTTTCTAAATATTAGGGTTATAATTGTTTTCTCTAAAATATTAAAGTTAAACTTGTCTATTAGAAAAAAAGTTAAGGTCAAAAGTGACCCTTTTGTCAATAATGTTTCTACATGTAAATGAAGTAGTGCAAAGTATTGATGATTATGATTATAGTGATTATCTATTCTCTTTCTTGTAATACAAGTTTGTTATCTTTAATCATTGTTTATGGAATTACTTATTTTCATGTGATTGCATTATTTCTTATAATTGAAGATATAATTATTTACTTATATATATTTTTCAAATTCTCAACTTCAATATCCAGATTGTTGTGTTACCAAACACCATTATCTTTAACCTAAAAAGACCTAGCAACCCACAAACCCTAATCATCGCCTCCCAACTTAACCCTTAAGCACCACACTCAAACATCTCATCAACTAACCTCCGATTTCTACTACCTCCAACAACCATTATCGGTGACATCAATGGTGGCAACAGGTGAAAGTCAATTGCTAGCTCACACAATTAGCAACTATTATCATCTTCTACATATGACACTAGCTACCATCCTGATTCACCAAGTTAAGCACCGAAAACGAACCATTGTTATTGCTTGAACCATTGTTAGCCATAATCTTATTGTGCTCTCCTATGTGTGAGTTATCCCTCTTGATATTCCCATTAATGGTTGCATTTTTTCCTAGCCTGAACTATGGTCAACGGTCTAGGCCCAGATTGACTGAGCCTCAGGTCAAACCTCGAGCCTAGAAAATAGGAAAAAGCTCAGCCCAAGGCTCGACTATATAAGTTAGCAAAACGACGTTTTTAAAGTAAAAATCAATTAAACAGAATAAGCAAAACGACATCATTTTGCTTTAATTTAATTTCTTCTTCACCCTCCCTCTCTGTCATTTGCTCACTCTCACACTCACATATGTAACCTCACACTCACACTCACCATTCACCCTCCCTCTCCGTCACTCTCGCATAATGTTTTTGTCTCTTTGACCATCGCGAAATCAGTCATCAACAGTCGCGCCACCATTCTCCAGCCGACCCTACCCTTTTCGACATACACCAACCAACAATTTCTCATTAAGGTTGGTTTTGACATGTTATTAATATTCAAGAACATTAAGACTTATATGATTGTTTGGAAAGGAATGTGGTCCTATGGACTGGAGTCGTAGACCTTTGGTTGATTGATTGTGATTTGATTGAGGAATTGAATAGTTGAACATGTATTCACATTAAGCTTTTGATGAAATTTCTATGAGGGTGTAGAAGTAGACTAAGGATGAATGGTTGTAAAATGTGCTTTGTTCTTTTCATGCAAGTGTTGGAAGTTTAAATGTATGTGATTATATAATGGAGGGCTTGTTTCACTAATATAAAGGCATGTTAAACCTTTCCTTATGCATTATGTACATAATGAATGTGGTTAATATAATTTGTATTAAGCCACAATAACTAGATCGTGCCATTAACTAAACCTTATATTCTAATTAAAACTTAAATCGTGTAAATGAAGTGAAACTAATAATACCTACTTAATATTTACCAAAATTTGCTATGTTCTTTTCATGCAAGTGTTGGAAATTTATTAAGGTTCTACCTTTATGTTTAACAACCGTAAGCATCTCCTGCAAATTGGAATAATTTGAAAATGTTTATGTGTCTTAATTAGGTGGTTGTGTAAATACATATGCATATTAGCATTAACTTATGATCATAGTTGGGAATATGGAAGAATGCTAGACTTTCACGCGTGGTAATTGTTATTTTATATAAATTACCATAAAATGTTAGTTTTTATATGTTAATTTTTTCTAACTTCAAGCATTTATATGTTGATTGTTTCTAGCCTCGAACATTTTTAATTATTTCTAACCTCAAGAATTTATATGCTGATTATTCTAGAAGAATGAGCATATCCCTTTAGTAGAGAGTTCTAATCCAATACTGGAGATAGAGTAGAAACTTCTATTCCTGTACCAAATGAAGATAGAAGTTCAACTCGACTCAATTGAAAAGTGACGCTTGGAATCACTTTAATAAAATTATATTGACGGATGGGATAAAAAAAGTAAAGAATGTAAATATTGTCAAAAGATGTTGGCCAGTAGTTCAAAAGTTGGAATGTATCATTTAAAGAGACATGTGGATTCGTGTAGTAGAAAAAAGATGATATTAGGAGTTCAAACATTTTTTTACCCTTAACCTTATGAGAAGGAAGAATGAAATGAGTATAATTGTTGGCCCCCTAATTTTTTTCTTGAGGAATAAGCATGATTTGAATAAATTATAAGATCCTTAAGGGATTATTTTGTGGAGTTAATTATTATGTTAATGTTGGTAAAATTTTATGACATAGGTTAATTGAATTGAAGTATTAATATTATAAGAATGTATGAAGGGCATTGTTGGAAGTTCACTTAAGGGTATAATACATAAGGCATTAAGCAAGGGGCAAAATAGACATTGCACACTCATTAAGGCTATTAAAAGAAGAAGAAGTTATTGTCTTGTATTTTTAAGAAGAAGAAGTGTGAATGAGGGAGAGAAGAAGAGAGTGTCGTGGGAATAGGAGAAAAAGAAGAGGAAAGCTAAGGTTTGGAGATTTTTAAAGATTTTGAAGAATTTGAAGCATCAACAAGTAAGTATGAGCATTATTCCATCTTGTTTGGTTAGATGAAACTCAAATATAGCTTAACATGTGTGGGAAGTTGTTAGTGAATGCCATAGGCAAGTGTTCTCTTTTAGGGTTAAAGATCAAAGATAGATTTTGATGTTTTTGTTAATGAGATTGGGTTGAAATGAAGTTGAAAATGAAGTTGAAGTGATGATTTAGTGTTTAGATGGGTTATATATGAAATGTGGAAAGTAAAAAGTTAGAAAATGTAGAAAAAATGGTTCCCGAAATACGTTTCTATAAAAGTTTGCCGCGGCCAACTTTTTTGACCGCGGCGAACTTTCCAGCACAGAACATGCTTTGGTATTTTAAGCATAACTTTTTGTGTAGTTATCCAAATGGATTGATTTTTTATTTGGTGTAAACTAGAGACATAGGGCTAAAACTTGTATGAGGCATTGAGTTCAAATTCAGTCTCTAAGAATCTTAAATTTTGGAAGGAAGTTGATTATAGAATGTTGTGTTAGTATTGGAACAAACCAAAAATGATTGGGGCATAACTTTTAGAATACTAAACCAAATTGAATGATTTTGGAGTTATTAGAAACTTAAGATAATGGGAAAAATTGTTCTAGAAGAAAGTATTATCAAATTTCTTCATTTACTTGATCATAAATTGGAATTCCAATTGAATGGAATTTTTGGC
>JANZLD010000005.1:11349190-11370038 GCA_026413575.1 Erythroxylum carthagenense | reverse complement strand
CCCAATTACCTCAAAATTCACAGAAACCATCATAATCACAATTAAATGCCGGGAATGTCATACATGCATGTACCTATATGCGTACGTACCAAAAGACTTATTCCTCTAAAATTAGAGGCCAAAAGGATGCTCATATCACAATATGCAATGTAACAATCTAGCCAGTCTCAATTTACCAATATAACCTTCCCATCGGTGATGGGATGTTACAAATGAGCTCTCTGAGTTCTCTTAGGGATTCAAAGACAAGAAATTCTTTGGACGAGTTAGGTCCCTTAAACTGTCTCAGGTTCCTTTCCTTCCACAACCTATAAACACAGAGCCCTGAGGATAGGATTTGAATATGTCTATTTGGGTTTCGGGGGGTTGAATGGTTGGACAATTTTGTACGATCTTTGTGATGGTATGCCCTAGATTTAGCCATAGGCATCTACTAGTTATAGAATCCCATATATTGTTGTTGTAAAGACATATGAAGAAGAGATGGTCTCTTGTTTCCATATGGAATTGGCACATTGGACAGGTTCTGTCCATTTGCAGATAGGGCATTCTGTATTCAGTCTGTTCTAGATTGTTAACCATAATATAAAGGATACTCTTAGGGTCAAACCCTTGGTGCAAATGATTCTATGCCATCCAACCTTCAGTTTCATACTTTTTTGCAAATCTTTAGTGATCTTGTTGCTGAATTTTAGGATTGTTGACTCTGCCAGTAGCAAGTATCAGAAGAGGCTGGTTGGGGTAGGTTGGTTGGTTGGAGATGCCTCAAGTTTTGAGGAAAATTCCATGTTCCCTCTATAATCATAAAGCTGAGTTTAAGGATGAGTGAAGAGGTTTAGGGACTGCTTAGGGTGTTGTAACATTATATGAGAGGTCCCATGGTAAACCAATTGTTAAACCATACATATGTCAAGGTGCCATTTCCAATTTTGCAAGAGATATCTTCTCGGACTTTGTTTCTCAATTTCAAGATTTGGTTGAGAAAATGAGAGTACGAGGCAGTTTTTAAATGCTCCATAAGCTTCTTTCTTTGAAAAAATAATAGTGGAGCCATTTTACCTAAAATAAAATTTTATCTATGAGGATCCACCATAGTCTTTTCAAGAGTAGGGCTTGTTTTGTGATTTTGATTGCTGTTATGTTTAAACCTCCTTCATCTTTGGGAAAACAAATATCAGCCCACTTCACTTTAGCTAATCCTTTTGCTCCGTTTGGATGATTTTAGAAATTTTTTGAGGATTCTTTTGATGGTTTTGATAATGCCTTGGGATAGAAATATATGAGAGCTCTAATAAATATGGAGCGAGTTTAACACCGATTTGATGAGTTGCACCTTCCCAGCTTAAGAGAGAGATTTATTTACCCATGAACTGATCCTTCTCTGTATTTTCTCTAGAAGTGCAATGAATTCTGCATATGTAAGTCTTTTAGTACAGATTAGTAACCCGAGATATAACAGAGGTGTGTGATTGAATTGCATTCCAGTTGATTGAGAGATGAAAGGTCCCAAAGCAATATCATTTTTGGATAGGAGAAAATGGCTCTTTGTTGGGTTGAAATGTAGACTAGAGAAGTTTTTAAATTTGCTAATAACTACCACATAACTTTGTATAGAATCCATCCTGGCCCTGCACAATAAAAGTAAATCATTTACAAAACCTAGGTTAGTCAAATCAATCTTCTTGCACTTTGCATGATATCTAAATTTTGGATTTTTGAGCATTTCATGCTTGATAAGAGAGTTGAGAGTCTCCATATAAAGAATGAAAAGGTAAGGGGGCAAGGGGTCCCCTTGCCGAGGACCTCTTGTTGCCATGAAAAGTGTGGTAAGAGTGCCATTGATTAAAATAGATAAGGAAGAGGATGTGATACACTCTTTATTCCACTTTATAAAAATAGTTGGAAATCTGTGGGCCATCAGTAATGTCTATTGGAAATCCTAGCTCACACTATCATAAGCTTTATGAAAATGAATTTTGAGTGTGTAGTTTAGAGAGTAATTGGACCTGGAGTAGCCTTTTAGGAGCTCTTGGACAATAATAATGTTATCCCCTATATGTCTGCTTCGCAGGAAGACACCTTGGTTATCACTAGTCAGTTGGCTTAGGTTTTCTTCAGTCTTATGGCAAGTATTTTGGATATGAACTTATAAAGGAAGTTAGTACAGGCAATAGGTTTGAAATATCCCTCTAGAATGTTTGAAAGAAATTTCCACTAAGGCCATCAGGGCCAGGAGCTTTGGAGCCATCCATCTAAAAAATTGCAGCTTTTATTTCTATGTTATCTGCTAGTTTTGTATGAAGATCCGAATCTGTGGGTGAGATTTATTTGAGGGATAGGATTTTGAGATCTTAAAGAGTAACATTAGAAGTGCTAGGAGTTCCTAGAAGGTCTTTAAAGTAATTTACTACCTCTTCTTGGATTTTCTATTGTGTTTGAAGAATTAAACTGTGCTTGGAAGTTATAAAGTAGATTTTGTTGCAATTTTTCCTTACAAAAATTGAGTTGAAAAAGAATTGAGTACAATTATCACCATCCTTTAGCCAATGTACTCTAGCTCTTTATTGTACAAGAGAGCTATGGTTGTGTGTAGCCTTCAATAATTGTGATCGCACTAATTTTTCTTTGTCAAGTAGCACTGGATCAGTAGGGTGAGCAACAAGGCTAGCTTGAAGAGCTTAAAGTTCGAGTCTGTAGGAGTTTACGGTGGAATTTATGGGCCTTTGCATATAATTTAGGACCTTCAGTTCCTATTTGATGATTTTCACTTTTTCAACATAACAAAACTGCTTGGTCCCATGACAACTATGTTATGCTCCTTTTGAACATGCCTCCCAGAATCCCAAGATAGTTACTAGGAAATTATTAAATTAGAAAGGATGATGCTTTATAACTTTTTGAAATAAGTTGCACACTACAAGGGGGTGTGATTCGAGAAAAGTGGTTTTTTTAAATGTAGTAAGGTTGTTAGGAAAGTTCTGAAGCCAAATGTCATTCACTAGGGTGCGGTCCAACATTTTCCAGATGTGCCAAGTCGATTTCTATTTATTGGATTAGGTAAAAGTATGTCCAACATACTGAAGATCTATCATCCTTAGATCCTCCACCATGTCTTTCAAATCATATGTATAATTCTTTAGGTTGCAATGAACTTGTGCCTTTGAGGGGTTAATATAGAGTTAAAGTCTCCACAGATAAGCCATGGTGTGGATACAATATTACTGAAAGTTTTGAGGTTACTCTATAAGTCTCGTTTTTGGAATCGAAAGTTGCTTACATAGATGAACGAAACACTAAGTTGGATGTGCTCCTATATGAAATATAGATTCAGATGCATAGCTTGTTCATTTAAGTCTAAGAGATCAACCTTGAGTTCATCCTCTCTATAGCAAACAATTATTCTATCGAAAGCATGATGTTGGTGGTTAGTAAGCATGTTCTAATAGGAACCGAAAACGTCTAACTTGACCAAATTTTTTAATCTGATTTTGATTTCAAGTAAGCCAATGATGAGAGGTTTCTCTCGCAAAATAAAGTCCCTTAAAGCTGAAAGTTAATGAGAAAATTTATTCCTCTAACATTCCATGCAATAATGAAGATGGTTGAAAGGTTTGGCTTGTGGAGCCTTTCCTTTTTCCTCTATTGGATCTCCTTCTCTTCATTGTGTGGAATTAAGCATTCCTACAGATTCTTTAGGTGTAGTAGAAGCTTTAGGGGTTGCAATGATATCAGATTGGATACGATTAGGGTGACTCACCATTGATTATCCTTCACCATTGTGCAGAACTCCTAAAGTAGTGGGTAGAGTGACATAGTCAACATTGGCATCAGTTTGAGTTACAATTATTATATTTGATGTTTGTGATATTTCCTGCTTTGTATTGCATGATGTACTGTGCTCCTTAGATGTACGCATGTGTGTAGTTTGTCGCTATTGCAATAACTTTTTGTTTTGCATCTCCATATTGACAGGTGGTGTGGAATCATTAGTAATTGGTCGCATAGTGCCACTAAATGTCGAGGAATGGTGGCTTTTTAGGGGTTCAAGAGGTGTAGTTACTTCTGTTGACTCCATAAGCTCTTGGTAGCTCCTTGTTTTGAGAATTTTTCCTGTGGCCTTCAAGATTTTGGTTGGATTTATAGAAGGCAGTTTCCAGTAGTAAGAAATTTTAATTGTGGCTTCCTGTAGTTTATCTTCCTTTCCTAATCTCATTAGTGGAAGTATCCACACTGATGTGCATTCGGAACACGTTTCTTTTATGCTATATGTTCATCTATACACAGTGGTCGTCCAATGTAGCTAGCTAGTGCTCCAAGCCCTTAGGTTGTCCAATACTCAAGTGGGATGTTATGGAAGTTAATCCAAAGTGAAATACTTTGGATTTTAAAGGTTTAAATGTTCAAGTGTGGCTGCCAAGCTTGTAGGAAGATACGATGATTACTGAAATGCTAGGGACCTTCCTCCATAATCTTATGAATTTATGAAATGGAAGTAAATATAAAGAAAATCAAGTTCTCTTCAAATAGAAAAACATCTATCAAGCCTCTAGTTTTCTAGAGCTTGGTAGTCCATTGAGAGACTAAAGGAAAGGGTGGTCTCTTGCCAAAGAAAAAGCCAACCATAATTGATTCCTAAGCTCGAGCTCCCTTTTTCAAAATTTCAAGGTTGGAGCAAACTACCAATTTACCATCCATATCCGTAGGTGGTGAATAGGTCAAGGTCAAGGGGTTTTTTTCCTTAACTACTTGCTTTCAAGATTTCCTAAGAGGAGCATCCGAGGAAGAAGGGTTTTCTGGGATAGTGGAAGAAGGGATGAAGATGGATGAGGCAAAAGTGGAAAATCATATAGGAAGAGGGCTGGTGTATTGGTCATTATGAAATTTTAATCATTAGATAGGAAAGGTTCAGCTTTTGGTTATGGTTTGTCAGAACAAGGAATGCTTAAAAAAGAAAGTTTAAAGGGGGGATTGTGTTGTATTTTTGAAAAATCAACTGTGGCCTTGGGATAGTTGATGTTGGTTAGAAGCTTGGTGGTTTAAGAAGAAGTTTGTGTAGGAACTGGTAAAAGGAATGTTGAGTAGAAAGCAGAATGAAAGGGGCTATGGTAGCAATGAAGTAGTGAATTAATGAAGTAGTTGGACGGTAAGGGTGTTCAAAGGAAAGGGGAAGAAGGGACATGGCTGCTGCTCTTAGCGAGAAGTTGGAGACTCTCTCTCATCTTTTTTGCATTGGTAGTGAGAAACTTTTTTTAATTCTTACTTATTATTCTCAAATGAAATATCATCATAATGTAATAGATTAAGATAATTGCGATTAGAATGCATAATGTTAAAACTTTTCTAATTACTAAAAACAAATAGACACTTGTGAACGAATTGAAAGGTAAGACATAATTATATGAAATTTTCGAGAAGACATAATTATATGAAATAGTTAATTTGAGAAATAAGTAAAACAAATCTTGTAATTCTTATATATAGGGTGTCTAAGGAACTAGATATAATCTCATCGTCATCCAAATCAACTATCGTATAAGTAATACCTCCCAAAACCAATTTACAGCTATCCCATATGTCACCATCATCTTTGCTGACATTTTTTTTATAGTTTTGGATCTCTATCTTCAGTCTTTTCTTCTTCTTCTCTTCTTTTGACTCATCCTCGTCTTCAATCTTCATCTTAAGTTGTCCCAGACTAACTATTTTTCTTCCATTATCTAATCGTAAATACCACTTTCCTTTGTTATAGCCTCTTAGCCCATTAGTAAAACTACTTACCTTTTCTTTCTCTTCAATCTTAGACTTCATTTTTTTATAACAATATTGATAGTTTATAAAGAAATTCAATCCACAAGTGAAAGTGCCAAAATGAAAGTCCACTAAATATTTAGCAAGAAAAAGTGACACAAAAAACTAGGAATGTGGGGAGGAATGTGTTGAATTCGTGGAATTATAAAACATAAAAGTCGAGAAAATGGTGCAAAGCAATTAATAAGAACATAGCTAAGTGGGTTGGAAATTGAGTAATTACAAGAAGTCTAGAACATGAAAGTTAAGGAAATAGTGGCATAAAGGTAGTTAAAATATGGAAAGTAGGAAATAATACTAAAAAGAAAAGCTACATAAGGATGAGAGGACTATTAAAATACATAACACATAATACAACAACACATAACCTCAAATTCCCTTTGTTTTTCCAATTTTTTTATTTGCCTAAATCAAATTTTTTCTTTTTTAACACATTTTAGCATTTGGATTGATTAGAATTATATTTTCCAAGGTTTTGAAGCTCACATTTATTATTAATAATAATTCAGGTGCAAATTTTAGGAGAATTCCTCCCTGGTGTACTTGAATTTCAAATTAACAAGAATAATTTGGCACGCCAATAGGACAACAATTCCATGTACAAGAAATGGAAAAGAAATTGATTGCCTCCAGCTTTGGAGGAAGAAGCCCCTATAACAATAGGAAATGAAGGTTTTGTATACCAAATAATAAAGGACCTTAAGAAGGAAACCTCACTTTCAACTAACTCTCCTATTATCGAGAATCCAAAATTGCCATAATGGAATGACATTGTCTATATAAATGAAATTCCATAATTGAAGTCCAACATGACCTTTATGGCTGAAGCAATCAAAATATTAATAGATAAGGTTGATAGGTTGTCTACCAATTTAGTATAAATTGTTGGGCATAATTTTCTTGCTTTAACAAAGTAGATTTATGAAAGACTTAGGGGCATCCTGTTCTAAATGAGATGGAAGTTGGTGAGTTCAGTTGCCTTCCAGTTGTTTCTTCTATAGAAAAAAATACGTCTCTCCTTATAAGAGAGAGGATGTTCTTGCAGTGTCTTTATGCATTAATTATAAAAATAGTCGACAGGTGGTCAAGCCCCAAATTTTAGGTAGACAGGGATTGGAAATGGAGGTTGAAACTAATGAACCATCATATGATGTAGGGGGCAATTTTATAATGGCAAATTAGAATCCTCCTGTTGCCCCTCTGGCACACCCTTTGTGCAAACAAGATTATAGGTTGATACGGAAGTTGTTAAAGAGGCTATTTAGGAATTGTAAGAGCTTGGTTGTCCATAATTCCATAAGCTCTATCCAAAGCATATTGAATAGGAGAATCCATATTCCTATGGGTATAGAATTCCAAAATTTAACTTATTTTCTAGTGATGTTAGTTAGTCAACCATTGAACACATTGCTAAAATTTGCCATAAAATGTGAAGAATAAGCTAATTATGTAAACTTCAATAATTTCAAGCTAATAATGTTCCCAAATTCATTAAAAAACATAACCTTTTCTTGATAAGATTTGTTACACAAGAATTAAATCCTTTCTTAGGCTAAAATAGCAAGATTGTTTCATACTTAATTCTTGTAGATTGAACATAAAATGTGAAGAATAAGCTAATTATGTAAACTTCAATAATATCAAGCTAATAATGTTCCTAATTTCATTAACAAACATAACCTTTTCCTGATAAGATTTGTTACATAAGAATTAAATCCTTTCCTGGGCTAAAATAGAAAGATTGTTTCATACTTAATTCTTTTAGATTGACCCCAAAGTTAGCATAGCTAAGTTGTCCAAAGTTACTTAGAAAAATGGTGAGAATGCAAACATTTTTTATCGCAATTTAAAAAGATGAGAAGGCAATGTTACATTGTACTTCAAAGGTTGAATATGTGAAGCTAGCTTAAAGAGGCCTTAATATTGAGCTGTGGAAAAAATTTAAACAAAAGATTTCAAAATTTCTATGAACTAGTAGCAAAGGTTTCTAAATATGGAACTTATTAAAGAAGAAGTACACAGAAGGAAAAATTCAGTTGGAACTTATATTGTAGAGACAAATTCTTGCGATTCAGAATTGGCTAAAGTCAACATCCTATGAACTTCTGTTTGCCCCTCACTAGAGTGTAAATCTCTTGAAGTCAAAAGGAAAATGCAACCTCTGTTTACTCAAATTCAATACACCTTTGACATCTCAAAAATAGAGCATAGAAGTCTTATAAAAGAAGAGATCAAAGGGAGATATCATTGCAAATATCATAATACATGGATTCACCTATTGAATTCTTGTTAAAGGTTTGGGAATGTGGTCCAAGACCGAATCAACAAGGGAATCATCCTCTTTGCTGAAGTTGATCAAACTATACTGATAAATGAAGACCCATTTCTATTAGTTGCAACTATTAATGCTATTGAATTTTGATTTATGTCTACTACTAGATGTTAAAAAGAAGCTAAAGATTATAGAGGATTGTTTAACATCAACATCGAATTTCGATACAGATGTTTTTGTTCTTAATTATAATTTAAATGCTAGAGCTAGGACTAAAAATCAGTAGATTCCCAAAATCTAAAAAAAAGTAAAAATTTCAAGGCAAAATCACCAAACATAATTCACCAAAGTCTTTAAACAAGAATATGATATGTGAATCCCAAGTTTTTAGTGAAGACAACCTTGGTTTATAATACCACCATGGGCGTCACCATCTCAACAATGGCAACAAGTTAGGCATCACACAAATTTAGTACCTTTGATTCGAACTAAAAAAAGAAGGTTTTGTTGATAGTTCAATTTCAAAGATTGAAAGAAGCAAACCTATACCATTAGAAAACCAACTTCAATAAAACCATCTTATGATACTTATCTTTTTAGAAGAAAGAACCGCATACCTTATTAATAAGAAAGAACATATATAAGATGTTAGTGAGAAGCGAAGCAAAATAAAAAAAAATCCTAGATTTCATAGGCAGTCAACTAGCTCTAAGAGTCTAGAAGAGGACTCCAATGAATTAATTATGATCGAAGAAATCCCAATTCAAGTACCATATATTGTTTCTCCCATAAAACTCCTTACTTCATTTAGTAAATCTTGTGCAAAGAAGGCATAATTTACTTTTGAAAAATGATAATACAAAGTATCAGTATTGAAGATGGATGTATTTTTTACATATATTATTTATTTCATATATATTTATTTATTGGATTTTCCCTGTTATTCCTATTATATTATTAGTTTATTATAAATTATAAATATTAATATTATATATTATATTACATATTTTTATTATATAGATATGAATATTCTATTTTATATTTTCTATTTTAAATTCTATAAATGTTATATATTGTATCCTTATATTTTTCTTTTTACTAGTTTTTATCTATTATACCAATAATTCTAGAGAAGGTAGTGCTAAAAAAAATCCCCCTAGTTGGCTTTTTTCATGGACAAAAGATCTGCATTCCCAGTGATACAAGCTTGGGCTCGGAGGAATTGGAGGCGTAGAGGTTTAATAGAGATAATGCTCACTGAGGAGGGTAACATTATCTTCACTTTCTCCTCAAAATCAGAAGCACAAAAAAAATTGAAGAAGGTCTGTGGCACATTTTATAACTTTGCCTATTTCTTCAAAGTTGGCAACCGGGAATGGAATTGGAAAAAATCATTTTAAAAAAATTCCATTGTGGGTAAACATTCACAACATTTCTCTAGAATATTGGAATACCAAAGACTTGAGTATGCTAGCTAGGTATTTGGGGAAACCTATATGCATGGATGAGAACATAACATTGAGAAAAAGGGTCAGTTTTGCCAGATTGTGTGTGAGTATGGATATTTCCAAAGAAATGAAGGATTGCATTCCTATATTAAGATTGGAAAATAAGCATTCTCTTAGAGAGGATAAAGTTATGGTCACGTATCAATGAAAACCATCTCTTAAAGCCCAAGGTAAAGAATAGAAACCTACTGGAAAAATCTTTACTATAGGAGACTTTTAGGAGGTGATGGGTATAACAAAGAGTGATTCGGAAGAAAAGAAAGAGGATGAGAAGGATGAACAGGTAGTTGAATCTTCTAAATCAAGTTAGTTGGAGGAAGTCTTGCTTAAAATAGAAGGAAACAGTCAAGGAAAAAATTGTCTAGACTCAGATAGGAAAGGAGGATCAGATTTGATTTTTTGAATGACCAAAATAATGCTTAAATGGGCAAGGAGGTAAAAGGATTGGAAAATTATGATACAAATAAAGAAGAAGAAGTCTCTAATCCCCAACAGAATGAACAAGGCATTCAAAAGGCTAAACAACAGAATGGAGTAATTTAAGAGGAGCATTTTGAACAAGTAACTTCTAAGAAAAGTAACAGGAGCAGTAGGAAAGGCTCAAAAGATAAGAGCAATCTCCTATGACTGTGATAGTATGAAATGTACGTGGAATTAATAACCCTTCCAAGCTTAATGCTTTAAGGGATCTTGTCTTGAATGAGAAACCTCAGGTTTTTTGTCTTTTGGAAACAAAAATTAGGGAAATAAATTTGAACAAACTATGTAGTTTAGGCTGGAAATGGCAATTATTATCAAACCACCAAAGCTATGCCTATGGTAGAATTATTATTGCTTATGATGGTGATTCAGTGGATGTGAAAACCCTTGAAACAAATTAGCAGTTTATTCACACAAAGATCTACTTCAAAAAGGAAAACTCTAGTGTTCTAGCTACTTTTGTATATGGTCTTAACCTTGGATTTCAAAAGACTGAATTGTGGAATGCTATCAGACGATTAAAGGCAGTGATAAAATTTCCATAGTTAGTCTGTGGTGATTTTAACACAACTCTATATAGATCTGAAGCAGAGGGTAATTGTAATTTACACAATGACTGTTCAGATATGTATGATTGTATACAAGAGGTGGAACTTAAAGATTTGAAATTCGAAGGCCATGGATTCATATGGTCTAACAAATAAAGTTCTACTTAGCATATCAAGAAAAAGTTGGATAGGGTGTTGGTAAATGTGGAACAGCTTAATTCCTTTTCAGGAAGTATAGCTAAATATTTAGACCCAGGTATTTCAGACCATTCTCCTATACGGATAGACAATTTGTTCAATTCAGCTAGAATATTTCATCCTTTCAAGTTTAACAATTTCTTGGCAACTATGGAAGGCTTTCATGAAGCTATATTGAAGGGGATGGAGTACGAATATTTTGGAACTAAATAGTTCATTTATCTACAAAAGCTCAAGTCTATCAAGCATGAATTGAAACTCCTCAATTCTAAAAGAGGACAAAATCTCTCGAAAGAAATTGATAAGGCTAGAGATAAATTATCAGTTATCCAGATTTCATTAGCCGAAAACCCTACAGATTTTTTGCTAGCTTCGGTTGAAAAGGAAGCTCTAAAGGAATACTTGCAAAGGGTGGATAACCAAAGCTCACTTTGGAAGCAAAGATCTCGAGTTAATTGGCTAAAGGATGGGGACAGATGTACTAAATTCTTCTTTAACTTGGTGCAAGCTAGAAGGAATGTAAACGTAATCAATTCTATCATAGTTGAAGATAGAGAGGTAGTGGTTGGATAAGAAGGATTAGCTAAAGAAGTAATCTCCTTTTACAAGAAACTTCTAGGCACAACAGATTCCTCTCCAGACATAGGAGAGAACCTTAGGAAGTTTATCACAATAAGAATTCCAGATCATATGGTTTCCCTATTAATTAGGCCTGTAATAGACCAAGAAATAGAGAGGGTGATTTTTGACATGAATGGCTCTAAAGCACCAGGTCTTGATGATCTGAATGATTTCTTCTATAAAAAAATATGGAGTACAGTAGGGGGTTAATTAAGGAGGCAATTCATGAGTTCTTCCAAAAAGGGATATAGCTAAAGGAGATTAACAAGTCTTTTCTCTGTCTAATCCCTAAAAACTCAAATCCATCCCATTGGAATGAATTTAGACCAATTTCTTACACAAATTTTCTCTATAAGATCATTGCAAAGATCTTGGCAAACAGGCTGAAAGAGGCTATCCAATCTCTCATCAATGAAAATCAGGGAGCATTTATAAATAATAGGGATATTGGAGACAATATTCTTATAGATCAAGAGTTATTGAAAAGGTATAACCAAAAGAAAAGCCCCCAAAACTGTACTATCAAAGTGGATCTGCAGAAAGCTTTTGATAGTGTGAATTGGAGCTTTTTGCTACAATCTATAGAGGTCATAGAATTTCCTCATAAATTCTTAAGGTATATTAGGGAATGCATTACTACTACATCCTACAGTATTATAATAAATGGAAGCCCTACGGAGATGCTTAAAGGCAAAAAATAACTTAGGCAAGGGGATCCTCGATCACCCTACCTATTCCTAGTTTGCATGGAAGTTCTTACTCAAATGCTAAAATACAACTCTTTTAAGGACCCAGGCTTAAAATTCCATTCAAAATGTAAGAAGATTTCACTAACTGGCTTATGTTTTGTAGATGATCTCATTCTCCTATGCATGGCGAATGTCCACTCAGTTACTCTTCTAATGAGCACTCTTAATTCTTTCAAAGAGATGCCGGGGTTGAGTATTAATCTTCAAAAGAGTTATTTCTTGCTATGAAAAAATACGTCTCACCTATCAAATGCATTGATTGTAGCAACATAAATGGATTTAAAGGAACCTCCTCTCCTTTATTTGGAAATTCCTATCTCATCTAGAAGACTAAGGTTTTATGAATGTATTCCTTTAATTGAAAAAATTCAGAAAAGACTGGGTTTATGGACTAATAGAGCTTTATCTTATGGAGGGAAACTTCAGCTTTTGAAGTCAATTATTTCATCAATGTAAACTTACTAGTGCTCCTATCTTCTCCTCTACAAAGGGCTTAACAAAACCATAGAAAGAATGATGAAACAGTTCCTCTGGGGAAATAAGAACGGAGAGAAAGGGAAAGCAAAAGTCAACTAGAAGAGTATTTGTCAACCTAAAGAAGAGGGGAATTAGGTCTGGAATCAATCACTATAAAGAATAGATTACTTATGACTAAGAAAATCTAGAGACTCCTCAGTGATAAGCAATCATTGTGGCTTTAAGACACAAGGATAGTTATACTTGATTTTTCAATCAAAATTTGAAAATGAAGGATGAAGTACAACAAAATATCTCTTGTTAAATAAGGGATATGGAAAAATTTTCTCTATGGTATGATAATTAGACTGGGCAAAGTGCATTATTTCAAAATCAGATGGCAAGAACTTATTCATAAGGTTTCCTATGAGTACAAAGCTCAAGGAAATTATTACAAATGGAAGTTGGTCACTGTCAACCGATGAAATTAGACTTCTGTCCATTCCACAGTTCAGAGGTCTCGTAGAAAAGGACACTTATTTATGGAAAGGGTTTCCAGCTTTAGAAATGACGTTAAAGGAAGCAAAGAAATTGAGGGAAGAGCTATTTAATAGAGTGGAATCATCCTCTATGGTTTGGAACAAGGTTCTTAGACCTGAAACAAGTTTTTTTGCTCTAGCTAGCAATGTTGAATAGACTAAGCACAATGGACAGGTTACAATTCCTACCCACCTCAAAGATGTGCATCCTATGTAATCTAAAGTACGAGACTAGAGACCATCTTCTCTTTGAGTATGATTACTCTAAAGAAATTTGGGGAAAAATCTCAAGACTAAGTATAGTAGCTTCAACTTCAAACAATCTCTATGACATACTTATTGAATTACCCCATCTATATGTGTCAAAATTTGATCGAGCAGTGATCCTAATCTCAATTGCCACATGCACTCAAGGAATTTGGAAAGAGAGAAACTACAGAAGGTTTGAACAGAGGACTACTTCCCTACTCTCTATTATAGAGCTTATCAAATCTATCATTAGGGAATAACTAGTTATAAATCAGTTAAGCTCCCACTGTAGCAGGGGAATAGCTCTCACATGGAGAATCTAGTCCCCTCCCCTCTTATTCAGTTAATGCAATACTAGAGTTCTTTCTAACTACTTTCCAGCATCCAAGAACCATCCATCCAAGAACCATACTCGCTTACCTTTTTCCATCGAAAGTTCGCGATCGTCTGAATATTGAAATAGAAGGAAGGGAGGACGAAGCCCTCATTTGGAATCGACTGGAGTATTCCTAAAATGGGCTTCAGGCTTTTCCTCTTTAGCTTGTCCGTGTAATTGAATTAACATACGATGACGTTTGCTATCTTATTATTAACGGCGTCGTATTAATTGTAGCTTTGTTATCCTTTCTGGATAAGGGATGCACTCTTAACTCCTTCTTATTATTAATTAATTTATATTTTAAAAAAACATATGAGAGCATATTAAAGCCCAAATCACTAATAGGCCAACGTTAAGAGTTTTGATCAATAATAGATCGATAGTAAACATTTTGTCAACCAAATTGGTGATAACTTTAGGCAAAGATGAGATAGAATTAATCTCAACTAAAATATATGTTGTTGCATTTAGTGGAGAAACTACCAAAGCATAGGGAATTCTCCCTTCGAATATCACGAAGGAAGGAAAGTCTTCTTTAATTTCTTTCTTTATCATTGACACACACACTAGTTATAAACTCATATTAGGATAAGATTGGATTCATTCCAAATTTTGTATTTAATTGTCTCTTCGTCAACTTCTGCTTTTATGGAAAATAAATAAAATAAAAATGGTTTGGGCCAGTTCATAGCCATTCCACATTAAAGATGATGAAAGGGAAGCAAAACTCTATGTTGAAAAAGTAAAGCCAGTAAAACTTTACAAACTGTCTCATATCAAGTGTCTTAAGAATAGAGATGAGGATAACAAGGGGACATTTTTAGAAAGGTTTGTAAAAACAACTACCATCGTGCCTACTCCTAGGCTGATGAGGGTTTCCATTATATAGAAACCTGATAATTAAATTTTCACAAAGAGAAATGACAACAGTTGTAACCATTGAAATAAAATTTCTAATGCAACAAATCCAAGAGAATTATAAAGAAGTAAGTAGATATGAAAATGCATAATTAATCTTTGAAGAAGAATGATTACAAATAAAGGACAATTGCATCCACTATTTGAAAATTGTTCTTAGGAAGTTTGATGACTTCAGGAGTAAAAATCAAGAACCATTAGAATAAGTTAATTTGGATAATTCAGGAGAAGTTCGTTGAGTCTTTATTAACAAAGAATTATGGTGTGCTTGGATCACTTGGGGAAATGGTAATATGATTTATAATGAATATAATAAGGAATAGAATGAATCTAATCATTATAATTATAATGGTTAGTTAGGATAAAAGAATAGTTACTAATGTTTCAAAAATTGAACTAGACCTGTTGGTCCCACCATATAAAGTACAAATCGAATTGGTTTTCGGTTTGGTTTTTACTTTTAACCATTGAGAGTGAAAATCGATCGGTTAAATACTTTTTGAATCATGAACTGAATCGGGTTTTTGCTTTTAGCCTCTCTCCTTTGGTTTTTTGCCTTTCGCCTATCTGACTCTCTTCTTATTTTCTGCCTCTCTTTGGTTATCTGATGATATCAGCATCCCAAGCCAATCACGCTCTAACTCCAAAGATCAAATAAAACTCACACACCAAACCCATGAGAGAGGAAGGGAGAGAAATAGTATCTTTAGTATGAAAGATGATAAAATGAAGAGAAAATGTGAAGAAGGAAAAAAATCTAAAGCTATAAATGGTCACAGAAAGTAAAAATCATACCTTGAAAATAAACCACTAAGGAGTTACCATGTAAGAAAAGTCAGCTTGTTCTTCACCTTTTAATCTTTGAGAAACCCAACAACCAAATAGTTGATTGCTTGTGAAAAAATAGATCTAATGACCCATACCCCATACCGCTAATACTGAATCGAACAAGCCATTTATACTTACGCAACACTAGTTACAACTTCTTTTGGCAATGAGCATAAGTTAGAGAAGAAGACAATCAACGACGCTATTGTTGCTTCTTTCTCTTTCAAGAATTATATATAATTTTATGATTGATATAAAATATCATTTTGTTACTTATGTTTATAAAGAATCATAATTATATTTTTATTTAGAAACATTGATTTTGTAAGCAACTTCATCAAATTTAGTTAATTTTAACATCTTTGATTTTTATTAAATTTTGGTGATAATGATAAATACAATTTTGATTTATATTATTATTTCAATTTTTATGTTAAACTACATTTAGTTTGAATTATTAGATTTGATTTATTATTTGTTCTTTATATAATAATAGACATTGGTATTTATTTCAATAAAATATTTTATTTTAATTTATTATATACCAATTTTATAGTAGTTTAATACTAGTTGAACCTTTAACCTTTAACCTTTCCTTAGACCGATTCGATGTTCGGTTCGATTTTTAAAATATTAATAATTACCATTACCATTGACGATAATTGGTTTGTTAAAAATCTTGAGAAATAAAAATTTGTAATTTTTATATCCAATTTTAAATATATTCTAATTAATTATATTTAATTTATGCCATTTATGATGACAGAATGTTTAAAATAAAGTATATTGTAGTATTTCCTTTTCAATAGCTCTTGAAGATAAAAATGCTACAACATTTGCTTGCGTCAACATATCATTAGCCACATAATGTCCTCAAAATATAGCTTAATCATCCAAAATATTATGCATTTCATCAACATAACCATAATGTCCACCATTCTATTACCAAAGTAAAAAAGGAAAAAAAATTCCTGTCTCGCTCATGTCACTTCTTTTTCTGGTGTAATGACTTCCATTTCTCTCATAATCGAGGGCTATGTAATAATGCCTCAAACGCGGTTATAAAAATATTGTTCATCCAACCATAATATATTACCAAACATCATTTTTTCATTCCTCACCCTTTCCTTTCTTCCCATACCAATAAACGAAGCACCCCCTTAGATTCCAAAACAAAACTGAAGTTATTAGAGACCTTGAAGGAATTCAAAGGGCTTTTCATTTGGGACTATATATAAATGCTAGGGTTGAGAAAAAGGTTGGTGGAGTACAGGCTTCTTATAAAGCCAAAATTCTACCCTCACTACCAAACCCCTAGGTGGTGGTCTAAAGAAGTTTGAGTTAAAAATTTAAGAGGAAGTTGAAATATTATGCAAGGCTTGTTTAATTAGACTAGCTAGATGTACTGAGTGGTTAGGTAACGTTGTACCTACAATTAAAAAGGATGGATTGGTAAGAATTTATGTCAACTTTAGGGATTTAAATGTTGTTACTCGCAAGAATATATACATGATTTCAATTGCAAATTATTTAATAGTTGCATCGACTGAACATTTTTTGTTTTCTTTTATGGACTAATTTTCTAGTTATAATCATTTTTATAGTTTAAAGTGATTTTTTAAAACAGTTATGGATGGCAATAGGTCGGGTTATGAAATATCAAGCTCAGGTCCAACCCAAGGTGGGCAGGGCAACCCATCCCGATTTATTATTTTTTAAAAAATCAAAAGTGAATTGTTTTGTCACTCGATCAAGGTCTGCCTATAGCCTAGTCGAGCCCAAAAATCTCAACTCGTGGTCCTGTCAACCCGAGTCTGGTCTGTTGATTTCGGGTCGGGCTAGGCTCAAGCCCAATTGCTATGCCTAAAAACAACTTTTAGATGTCCAAGGTCAATAGGGACATTCAAATAGGTAGTAATGCCTTTTGGTCTAAAAATGCATGAGTCCCTCATCAAAGGGCTATGAATGCTATTTTTCATGATTTGGTAGGGCACATAGTGGAAATTTACATAGATGATATCATTTTGAAATTAAAAAAAAAAGAATGCATATCATATATGGGATTTATGAGAAGCCTTTCATAGGATGAGAATGCACGAGTTAAACACCCTAAAGTGTATTTTCAAAGTAAAATTTGGGAACTTCCTGACTTTTTCAGTTCATAATTGAGGAATTGATCTAGATGAATAAAAAAAAGTCATTCTTGAAGCGAAACCACTTTAGAATAAGATGGAACTTTAGAGATTTTTCTTGTAGGAAAAACAAAGGAAATTTTCAGACTTATTAAGGTTAAAGAATTATGAGGAATTCCATTGGGAGGAAAAGCATTAGATGATATTTAATATTATTAAGGAATACCTAACCAAACCTACAACATTGATGCCCCTTAAAAAGGAATTTCATTGAAGTTATATATTTCTGTTGTGGAAGAATTTATTAGTTGTTTATTAGTTCAGAGTAATAAGGTAGGCCATAAGCAAGCTATCTATTATTTGAGTAAAATTCTCATGCTAAAATAAAAGAAGTATGTACACATTATTAAGCTATGTTTTTATACTTAGCTTGTCAGAATTATCCAATTACTTATTGCAAAATAAAGCTTATGTGGTTTCATAAGCTGAATTAATGAAATACATACTAAATAAGTCAAGTCATTTTAAGAAATCTTAGAAAATGACTTGTGGCTCTTAAAGACTTTAACTTGATATATTTCCTTAAAAAATCTATAAAAGTTCAAGCATTAACCAACTACATATTAAATAAGTCAAGTCATTTTAAGAAATCTTAGAAAATGACTTATGGCTCTTAAAGACTTTAACTTGATATATTTCCTTAAAAAGTCTATAAAAGTTCAAGCATTAACCAACTTCTCAGTAAGCTAGCCCACTATGGAGGTGCAAGAGGATATAGGACATTTAGTTCTCAGTTGTGAGAAGAACTCATGGGAATTGAAATTTGGTGGTTTTAGTAAAAGTCAGTTGGTATTGAAATAGTCATAACCACACTAAATAGGACAAAGACTCTTCTCTACCTTGAAATGGACTCCCCATACACTAATAATCAGGGGGAGTATGAAGGTTGGATAATTAGACTAGAACTTCTAATTGATCTTAGATCCAAAGAATAAGTTCTTATAAAGGAAATTATCAAACTAGTGTAATAACAAGGGGCAGGGGAATATAAATGTATGAGTTGACTTTGTTACCCTATTATACTACCATTGTCCAATTGCCAGAATGCTTTAATAAAGTAAAAATTTAGAATATTTCATGAGTAGAAAATTAGGAGGTAAGCAAACTATCAAAAATTGAATCTAGGCTAAAAATGTCCAAAGGTTTAGTTCATAAATGTATCATGATGCAACGAAGGTCACACCCATCCATTTACAAAGAATTTCCCTAAAAGTTTTAAAAATTGATAAAGAAGTTGCCTAGGATTAGAGAGTAAAAATCAAGGGTTTGAAAAATCCTAGTAAGAAAGTGACTTTTGAAATTAACCAGCTGAAATTAACCAGCAAGCGCTTAAGTTTGAGTTAATTAAAGGAGTTTTGTTTCAACAAGGTAATGATGAAATTCTTTTAAGATACCTTAGGATGTCTAAGGCATTAATAGTGACGAGACAAGTTCATGAGGGGTAGTGGAGCACATCAACCTAGAAAAAAGATGAGATTACTTATACGATGACATAGTTACTATTAGCCATCAATCTTGAAAGACCATATATCTTATGCCAAAGGCTATATGGAAGATTCAACGAATTCCCACTTCCAAGTTACACTATATAATTGAACCATGGCCATTTAGAGACTAGGTCGTTGATTTTATTGAGAAGATATATCCACCCTCTTTAAAAGGCCATAATTACATTCTATTAGCCACATATTATTTTATTAAATGTGTGGTTACTCAACTTTTGAAGAAGTTTGATCAAATGGATGTAGCAAAATTCATTAAGGATCAGATTATTCATTAATATGGAATTCCTTAATTAATAACAAGTGGTTAGAAAACCATGTTTACGAGAAAAAAAGTTAAGAATTTTCATGAAGATTATGGAATACAATTATTGAATTAGACTCCATATTATCCTTAGAGTAATGGTCAAGTCGAAGCATCAAATAAAATAATTATCGAAATCTTGGAAAAAAATTATAGGAGAATCCTATAGAGTGGCATATAATTTTATCTAAAACCTTTTAGGCATATCGTACTTATAAACATATTACTCTATGAATTAGCCCATTCACCTTAACTAATAGATATGATATTATTCTTCCTATGGAAGTGGTGATCCCATCCTTAATAGTGGCTAAGCAAAACACCTTAAAAATATTTGAGTGTTTGGAAGCAATGTTAATAGAATTGGAGAACCTATACAAAGTGCAACTTCATACATTCAATAACATGATTGTTCTAAAATAAAAGGTAGTGAAATTCTAAACTAAAAGATCCATAGGCATGAATTCCAAGAAAGGGATCTAATATCAAAGTTGATCCTATCATTTAAAACAAAAGATAGAGAATGAAGGAAAGGATCTCCAAATTTAGAAGGTTCATTTATAATTCATAGAGTTTTAAATGGAAATGCCTATTAGTTATCTAGTTTATAAGGTGAACCTCACATATGCTTTATCAATATAAAGTATTTAAAGCCTTGTCTACCTACTCTTTTTGAAAGCTTGGAGATAAAGGAACCAGAGTGAATTATCAAGATCAAATAACAATAGTTCAAAATAAACATGTAGGAATAAAGTTTAGAACCCATAAAAGAGCAACCAATAGATAAGAAATTGAAACAAAGAAGAAAAGTTCAAACTTGGTCTAAGTCAAATGACCGAATTTCACCCTATTGATTGATATTGAAAACCTGTTCCTTTTTAGCTTGCTAAATCTGTTATTTTTAGAAGCCAACTTTGTCCTTCTATAACACCAATGACTTTCTTAACTCCTTGGTTGTTTGTTAACCCCATTAAACTCCTGATTAAGCCACTGGCCATCCTATTTGAGAGCTTCTTATTCTTTCTAATCAATTTTGATAGCTTATTCATGGGTTTTTAGTTTATAGAGGTACTATGGGTTTTCGATGTTGCGGCTAGGTTTTCGACGTTACGGCTGAAGTTGGGCCACCATTTGATGTTGAGGCTGACCATAGTGGGGCGTCGTTGATTGTTGGCTATGATTTGGAGGGTCTCGGCGAGCCATTGGTTGACAAGGGAAGGTGTTGGACCCCACACCTGGGCTAGCATTTCCCACCCAGCGTGTGTTTGCGGGTTATACCGCGGCATCCAACACAAAT
>JANZLD010000005.1:11330859-11349090 GCA_026413575.1 Erythroxylum carthagenense | reverse complement strand
GTTTCCTTTTTGGTTTTGCTTAGGGGACTGATAGACTTGTCTATTCTGATATTGGATGACTGTACCAGATTATTATTTTGGATTTTATAATTTACTGATTTCTGTTATATTGTGGTTTAAATTATTGCGATGCCATGTGGATTATTAGCGAAATTTTCTGGTAGTGCACCTTTATCGTGGGATACGTATCGGAGCGACCTTCGGGCGTCCCAATATGTACCCTACGGTGAGGGGGCGCTACAGTTGGTGATGAGACTGTGGATTTGGTGGGTGTAAAAGGTGACGTCGTAGAGGTTGTAGGTGTCGTCTGGTAGTTGGTAGTCTCTAATGGTGGTAATAGACATGGTTAAAAGATGAAGACCGTGAAGAAAAGATGGTTAAGTGAATAGAAAAATGAACTTCTTCTTCTTCAACACTTCTTCGTGAAGGTTTCCAATTTTTTATGTGCTTTAGGTTATTGCAAACTAAGAAATGGATGGAGTGCTATGCAACAACAAACAACCTTCAAGAAAAGCTGGCTTTGATGTTTTTGCTGAGGTGGGAGTAGAAGTTATAATGGAGGATTTTATGCCATTTATAGGTACAGGTAAGAAATATTTCTATTTGAACTCGTTAAAGTTTTTTCCTATTTTACAGGAAGATCAAGTCCATGCACACTGTTTCTCGACAACTTGTCCCTTGTGTGCATGCTACGAGGCTCAAACTCGCGTGAGAGATCCTATCTATAGCTGGGTAGTTCACATCTTCGCTCTTCAATAACAGGTACTAAACAAGTCCTAAATAGATCATTTTTACTAATATGTTTGGCTTATGAAGTATGCTACAAAGAAAAGCATCATCATTAAAAAAAACGTTCTTGAGGTTGGGTCGTTATCTGGCTGAAAATAGATGGATTTACCAATTGTTCTATCTTGAACAATCAAAGGTAGGTGAGCAAATAAGCATTTTCATTTTGTCATGGAACAAGTAAGCTTTCTTTTCTCTCTCTACTTACTCTCTCTAAATTCCAATTAAATCTTTTATTTTATCTTTGTATCCCTCTTGTGATTGTTGGGTTTAGTCAAGAGATTTTCATATATAGGTTTTGTGTTTATGGAGGTTTGTGGTGGTCAAGAATCTTTGGTTATGATGCATTTATTTATGTTCCATTGTTTCTATTAATCATAGTAAATTTCTTTCATTGATATATTAATTACTGTTGGAGGTTCTGAGTTTATTTATATTAGTTTAGCAAAAATATTATGTACAACTAGTCCATTTGGTTTCATGAGAAATGATGGTTTTTGGTAATAAGGTGTAACTGGTTTCCTTTTGTTGGTTTTCCTTACTTGGAGTGCGAAGCTTTTTTTCTGCATCCACGTTCTTCCATTGGCTTCTGTTTGTGCTTTTCAAATATTTGATATACAAAATAAGGTTAGGAGGATTTGCTTCATCTTTCTTGTATGTATTGCTTTTGTTAAATCAAAGCCCCCTATTTCTAACATAGTTTCTTCTCTATTTGCAATTTAGATGTATTCGTTAGATGGAAGTTGTTAGTTGTAGTTAGACGGGTAATAACATAAGAATAATAACTTTTGTAGGCTAGACTTGCTTAGTACGTAATGTCAGTTTGGTTTGGATTTCCTTCTGTAGGAAAACAGCAGGTTGTAATTGTAGAGGGAGAGAGAGAGAGAGGAATAGAGAGAGAGAGAGCATATGTGTTTTGAAAGTAATTTTTGTTGTTTTTGGCAAGGCATTTATTAACCCTCTGTAGAAAAAGCTTTTCTTAATTTAGAAAATTACTAAATCTAAGATTCCCTTAATTGGGAATATCACCAACGCTGCACCGCCCCTCAGAGGACAGTCCTTTTACTTGTATTTTAATACGGGTTGGAGCTCGTTGATATGTTATAATCCTCTCCCATCAGTCTTTTCTGCTTCTTGTTACTACCACTCCCCTTTTGTCTAACGCAACCTCCTTTATAAGACAAGTTTGTATTTTTTTTAGTTATAACGAGTTTTATACAACATGCCCTAGAAATTTTTTCATCTATGGACTCTCTCCTTACCAGGCATAAAGACCTTTTCGCCTGCCACTTCAGAAATCTCTTAATGAGTGTTGGGTCCCGTTTCCGAAGCCCAACATTCGGAAGTTGAAAACAGCATGGAGGGCTCACTTCTTATAACTTACTGAGCATAATTGGGGAACTTTCATTTGGAGTCTCAGACTAGCTTCTTCAAAATATTTGTTCTCCCTTAAATTACGTTTCTAACGACACCAAAAACACTCAATTTGGTTCAGAAATGAAGAAGTTATGGCCAAAACACTATTGAGCTAACATTTAACTAAGACTGAATACTACACCCAAATTCACTCCAGAAATTGAAAGTCTTAAGGCCCAAATTGAAATTCAATTTCTTCATATAAATTGTAGCTTAATGTCTCTAGTTTAATTTGAAATAAGAATAAACTTAATTGGCTGTCTACAGATCGAGATATCGCCAAAATACTTAAGCATATTCAGAAAAATATCCAACTCATACTCTTTTAACTGATCCTCTCACTTTGATTTAATCAATCTTTTTAAAATTAATATCAAAACCTACAAATATTTATTAGAGAGGTAGAGGAAAGTCTTAGGAATCCAACGCTTCAAAAATCAGGCCAATTGGAGGTCGGATGAAAAAGTTATAAGCAAAAGAATGGAGAGAGGTCGGATCGTGGAGGAAAATCACAAATCGGCACTCGCCCTCGTGAGTGCACGCGGACGCTGGCCCTTGTGAGCGCCCGTGGGCGCGTGCGGGCGCATGGGAAAGCTGCATTCTCCTCCTCCGACTTTCCAACTTCTAAAATTCATAACTTGTGACCCAGAACTCCAAAATTTGCAAATTTGGTATCAATGAAAAGTTAAAAGAAAGATCTACAACTTTCATGAGGATTTAAAAACAATTTCGGTCTCTAAAGGGGTCAAAATCCACCATAAAGTGGCTGCTTGAAAAAAATGGTAATCTTAAACAGTAACAGAACTTCTAAAAATCATAACTCTCTATTCCAATTTCCAAAAATTGCATATTACATATCAACGCAAAGATAAAACGACAACCTACAACTTTCATGAAGATCTTAAGAGCAATTTCCGCCTCTATAAAGGTTAAAATTTCAATCAAAGTGACTGCCCCTAAAAGTTTATCCTAAACAACATCAAGACTTCAATCGATCATAACTTCCAGCCCCGATATCAAAAAATGTCACACTTTGTAGTGTTAGAAAGCTGGAAATATAAGCTACAACTTTTATTAAGACCACTTTGGCTGATTCTATCTAACTTAATACAATTTTTCCACTGAATCTCTGCACACCATTCCTACACCTAGGAAGGCTTGCCAAAACACAATTCCCTTCATATTCACTCACTACCAAGTACCTTTCGATACTTTTGAGCTCCAACTCAACCAATTCATCTCATACACCCTTCAAATCTCCAACATGCTATTCCACAACAAATAACCAATTTCAAACTCAATAATGAGGAACATGCGCATGCACATTCCTCTTTCACAAAAATCATACTCAATCTCATACAATATCTATAAAGCAACACAATCATACTCAAAAGGAGAATACTTGATTTCTCATTCACATTTCCAACCAAAATAAATGTTCATGCATAGTTTTAAATACATATCAACATGTCCATCATGAACTAAGCACAAGATACATGATACATGAAATGCTCAACGTTTGATATGCTTGAAAAGCCATCCAAAAGGCTAGTTACTAACTTAGTACAAAAGTATCTAAAGCCTTGGAGTTTTCCGATGCCTTGCAAGGTTCACGCTCATCTTGTTTTTGCACCTGAGGAGGGAAAGTGGGGTGAGCAACTCGGCTAAGTGGCTAATACGTTTATAGCCATCGGTAATGAGTCATACAACAAGCACAAATACACATATATCAAGCAATCCAATTCAATCGTAAAGTCATCACATAATTCATAATCAATCGAAATTTATCACATAAAGCATATCGTGACATCTTCTATCAATTATAACACTTTATTATGCATCATACTCAACAAAGTCATAATGAAATGCACAACAAATGGCTAGAGAGTTTCCGTGGAACAAAACGGTTTACACCGTGAACAAAACAAGTCCGATTTCTCAGGATCTCGTGGCCTCAAGTGAGCAGCCAGGAAAGGTTATAGGTCAACGTGCATGTGACTAACGAAACGGGTTTCTCTCTTACCCAATCACAAACAAATCTATGCATAATTTAGTCAATCACAAACTTGCACTCTCATGCTTCTTTCATTTCATCAAATTCTCATATCTTCATACTTTTCATTTATTTCAAAGAAAACATATCCTATTTCATCATACATTTTCAAATGTTCACCACAATTCAACATTTACACAATTTAAACAAATACACACACATAGGGCATTTGCCAATCACACAACAACTATAAAAATATTACCCACCTAAATTGTTGGAAAATCCAAGCTCAAGATTGCCATTCCTCTCTCTCTTGAGTATGGTTTCCTTGATTCCCTTCAATTAAACCAATTTACATTTAATCCATACATTCAAAAGAAAGCTCATAAAATTCAAAAATCAAAGCAATGCTAAAATTGAATTTAAACCTAACCTACCCATAGCCCATCTAGGCTAGAAAAATCAAAACCCTAACTTAGAAATCCCAAAATCAATTTGGGTTCATCTTTCTCTTCTTTCTTCCTTCATTTCCAACACAACCCTTAACCTCTATTTAATCCCCTTTTTGAATCTAGCATAAGGAGATGAAAACTTACCTCCAACAAGTGGATTTCTCTTCTTTTTCTTATTCTTTCTTCTTCCTTTCAAATTCCTACGACTCTTTCTTCTCTCTTCTTCTTTTTAACGTTTTTCTCTTCTTCTTTTTGGTTCCTACGACACCTCCCTTCTTCTTCTAATTCAAACAAAATTTTATCTCTTGTTTTACTCCTTTTCTTCCAATTTTGCCCCTCCTTCACTTAGGCTTTCTAAGTTTGCCCTTAATTTGTCTTATATGTCTCTACTCTTTTAACCCACTTAACACCACCTAATATAATTCTAACACTTAATTCTCAATTCTAATTTCCATTCAATACCCCAATCATCCTTGCTAATTTAAAGACTCAACAAAAACAAAAAACAAAAAATAATAATAAAACAATTAAAGCAAAATAAAGAATAAAAAAATCGGGGCCCAATAATGAGCTCTTCAACTTTGATGAGAACGGGTGTATTTCTATAGGTGTTTCTACTTGGACCACATATGGTATTATGCAAGTTTTAATAGTTTTTGATGCTTAAATTAGTCATGTCATTTGTTTTCATACTAGCATTCTTTGTGCATGACTGAGGCTCCCTTCAGTTGGCAAATTAATTATTGTTTGTCTTAGTTTTATTTTATTACTATTTTATTATTTATTGATTATTTCTTCTTATTATTAGTTTTATCATTACTACTACTGCTGCTGTTGCTACTACTACTACTACTACTACTACTACTACTACTACTACTACTACTACTACTACTACTACTATTATTATTATTATTATTATTATTATTATTATTATTATTATTATTATTATTATTATCATTATTATTATTATTATTATTATTTTATTTTATTTTTTTAGTGTTATCAGCTTACTAAAGGACTTCTTAGGATAGTACATACGGGAAGCGTGAAAGATACAAGGTAGGAGGGATGTCTTTAATTCGAGCGAATGGAATTAGTGCAAGCAGTTCGGTATGTGTGACATGCAGGAATAAAAAAGGAGATGACTTTATGAGAATATGCTCTTGGAACATTGGGACCCTAATGGGAAAGTCCTTAGAATTAGTATTGATTTTAGACAAGTACAGGATACAAATAGCCTACATTTAGGAGATTAAGTGGTCAGGAGCTAAAGCAAAGGAGATAGGGGGTTTCAAACTATGGTACTCGGGAAGTACACGGAAGTAGAATGGGATAGGTATCTTAGTGGTCAAGGAGCTTATAAATCGAGTGGTGGGGATCACAAGAGTCAATGATAGGATTATGGTGGCAAAAATTATTTTCAGCAATGTGGTTCTCAATGTATTATGTGCTTATGCACCTCAAGCTAGTTCAGACGTACAATAAAAATATCTGTTCTTGGAAGTGCTGAAGGGGGTGTTTCTACAAATCTCTAATACTGAGCATATCATTCTAGGGTGATTTTAATGGGCATATAGGGGCTGCTTCAGACAAATATACAGGGACTCATAGGGGCTTTAGATACGACACTAGAAATGATAATGAGAGTATTTTATTAGATATGGCCATAGCGTATGAGTTAGTTACAACAAATTCCTTATTCAAGAAAAATGAAACGCACTTGGTGACTTTTCAGAGTAGCATGACCAAGACTTAAATTGATTATCTCCTTGTTAGGAAAAGAGACAGACCATGGTGCAAAGATTGCAAAGTGCTTCCAGTCGCATGCATATCGACTCAACATAAATTGTTAGTTTTGGATCTAGGAATTAAGGGATGGAGGTCACAACATTTTACTAAGCAATGTCGTAAAATTAGATGGTGGAGGCTAAAAGGGGACATGGTGGAACAATTTAAGACTCAAGTTCAGTATAATACAACATGGTTTGTGAGTAGGGATGCTAATTGGATGTGGGAGGGAGTAGCTCGTAGTGAGAGAAACTATCGCAAAAATCTTAGGGGTATCTAAAGGGTAGGGGGCTGGTAGATGGAATATTAATGGTGGTCAGACGAGGTCCAGGGGAAGGTAAAGGCGAAAAAAAGCTTTTAAAGATCTTTTAGCAAGTACAACAGAGAATGAAAAGGGAAATTAATAGAGTAAGGTATAGACTGGCAAAATAGAAAGCAAAGAAAACAATTGCAGTGGCTAAAGGAGAAGCATACGAGACTATGTATAAGGATTTGGATACGTTAAAGGGAGCACAAAAGATTTTCAAGCTAGCACGAGATAGGGTACGTGGAATGAATGATTTCAACCAAATCTGCTGTATACGTGATGAAATAAGATAGGTATTAAGTGGTTATTTCAACTATTTAATGTGATCCTCAAGTTAGCCAAAATGTCAAATGAATAGAGATTGAGTAGGTTAATCCCCTTATATAAGGTCAAAGGGGACATCCAATAATGTCACAACTATAAAGGCATCAAATTATTTAGTCATACCATGAAACTGCGAGAGAAGGTAATTGAAAAGAGAATCCAGAGAGTTGCTCTATATCAGCCAACTAATTTGGATTTATGTTTGGTAAGTCCACAATAGAAGCGATACATCTACTCCGTAAACTAATGAAATGCTAAAAGGAACGAAAATGAGATTTGAATATAATTTTTACTGATTTGGAAAAGGCGTATGACAGGGTTCTTAGAGAACTCTTATGGAGATGTTTGGAGACAAAGGGCATTCCTATAACCTATATTAGCATAATTAGGGATATGTATGAAGGAGCACTGACTAGCATAAGGACGATAGGAGGTGACACGAAAGCGTTTTCTATTAATGTTGGACTATATTAAAGCTCTACTTTTAGCCTTTTCTTGTTCACATTAGTGTTAGATGAACTTACTAAACATATTCAAGGAAAGGTATCTTAGTGTATGTTATTTGCTGACAATATTGTCCTAGTAGATGAGACCAAGGAGGAGGTCAATTTCAAGTTAAAATGTTGGAGAGATATATTAGAATCAGAAGGTTTTAGAATGAGCAGGTCTAAGATGGAGTATTTAGAATGTAACTTTTCGAGAAGCCAAATGGTACATAAGGTGGCAGTAGCAATTGGTACTGATGTCATACCATAGAAGTTGAGTTTTAAATATCTCGGGTCCATTATTCAAAGAGATGGTAATATCGATGCCGATATAATACATCGTATTAGATCTGGATGGGCCAAATGGCGAAGCGTATCAGGGGTTTTATGTGATAAAAAGATTCTTTTAAAACTCAAAAGAAAGTTTTATAAAATAGTGATTCGACCAACCATGTTATATGGAGTAGAGTATTAGCTTGCCAAACGTAGACATATAAGACAATTGTTGGTAGTAAAAATGCGTATGCTTTGGTAAATGTGTGACGTTACCAAAAGAGATAGGGTCTAGAATCGTGTGGTAAGAGGTAGACTACAGGTAGCTAGTATTGCCGACAAGTTAAGAGAGACCAGGCCTAGGTGATTTGGACATGTATGCAGGAGGCCCTCTGATGCTCCGGTACGAAGCTGTGAGAAAATAACACTTAGTGAATACAAGAGGAGAAGAGGGAGGCCTTAAAAAAGCTGGAGGGAAGTGATCAAGAAAAATATGTTAGAGTTGGCCCTTACTGAGGTAGTGGCTAGAAATAGAATAGTATGGCGTGATCGGATAAGGATAAAGGATACCTTTTAAAGTTCGCCGAAACAGTATAGTTAATTATTAGGAGATGTTTACTCTAATGCTCGTGCTACGCGCGCAACTATCGCATAGGAAGTCCAACCCAACGTTCTTTCTGCCTTTTCTAGGTGTAAGTCTTGGACAAGGCTTATAGGCCTATAACTTGGCTTCTCAGGACAGGTGTATAGGAAAAGATCCCGCGAGGCCTTCTAAAACCGTGAGATTGTCATAGCTTCAGGGTCTCTGAGCAAAGACTCCTAGCTTAACTAGAGACAAGAAGAATCGGACTATGCAGTTTGTTAGATACTAGCAGATCTGGACTCTATTAGGTACATTCTTTTTGTATTTTATTTTATTTTATTTATTTATTATTTGTTTATATATTTAGTGTAATTTTATTTACATAATAATTTAACGTGTTAGATTTACATATTTCCTCTTTAACATACATCACTCTTTTATTATCGCATCTGCATATGGGTCTACTGGAAATAACCTCTCTACTATATAAAGGTAAGGCTGCGTACTAGGTGTGATGATGAGATTCTTGCCTCTAGCATTTTTTGCATCATAATCCATTCGGCGTTGATGTGGGAGGCTTAACTTTCTAAAGTCCATGACTTATAACATAACTTCTCGAAATAAGTAAAAAAATTTCTAGTTTTACAAAGAAGTCCTCTAATAGCAAATGATTGAGTTACAGAGCCAACATAGGACAATATGCTCATAAAAGAATTAGATTGAATCTCGATTAAGAATTTCAACTCCTATTGCACGGTGAGTTTCAAAGATTCTTTGACTCTTGACAATCCACATTATTAATTATTGGTGTAGTGTTAGGGGAATATCAGAAAAAGATTTAAGAAACTTTGGTTGAAGACTTCTTTTAAGGAAACTATTATCATCCAGAGATCTCCTGCCTGTAATAAATAAAAAAATTATTAAAAGTCTAACATATCAGTGTGAAGAATGACTAATTTTTGTTTAATAGCAAAGTAACCTCAGTGATTTTTGGTTTAGGATAATTCTTGATATTTCTCGATTCTAGCTCAAGAGAAAGGGTAAGGGTAGGAAGATGTAATATCATGTCATCTACAAAAGAGAAATTAAAAGTGGAATTTATAGTGGACATAAAGGTCAAAGTAGGTTTCATACCATCACTAATGCCCTCGACAACCTTCTCAGGTATGGAAGAAGTCCCTTATATGGGAAGCATATTTAAAGTAAGTATGATAGAATTCGCAAACAGGAGAAAGAGAAAATGCTGGAGTTAGAGGTCGAAGTTTGAGATGGAGAATGAAGTAGCAACGAGAATAACTTATAATGAAAATGATTGAAATATAGGGGAATAGCAATAGTTTGAAATTTAAACAAATAAGGTTTTCCAACTTTCGTGATGGACGAACAGGATGGGATTTCAAATATAAAAATTCTTGATAAGATCTTTGAGCCTAACTCTCCTTATTTGTAAACGTTTCTTTATGATTTAAGAAGATCCTCACGATGTCGTCACTAGGCCTTCCTATTGAATTCCTTTTGGTTCTTAAAATATGTAAAAACAACTAGGCTATATTTAGAATTTAGCTTTGAAATCATTTTATTAAAGTCCAAAACATGAAAGTTTGAGAAAATCATGGAAAGCAGTTAACAAGAACATGACTAAATGGGTTGAAAGTTGAGCAATTGCAGGGATTACAAAATATGGAAGTTAAGGAAATGGTGACATGTAGTTAGTTAGAACGTGAGAAGTGGATAATTATAGCAAAAAATTGCTAACACATAACCTCCTGACAATCTTTAGAGAGAAACAACTTCAAAAGTGCTTTGTTATTATTATTTTCAACGTTCTTTACATTATGTATTGCTTTTCTTACCTCAGATTCCATTTGTAGTTTGCAATTTTCTATTTGCCTAAATCAAATAATTTCTTTTTTCAACTTATTTTAGCATTTTAATAGCTTAGAATTGCGTTTTCTTAATTTTTCAAAGCTCAGCTATATCATTAATGAAAAGTCGTGTACAAATTTTAGGAAAATTCTACACTCAAATTCTAGATTAACACTAACAATATCCCTTATTCAATTTGGTTTTGGTTATCATATAGGGTTGATTTTGTTAATTTTGATCTCAAAGACTATTTGCAAAAGTCCATTTTATTTGTCATAAATACCAAAAAAAAATCTAGTTAAAAATACCTTAATATATGTATAAATATCAAAATAATATTAAAAAATTTGTTAACTAACTAATGTCTCTTTCAATCTTAAGAACTTGTGATGACTTTTTAAAGACTTTATTTTGTTGAAGTTAATGCTTTATTGGTTGAAATATATTTAGAAAATTATTTATGTGATACAAATTAAAATTTTATTATTATTCTTTTTGATCATGTTTTAGTAATAGCATTGTTGTACTTCCTATTTTTTATTTTAGTATAACTTCTAATAATTAGGATAAATTTATATAGTTTGATATTTTTTTTCCTCTGAGTCTTTACTTTTGGATTCCAACAAGCATGCCACATTTGATGTTAGAACCTTGATATTGATCTAGTACTTCTTGGTTATTATTTACTTGAGTTTACTCTTTTCCTTCAATTTTTTGAGTTGATTTTATTCAAATACTTGTAAAATAATTAATGTGCAATTTTATAAGAATTATTAGACATCTTTTATTAATTCCATTACAGAACGGACAAATAAAATCTTATACAAATAAAGTCGCAATATAATACTATATTACCTCATTAAAATATAAATTGCATAAATCTAGTAAATTACCATTTGCAAGTAAATTTAACTTATTACATGTCTTTTTCACAACAATTATTTGCTACTTCTAAGTAATCCACAAAATCAATATTTGTTAGTAATTCATTTATGAAAATAAATAAAGTTTAATATAATATTTAATAATCAAAATTTTAATTACAATATCTAACATTTATCATCAAATAAAAAATGATAAAATTGAAAGTAAATGATAAATAATTTATTTTTAAAAATTAATTTAACAAGATACATGTTTTAATTTTAAAAGAAGTCCCATTATATGTAAACGAACTTGTAGAATTAAATTAACTCCTATAATTCTCGTTTAATTTTATATATTTCTAATTATTATTAAAATTTTAATTTATTTTAATTTATTAAATTATGAACATATCCTAATTCATTTAAAATCATTATTAAGCAACAACAACAACATCCATTATAAATTTTACTGAGGTGTGGAATTTGAAAATGTCTGATATTACATAGCCTTACTCTTAATTAGTAAAGAGACTGTTTTTAAATTTAAAATTATTCTCAATTTTCAATATTTTCAAATTTAAAATATCTTATTTATAGTATAAATTTTTTCTTGCATCTTAACATTCTTATTTTCTTTAATTTTGACAAAAATTTATTTTACAAGTCACACCAAAAACATAGATTAATAACAATTTAAAATTTATACGTGCACTCAAAATAAGATTATAAATATAAACGCTTTTGAAAATAAACTTTAAATTGATTTTGACTAACACTTATATTTTTATCTTAATTTTGAGGGAGAGTCCAAACAAACTTCTTTTTTGTTATTTAAATATAACTTAAAAAGTTTATATTGATTGTATTAATTTTTAACTATAAGTTATGTAACCCCAATAAGATTATTGACTTTCTCATTTTACTATCATTATTTACATTAACTATATTATTTAAAATAATAAAATTAATTAAGTTTAAGTATTATTATATGCTTAAATAAAGAGTAAGGACTATAAGTAGATAATAAGTAATGATTAATCAATCAATGGACTGATTTATGGGCATAGATTCAGATGTTTTTAATTGGTCGATCACTCAGACTTAGGTATAGATCGACCTAATGTCTAATTTTTTTAAATAAAATCATATGGTTTTGCTTATAATAGTTTGGCCTCTGCCATTCTAAGCAATTAAAGCCCATGCTCAATTAACAAATATTATTTATACTTCTAATTTTGAAGGACTTATTTTTTAAAAATTGAAAAAGCGACCTATGGACTGTCTCATCCCTAATTTTTTTAAATTAATTAAAGCGTCAAGTGTCAACTAATAAAAAAAAAGGGGAAAGGTTAAACTATATGTATATCCAAATATAAACCAAAGCCGGTAAACCCGGTCTAAGTAAAATCGATAAAAAAAGAAATGGTGAGTCCTCGTAATCAAGTGATCCAAGTCTCTTCCCTTTTCTTCTTCTATCCATAAAGAGCACCAGACTTTGGGAACTCATTGGCTTACTCCCAAAATGGCTACAAAAGCGCATTCGGTTACCAGATTGACCCTGCCATTGCCACCTCCATCCTGTTCTTCTTCGTCTAGCTCCAACACTAACACCCTCTGCATGGTGAAGCGGCCGCCCCTCACGACATCGTTTCTTGGCGGCGGAGGTAGTCCTCTGTTGCTTTTGCTTTCATGGTTGCCTATTGGTTCTTTTTTTTTTTTCTCTTTTTTACTTGTGAATTTTCTCCGCAACGATGTTGGAAATTGTTTGGTTTGGAAGTAAGTTCTGGATTTCTTTAGTTTTGTGTTACTAGTGTCAGTGTATAACACATCATATGATAAGAAGATTGTTTCCAAGTATTCGAAATCGATTAATGCCGTGAAAATGGTCGTGAAATCATTTCTTATTCCTGATGTCATGTACAAGCATATGGAAGATTTAGCTGTGAGCTAATAATCGTGCATTCTAGTCAATGATTTGTTCTAAAGTTGATTTCTTTGAGTGAAGGAGGCAGAAATGCTGGAATTTTAAACAAACTTAATGTGTAATCGTTAATTTGTGTGGAAAAAGCAGTTGTAGCTAAAACTGGAGGGTGAAAATAGAGGACGCCTTTGGTACATAAACTAATGTTCTTGTCATGAGTTTAAAATTTTGAAGGTATCTAGTCTAGTTGAGCTCCCTTTATAGGGCATGTATTCTCAAACTCAACCGTGAGGCGTGAGCTTTTTCATTTCAAATGGATATAAACAAATTAAAAAAAATATGTCAGTAATCTTAATAATTGCTCGATCAGACATCTCTCTTGGTCCCTTGTCTGATGTGCAAGTGTGTGGAATCAGTTTCTCCTTAAACTTCTTAACTTGCATTTATCCTTATGCTCATTTTCAATTTTACCTGCAGTTGAAGCTCTAAACATTGGTAGGTTAAGGTCTGGTTCTTCCCATCGTTCCCACTGTTCTGGACAAGGTGGAGGTGCTCTTGGTACTCGTATGAATATTTTTGATAGGTTTGCTAGAGTTGTCAGAGTAAGATCTTCGGAGTTGCTAATTTGCGGTGTAATTTGCAGTGTTATTTCACATATCTATCTTGACTAATACTTTTGGTTCTCCTAATTACAGTCATATGCAAATGCAGTCCTAAGTTCCTTTGAAGACCCAGAGAAAATTTTAGAACAGGCAGTACTTGAAATGAATGATGACTTGACAAAGATGCGTCAGGCCACAGCACAAGTAAGCATCAGGCTCTAGCATACTCTTTTCTCAATTTTGGCTTTTTTGTGTCTTTCCTTCTTGCAGTATTAATTTTCCGTACATGATTAACCATGCCGCTGAGTTTTCATTTTGAGTTTCTTCACTTAGATTCTGTCAAGTCACATTTACTTTTTCTTGTCAGAATTTAGTTCCTTGTGATGTTTTACAAAACTTGGAGACTGTATGGATATCAGAATCAGCGTTGAAGTGATGTTGGATTAAACTCTTATCGTATGAAATTTTTGGATGCTTTCCTCTATTTCTTTTTATCTGGTATTTTATATCGTGTTTTCTGGGTGCTTCCTCTGTTTTATTCAGGTATTAGCATCTCAAAAACGATTGGAAAATAAGTTCAAAGCTGCACAACAAGCTTCTGAAGATTGGTAAATTTTGATTAGTCTTTGTTAATTACAAAGGGCACAGTGATGAGTTATTATTTAATTAGTTAAACGATCATAGCAATGAAATACTGTTTTCTGCTTACCTTTGTAAAGGTACCGAAAGGCTCAACTTGCTCTTCAAAAAGGAGAGGAAGATCTTGCACGTGAAGCTCTTAAAAGACGGAAGTCATATGCTGTAAGTGGACTCCTCAGAAAATGAATTTGTGCTTTTAAAGTTGGATTTTGTTATGTTTGGACCAGAAAAACTTAATTTCTCAGTCAAATAGCATTTCTTGTTCTGAATTCTTCTTTGCTCATTATTTTATGTTAATGAACAAGAGACTTATGTCCACCCATTTGGTTCAGAGAGCGAAATGATCTGGCTGATGCACTTTATGACTGCATTGGCAACTAAATATTTGCTTCTGATACTATGGTTATCATCTTCAAGCTGCATGTATAAAGCAGTTAGTAAATAATCTTTGTGCTTGCAGAATGAATTATTAATGTCATGTTAACTTGTTGGTTTATAGGCTTGATCTATAATGGGATTGTTGCTGCTCTATGTGTGATCTCCTAAGAATAAACTTTAAAATAGGAAAACTAACGTCTTACCTCTTGTCAACTTCTTTATGAAATATTGTGTGACATTTGAATATAGATTTGATAGGTGCAATTGCAAATTTTGGAGTTAGTATTGGGTGACTAATATTTGGCTTTAATACTCGAAGGACAATGCTAGTGCTTTGAAAGCTCAACTTGAACAGCAGAAAGGCGTTGTGGATAATCTAGTCTCCAATACTCGGGTACTTCTACTCTTAAATTTCCTGCATCATATTACATTTTAAAGTTACAGTGTGTTCTCTTTATTTGCACTATGTTTTCTTCAAATAGTCTCCTTAAGTCACCAATTTGTTTAAGGTGCTGTGTCATAAACTTGAGGGGTATGTCTTTGTGCAAAACCTGGCAGCTATGGAAGAGGAAGGTGTTAATGTCTCCTGTTCTAATGCACACCTAACCTTGTCTTGTTGATTCTTGAATGTATTGGGATGGAATCAACTGTTAGCAATAGGAACGAAAAGAACACATCTTAAATGATTGTTGAGATGTTCTACAGAAAGGATTTTACTTACTGCAGAAAGTAATGAATTCCATAAATATCCTTCTCTTCGTAGACTGAAAACTTGGCAGCTTCGTGGCTGAACTTATTTCCTTAACTTTTGGCTTGGATCTACTTCTAACTTGATGCATATAGCTATATATTATTCCCATAGGTGCATTAAGTTTATCCCATTTTTTATAGCTTCTGGAGAGCAAGATACAGGAGGCAAGGTCTAAGAAAGATACTCTAAAAGCACGTGCTCAGTCTGCAAAGTTTGTCACTGCCACTACTTAGATAGTGAAGTTGCTTTTGCTTTTAGAGTTCACTACATCCCTAATGCTATTGTTTTATTCTGTTAGGACTGCAACCAAAGTGAGTGAGATGTTAGGGAATGTGAATACAAGCAATGCTCTTTCAGCTTTTGAGAAGATGGAAGAGAAAGGTGTGGGTTTATAATATATTTACATTGTTTAGCCTTTGCTCAATCTCTTAGCATTTTTCCAACTCCCCACAGGACTATCACATGCTATTGCTGAAAGTACATGGTCTACTAAACTTTCGTAGTTCGCTTTGTTACAGTATTGCAATGCATGATGAGAGCAACAGAGATGATTGTTTCCTTTCTCATTTGTTTCTTCGAAATATGTATGCCCTTATATTGAAATGGTTTAATCAGTTTCTTGTGGGTGGACCTATACACCATTTTCTAATAAACAATTTGATGTACATCTGTATCAGGCTAATTGTTTCTCATTGTCAATCTAATTGATTCTTCAACTTACCATGTTTTGATCATATTTTGTCTGCACTCGAACTTGTCCTTTGGTACTCTGCAGTTACATGTTTGGTTGAGCACAACCAAGTCAGCTGCATTTTTCTGACCTCTTAAATTCACCTGACCTCTGCATTCCTTATGCTTTTTAGTTCATTTACCAAGCTTCTAGCATTCATAAACAAATATTCATTTAATTTAGCAGTCATTCTTAGTCTTAAAAATGTTGTAATTTATGATGTTCTTCCCTTGTTGCACAATATACAGACTAGAGGCTTGAGTTGATAATTGTAATGTTTTTTTCCCTTTGTTGCAAGATACTGCTATTATTTCTCATTAAACTTATGTGATAACCTCAATAAAGCATCTTCTAATCACTTGGCCTTTTTCATGGCCCAGTGAAGACTATATGTGGAGTATAATGGGTCTGAAAATTTTTGTGTCTTTTGGTTTCCTCTTTGTAGTGATGGCAATGGAATCGCAAGCTGAAGCTCTTGGTCAGTTAAGTGCTGATGAGCTGGAGGGGAAGGTAAGAAATTCCCTTTATTCTCTTTTTTTGAGTCATAGGGTGTGTGACCATACTGCCAGTGTATGCTCTTACGTCCTTATATGCAATTGTAATTTGCAACATAGTATTTGCTTGTTCTAAATGCTATTGGGTGACCTCTCATATTGCATAAATGGAGACAAACGCAGGCATATGACCTTAATTGTTAACTCTGTCCACACCTGTTTGTACTGTTATGGGATTGTGCTGTGCCAGCTGCAAGGTGCATGCACTTATACCTGCTCTATGACTTGACAACCTATAATTTGCTTCTAATGCTAAATTTTGATAGCCAATAATTGATAGGTTCGGGCCCTAAACTATGAGGGACAAAATTGAACATTATAATTTCAACTTCAATCTACAACATTAGGAACTTCACAGACATTTTTCCATTTGTTGTTTTTGGCAGTTGTTGGTTCTTAGTGATTCCATTATTGTGTTTACTGTGTTAGTGAGTGGAAAAAATTTAGTTTCGTATTCAGGTTCCCCTGGACTTGTATGTTTGGATGGAAAAATTGAACTTCTCCAACATTAAGATCAACTTTTATGTACATACATGTTTATGTCGACTAACATTCTAAGGCATCAATGATGTGCCAAATTCTACCAATAAGTTAGTACATCCTGTTGAGGTAACAGTATGGTGGCTGCTGCCGGCAAGCTTAAAGCTCATCGGCATGCCCCCATCCCATTCTTGTGAAAGAATTCAGATTTAAGTCCCATACTGGAAGAAAATTTTCTTTCATCATCCTTTCACTTGTCTATTTGTCTCTTTGTGTTAGCTGCATGCCCTTGCAATCACGTTTTCATAGACATTATCTTCTTAGTGCAAATTGATTCACATCAGAAATAACTGAAAAGTAACCAGTTCATGAATGGTGGTGAAGGAACTCCGTATACTACCAGTTTAAAACACTAGGTATGAAGCATAGTAGTTAATAGCGGGCGATCGCGGCGCTATCGCGGAGGAGCGGAGCGGAGCGGCGCTATCCGCTACAGAAACCCTTGTAGCGGAGCGGTTTGGTGTCGCGGTAAACGCGGCGCTAAAGCGGCCGCGATTTGTGGCAGATCGCGGCATATAGCGGCCGCTATTCATTCTGCCGGTTTAGCCCTCACCAGTTGAACTTTAAGGTTGTTTTGGGTGGGGGTAAATATGGAATTTCTTATGTTTTAATACTTTAATTTTGTTTTTTCCTATCCACACAACCGAACTCGTCTCTCCTCTTCTACTCCTCACAAATCAAACCTTCCTTCCTCACTCTCTCACCGACCGACAGCCGCCGACCGCCGACCGCCGACCGCCTTCCCTTCTCTCTCTTCTACTCCTTCTCTCTTCTACTCCTTCTCTCTCACCCACAATGGAGTCATCCTCTTCTCAGCCACGGGATGTACCGTCGTCTGCCGCCTCTGTCTCTGCTGCGTCTGCGACAGTTTCTTCGTGTGGATTGGTGAAGCCTACTGGCAGAAATTTAGATATGGCTTGGCAGTGGAATAGCTTAAAAGACATCAACAATAAGAAGGCTGTCACTTGTGACTTTTG
>JANZLD010000005.1:11257425-11306848 GCA_026413575.1 Erythroxylum carthagenense | reverse complement strand
ATATAATAAAAATAAAAACAGGTCACGTCACATATCCGTCTAATTAACTCCGGTCTAAAGTCTGGCTAAGTATGACCGTTGGTAACGGATCTTCCAAGGGACGTTGCCGTTGGGCATTGAGCAACGGCTATCATGGAGTGAATGGTGGGGTACCACGTGGGACTTGGTCCTGCTTTCTTGGAATTGATTTTGGTGTTTAGTCACCAACCTGGACTTCTTCAAATGTTGGACTACGTTATTATACGTTTAGCTTCTAGTGTTTTTTTTAAATAATTATTATTGGAAGGTCTCTTTATATTTTATGACAAGTGGAGACGGCCCACGGAATGTTTAAAACTTTAGGACTAATTATGTGACCTAGTCAGATGAAATATATTGTTTGGACTTGACTAGGAACCTAAGGACGTAAAATACATGGTGGTTATTAAAAATTGAATTATATTTAATAATCAACAATATTTTAATCTCTTCATATGGGTTATATAAAAATAGTTTCCTGCTAGCTAGAAGTAAGATTACGTATTACTGAATCTCTCCAGACTCTGCATATTAATTGGATTTCTACTTGATGCTTTGTTATTATTTTAATCAATGATATTTAATTAAACTAAATCATTTTACAAGAAATATGCTCTATTTAATTGAAGATAATCTTTTTCATATGTTATCTAACTCTTTTAAGGAAATTCGTAGTCCTTTAACCATTAAAAGTATAATATTTTTATATATAAAAAAGTATTCTATTTACAAAATGTTTTGCACTTCGTCCTCTTGTTCAATAACATAATTGCAGGCAAGGAGTATGAAAAGGAAAAAGGAAAGATAAGAGAATTGGGAGGATCTTGAAGAAGTAAGTTAATGAAAATGAGGAGATAAGTTTAGCCAATAAAATTTTCGAATGGACATGTGATTAAGCACTTTATAACCATCTAGAATAGATAATGTTGGCACAAGTTCGAAGACCTTAACAAAAATCATATTATTTTGATATCTTATCACAACAAGAAAAATATGTTTTAGCTACGGAAATTATTGATAGAAAATAAAAATTTTTTGTTAGAAAACAAATTTAGCGATGAAAATTACCAACGAAAAAAATCTTCGAAAAAAGGTCGTAGGTAAATTTGGCGACGAAATATTGTATAGTCGTCGGTACATTTCGCAATGAATTTTGTATTTCAATCGATTCGGTGCATTTTGCCTTGGAGTTTCGTATTTCCATTGGTAATTTACCGATGATAATACAATATTCTGTTGCTAAATTTAAGATAGATTCATAATATTTTGTCGGTGAAATTAGTGACGATAAATTGTTAATCTGTTGCTAAATATACTGACAGAGTTACAATATTCTGTCGTTAAATTCACATATGGACATACAATATCCGTTGCAAAATTTTACATATGGACAATATCATCCGTTACTAAATTTTTTCCGATGAAGTACATTATTCCATCAGTAATTTACTTACAGAATTATAATATTCCGTTGCTAATTTACCTACGGAGCACTTTAATTCCATTGAAAATTTTAACTATTATAAATTTCAACCATTATTTCTCACTTCCTACTTAAGTTTTCTGTTAATAATATTTTGATTTTTTGTACATTTAATTTTTGTAAATAAGATAACATTAATTGATAATATAATGTTAAAGTTATCCTGATTGGTAATATGATAAAAACTATAACGTACACCAATAAATATCTTGAAAAAAAGCTGTAAATTAAGAATTCATACAAAAACTTAAGAGTAACAAAACATTAAATGCATTCACTTATTCATCTAATCCATGCAATTGGTGAAGGTGGATGCGCTAACTGCTGTGATGAGGTCATATCCCTTCCTTTCAACTCATCCATCTCATTATAAAGCTAAGTTATGCACTCCATTAACCTCTCTACTATGTTCTCAAGCTGAACGATTCTCGCATTTAATGAGGACCGCCTATTAGATCCAGTTGTAGTAAATGTAGAGGATTGCAAATAACATGTGTTTACAAGTGAACCTAAGCCGAAAATTCTTTCATAACCGTCCCTACCATCTACTACATCAAGATATATTTGACTCTCATCAACACTTTCAGAGTTCTGAGACTGTCGTTCAATGCTTTCTTATATTTGGTCTTGTTATTATAATTGTGTATGTTAGTAAGTGATATTTTTTAAGAATTAATTGTAAAGTATAGATTTTACATACATGAAGTTGTCTGTATTAAGTGTTGACGAAGGTCACATAATCATGTTTCTTAGTTTGGGTTTGCAAAAAGAGTTGGCATAGTGTAGGCTTTCTACCCATAGGCTTTTCTTGCATCATAATAAATTGTTATAATTGAACTACAATTTACAAAAAATTTCGACAGAGTTTTTTTTTTCTATTTTATGATATTTACCCCTTGTTGACTTAAATGATCAGATTTTGGTTAGTTTCAAACTTGTTTGAAGCTTAAACTTGCCTAAATACCACTGACCCAATTAAAAAGTTTGACACCTCAACTTCACACCTTCAATGAATGCTTATCCTTATCTTCTCCAATCGAGGATTGGATTGAAGCAATAACAATACTAGTAAATGGTCACCGGTACCACAATAATAAGACAACATAAACAATACAACAATAATAACACTTCCTTTCATTGCAAAGACAAAAAGTGGTCACTAATATCACAACAATAATACTATCTACACCACCTTCCATTACCGACAAAGGAACATTAGTCATGGAAGAGGAATAGAGATGAAAAGAACGATGATGAAAGTAGAAGAGGTATTGTGACAAAGAAAACAAAGATAGAAGAAAGATTATGGAAAGAAAGATGACGAAAGTGAAAGAGGTGTTGTGACAGAGAACAAAGATGGAAGAAAGATTATAGAAGTGACACATTAAAGAAAACAAATAGGAGAAGAATTGAAGAAGCGAAAATTGGGATCTGTTTTTCATATATGCAATCGAGTTTTAGGTCTAGTTAGGTTGTAGAGCTTGAGCTTGAGTCCAACTTGAAGCTAAAAAGTTTTTAAAAAAACTCAAGTCTAAATTAAACTTCAATCAACTTGAATTAAATTAGTTTACTTTGGATGAAACTAAATCAATTTAAGGCTTATTTACCATTCCTACTATACCAAGCTACAATGCAAAGAGTTGTCAACAAGGCAATTGTTACAAAACAAACAAAATAAGTTAATAATCTAATTATACTAATGGAAGACTTTAGATAGATACTTTCATTTCAATAGTTCAATAAAGATAAATTTATCCAATTATCCAATTAGATTTTAATAATGTTATATGTTACGTAAATTATTACATATATGTTTTATTATATATAAGCTAGATATTAATGAAGTAAATTTCATGTATGACAAAAGAGAATATTGCTTCACTCTTATACTAATTATAACATTTTCATACCTTTCAAAGATACTATGGGACAACTTCATTTGGTCAATCAATACGCATGGACTTTAAAGTATCACCATCAATCGGAGTAATCCAAACTCACTCTAAAATAGGCATATATAAGTTCAACAATTTTTCATATTCAACCTGAACTTACAGTAGCTATAAAATCAATTCAAAGGGACATATTCAGCATCTAATTTGCTTCCTAAACTCAAACCAACTTGACTAACATTTCATAGCCAAGAGTAAAGTATATAACACTTCATTTCAAGGACAAAATCTGAACAATTCTTCCTAAACTTAAATAACCCCTATTTAATCTTATAATGCTTTTAAATTAACCTTTAATTGGTAATTATACATTTAGTTCAATCAAGATACATATCTTTATATAATTCAACTCATAAAACCAACTTTCTATAAACTAATGAACCATTAAAAAAACATTCTAGATTATAAAGGATGTTAGAGACCTCTTACAGAACTTTCATCTAATACTTAGCACGCTATTGAAATTCATCCCTACTTTGTTTCAAAATTACTGTCTTCTTCTATTATTCATCAACAAAACCACACAACAACAAACAATGACCCATTAATAACCCAAATAAACCCTCAAGAGTCAATCCGCAATAACACCAACACACCCAACATACAACAATTCACATACAAAAATTGAAAACAATAAAGTTAACCCAAGAGTAGTAAGTGGACAACCTACCTCAAGACGAAAAACCCATCACAATAGAAGCATTTGGTGAAAAAGTACAGAAGATGGGCAAATGGAAGAAGAGAATGTGCAGAGGAGGGCCAAAGAAGACAAAAAAATTACAGACCAATGACAGGAGGGAGGGGCTTCAAGTTTTTAATTTTATAAGATAAAAATGATGTCATTTTACTTTAAACTTAAACAATATTTCCGATGTTGTTTGCATTTACTGACAGAAATTTCTTCCGTTGGTAAACTCCGTTGCTTATTTTTACAGCCAACTATTGTCATCTATTTTTACAATGACTATTACTATTTTGTTGCTAAATTTCATCAACAAAGTTTTACGGATAAATTCCCTCCGCCTTTATTGACGGATTTTTTTGTCGCAAAATACTACTTTTTTTTCTATAAGTTTACTGACAGAATTAAATTTTCGTTGCAATTTACAACGAAATTTTTTTCTTTGGTAATTTTTCATCAGTAATTTGTAATTTTCTTGTAGTGTATGTTATTCCATCATATTGTTTTGATATCTTATGTTATTACATCTTGAATTTATTTCCACTATAAATATAGAAAGTAGTTACAAGTACACAGATATTATAAGATTATGTTACATCTATAAAATATGACTTTCTAGATACATGAAGCTGCAAGATAGAAATAAAGTTAGCGGACCAATGATAAGAGCTTATCCCTTCTGTTGAGAAACGTTAGGAGATGTATTCCCAAATTTGAATGAGTTAATATAAACTTATATTTCCTTAACACCACCTTGCAAGCTCAATGGGAGAGAAGCTATATTGAGATTGGACCGCAAACGAGAAAAATGATGAGAAAGTAATCCCTTAGTCAATATGTCTACCATTTGATCATTGGTTGGAACATATTTTACTACAAGATTGCCACGCTATAACTTCTCATGAACAATATGAAAATCAATTTTGATATGTTTAGATCTTTGTGAAATACAAGGTTTGCGGTTATATAAATAACAGATATGTTATTATATAAAAGAAGAGATGGTTGAGCAAGAGACACTGAGCTCTTGAAGTATTCACTAAATTTAAATAATTTCCGTTGTAGATGCAACTAGACCTCGATATTCTACTCCTATGGACAATTTGGCTACCACTTATTGCTTTTTTAAAGACTAACTGATTAGATTTCTAGCAAAAAATATGCAATAATTATGAGTAAACCTATAATTATCAGGATCCCCAACCCAATCAACATCGAAATAGGCAACTAAGGGGTGCTTGGATGATTTTTAAAAATAGAAACCATGATGAATAGGGCCTTTGAGATACCAAAGAATCATTTTAATAACCTGCTAATGAAAAATAGTGGGGGAATGCATATATTAACAAACTTGATTCACCGTAAAAGCAAGCTCAGGTTAAGTAATAATAGCATATTTTAGGGCCCAATAACATTACGATAAAGCTCTAGATCATGAAATGCTTATCTAGACGAACTATCAGCTAAGGAAGACAGGTTTTTGCTTGTGTTTTCGGTTCGTCTGGTTGAGCGCTTCTTAGTCTAATGGCTTCCCTCGACTCCGGAGGTCACCTAGCCAAGAAGGGAGGACTCGCAAGCGGGGTGACGACACTCCCCAACCCAAGGCATCCTATAGTGAGGCAGTATCTGGAGGCCTAGCGGTAGAGGTTGCAGCGGCGACGTCAGGCTGGCCGGGAGACAACCCCGTAGAAGTTGAGGAAGATGACATCACGCTTGTCGAAGGGGAGCAAGGGGGCAGCATCCTGCTCTCCCAACAACTGAAATCGAAGCTTGATCAGCAGTGGGAACTTGCAGTGGTGGTGAAAGTCCTGGGCAGGAGAGTCAACTATAGTGTGCTCTGCACCCGCCTGCTTAGCCTATGGAAACTTCGCGGTCCCGTGAAGATCGTGGACATGTACCACGAATTTTTTCTGGTTAAGTTCTAGGAGGAAGGAGATTACTTACATGTCCTTACCAACGACCCATGGACGGTATCTGGACAGGAGATCGCCGTCCAACGATGGGTTCTGTCTTTCCGCCTTTCCCAAGCCCAGATCACTCATGCTATGGTTTGGATAAGGATTCCTAATCTACCAATTGCCAGATACCACCCTAAGATATTGACGGCATTGGGGATTCTTGTAGGCGCAACGGTGAGGATCGACGACAGCTCCATTTATGCTCAGAGAGGGCGGCATTGGGGATTCTTGTAGGTGCAACGGTGAGGATCGACGACAACTCCATTTATGCTCAGAGAGGGCGGTACGCAAGAATTGCGGTGGATATAGACTTACTTGCCTCGCTGAAATCTAGTGTAGATCCTAATGGAGAAACGCTATTGATAATGTATGAAGGTCTTCCCCAAGTGTGCTACACTTGTGGCATCGTGGGTCATCCCCCTAGCGCCTGTTCCAAGAAGCCAACCGTGTCAGGTGTAGCTACTCCACTATCGTCTAACACGAGAGAAGGTGAGTCCACTCACGGCAAGACTTTGGGGACAGCTGCGGCTCGATAGGGAGAAGAGACGGGCAACGGCTATAGGCCATGGACAAATGTGCAGAGATGTCACCCATGCTCTAGCTTGAAGGGACAGGTCCATAACGAAGTGAGTAGATCACGTGAAGAGGTATTGAAGGGCGGCTCGAGGTTTGCTGCTCTAGTTCCTTTTGGTACAGGAAGAGATGAGTCCTTTAGTCCAAATGTAATTGCTCCCCAAGAGAAATTGGATAGGCTTGGACAAAGGGTTACTTTGTCCAATTTAGGTGGACCAGGATCATTGAAGCCCAAGGTAGGCATGTCTAGGCCTGCTGAAAAATCCAGAAAGCCCATGCAGGGCTCTAAGGGGAAAATTGTTATTAATACCCAACCAATATGGAAGGAACAGGATCAGGCTAGCGGGAGCCCGGCACAAGAATCCGACTTGACTCTCCCTATTCAACTACAACCCACGGTCATAGAGGGAAATATAGCAGTTGAAATCCCATCGCATTTTGAGATGGTCTACGATAGCTAGCTTGTCGAGGACCCGATACTGGAGACAGAGGCGAGACCTCAAAGCATGGAGGGGGTAGAGGAACCCAGGATAGGGGAAGGCCACCCTGAAATCTTGCCCTTAAAACCTCTCGATGTACCGATGGCATCGACCGGGCTCGAGGACACTCTAGACCCGAGCCCGATAGTGGGGTTGGTACCAAAGCCTCCAGATGTGGAGCGCCGGGAGGCTCGAGTATGGAGCATTACGAAGACTCAGAGGTAGGTATCCCTTCTTCCCTGTCGTTTTTTATGTCCATCTTGTTATGGAACTGTCAAGGGGTAGGAGGATCGAATTTTCAGATCCTCCTACATAATTACATTCGTAATTACAAATCGGACATTTTGGCCTTAATGGAACCCCGTATAAGTGGCTCTCGGACCAAAGCTTTTATTCTTTCCTTAGATTTTGACTTTTCTTTTCGAGTCAAAGCCGAAGGATTTTCTAGTGGTATTTGGCTCCTTTGGAAAGAGGAGTTTGATATTTCGATCGTCATAGTGCATAGACAATTCCTTCACACTACTATCAAATATAAGACGCATTCCTTCGACCTAACAGTGGTTTAGGCTAGTCCGCAAGTGTCTTTGCAATCCCTGCTCTGGCCTGTTCTAACCTGGATCGGCTGCAATACTACTAGGCCCTAGCTCGTGGGAGGTGATTTCAATGCTAAACTAGAAATTGCAGATAAAAAGGGAGGAGCTACCTCGGCCCAAGTAGTGAGTAAACGTTTTAAGGATTGGGTGCATCGATGTGGGCTCCATGATTTGGGCTTCATAGGCTCAAATTTTACTTGGCGTAGAGGAACGGTCCAAGCTCACCTGGATAAGGTGTTTGGCTCGTCAGTGTGGCTGCAGAAATTCTCCCTCACTGCGAACCAACATCTACCCTTCCTCGGGTCTGACCATAGACCTATGCTTCTTCAGTTATTCCGACCCCAGCCGAGGTTAACTGAAACTCCACCTTTTCGTTTCCAAAATGCGTGGATCACTCATTCAGGGTTTTCAGAGGTGGTTGATATGCATTGGATTCCTGAGGAGGAGGCCCTGAGTTGATCCTTAGCCCAATTCTCACACCACCTTACGAGATGGAACAAGCATATGTTTGAGAATATCTTCTACCGGAAAAAGAAGTTGGTAGCCCAACTAGAAGGTATTCAATGAGCCATGATGACCAACCCTCGAGATTCACTGCTAGCATTGGAGGATACTTTGAGTAGAGAGTTATTACAAGTCTTGTGTCAGGAGGAACTGTTTTGACACAAAAAAGCCAGGTGTGATTACAGTGACGGGGCTACATGGGGCCCAGTGGTGCACTGGGGCCCCCAAGTTTTTTTAAAAAATATTTTTAATATATATATATATATAAATATATATAAAAAATAGAGTTATTTAAAAGTCAGTGGTGTACTGGGCCCCCCAAAATTTTAAAAAATTAATATTTGGGCCCTCCTATATTAAATTTCTGGCTCCGTCTCTGGGTGTGAATGGCTATCGCAGGGTGATCAAAATACTAAGTATTACCATACCATCACACTAGCCAAGAGGAAGAAGTTACGGATTGAGAGACTCCAGGACTCTTTGGGGAGTGTAGTTTTTGATCCCGATCAGCTGTGTAGCCTTGTCAAACAATATTTTGTTCAACTTTATAGCCTTGAAGAAGAGCCTACCTCGCAATTCCCAATATCAGGCGTCTTCCCGACCCTTACGGCTAAGCATGCTTAGGAGTTATCTCGTCCAGTCCAGGAGGAGGAAATCCGAAGTGCAGTTTTGCTATGAATCCCAACAAAGCCCCTGGGGTTGATGGTTATAACGCCCTATTATTCCAAAACCAATGGGGGAAAGTTGGGTCGTCTGTGGTGTCTTTTATCCAGCAAGTTTTCAGGATGGAACGGTGGGATCGTGAGTTAAATCTCACTATGTTGATGCTTATCCTTAAAACCCCTTCTCCGCTCTAGATTTCTCAATTTCGCCCGATTAGCTTGTGTGATGTTCCCTATAAGGTTATTTCTAAAGTAATGGTGAATCGGTTGAAAGCGCACATGGACCACCTAGCAGCAGCGAATCAATGTAGCTTCATTCCGGGCAGGCATATCACCGAGAATATTATTATAGCCCAAGAGGTTATCCACTTAATGCGGAAGAAGACTAGGAAAACAGGGTACCTGGCCCTAAAAGTGGACTTGGAGAAGGCCTATGACCAACTTCGCTAGCAGTTTATCCAGGACACCTTGATAGAAATTGGTCTCTCTGAGAATTTAATCTGGGCCATTATGAAGTGTGTTACGACTACTTCTCTGCAGGTTGTCTGGTAAGGGATTGTCTCTGAGCCTTTCAGGCCCTTGCGAGGTATCAGACAAGGCGACCCACTCTCACCCTACCTTTTTGTTCTCTGTATGGAGAGACTCGGGCATCTCATTTCACAAAAGGTAGGGTGTAGGATTTGAAAACCGATTAAGCTGAGTCGCACGGGACCCCCTATCTTCAACCTTTTCTTTGCTGATGACCTTGTGCTTTTTATAGAAGCAACAGATATGAAAACAAGAGTCATAGCAAGAACCCTGGAGACATTCTGCCTAGCGTCCAGTCAAATAGTTAGCCAAACCAAAACTGGGATCTTTTTTTCTAGGAATGTCCCTTGGGAAATTGCGAAGCGGCTCAGCCAAAGTCTTCAAGTTACCAGTACGAATAATCTAGGCAGGTATCTAGGGGTTCCTTTGATCTATGAGAGAACGAACCGACATACGTATCAACACATCGCTCTGTGGGTTCAGATACTCTGAGCCAAGTATAGACTAGCAGCTAATCCAATTCCCCTCAAAATCTCCAGGCCAAGGGCTTCCGTTATATGGAAGGGGATCTCGGCTTCCTAGCAAGTAGTTAGGCAGGGACTCACTTGGTCCCTGGGCAATGGGAGACACATTTTATTTTGGCTGGACAATTGGATGGAAGGCTGGGGACCTCTAATACATGTAGCGATCTCTCTAGTCCCTGACAACCTTTGTTTCGCTACGGTCACGACCCTCACGAACGACCGAGGTAGTTGACGTTGGAATGAATTTCAACAGTATCTCCTGTCCACTGTTTGTATGGAACTTGCACATTATGGCCCTATAGTCAAGGAAGCAGGGGAGGACAAATTGTTGTGGGAACCAACCAACCATGGGGGGTTCACTATGGCGTCTGCATATGACTTAATTGAGGGACACTCCATGATGCCCAGTAACAAGTTGTGGGAGGTTATTTAGAAATGGGTTGGCCCACAGCAGATTAGATCGTTCCTCTGGTTAGTTGCCAAATGTAAACTCCTGACGAATCAACAGCGAGTGGCAAGGCATATTGCCATGGATAACAGTTGTCACTTCTGTGGGTATGAAGAGACTATTATTCATATGGTGCGGGACTGTCCGAGGGTGACAACTTTCTAAAGACAATTTCCTCGCGAGGTGGTAGATACGGGATTTTTCTAGCAAGCTGAGAGACGTGGCTGAAGTCTAACCTCACAAAGCAAGATCAAGTGCAACAGGTAATGTGGGCTACTATATTTAGAGTCGCTTGCTGGTTCCTTTGGAAATGGCGTAATAGTAGTCTGTTTGAGCCAGGCTTTGTTTGGCCGGAAGAGGGTACCAAACTCACTCTAGACTATGTAGACTGGATCGTAAGAGCTCAAGCGATGGAAAACAGTGTGTTCCCAGCACAGGGCGTACTTGTGGGCACCCTAATGGATTGGTCTAAACCTCTGAAGGGTTGGGTTAAAGTCAACTACGACGGTGCAGTGAAGCACAGTTCCACTAAGGTTTCCACTAGAGGTTTAATTTGAGATTACCAAAGTAATTGGTGTAGGGGGTTTCAGCAAAACCTCGGAAGGGGTTCACCCTTAACAGTGGAGCTCTACGGTGTGTTCTCAGGACTTACGCTAGCTTGGGAGCTAGGGTATCGCAGGGTTGTAGCTGAAGTAGACTCCCTCGAGGTCATTAATATTCTCTCTGACCCTCACATTGTGCTAACTGTGGTTACTTTTTTGGTGACAAGTATCCGGGAGCTTTTGCAACAAACTTGGGAGGTTCAACTCCAGCATGTTTTCCGGGAAAGAAATCAGTGTGCCGACAGCTTGGCAAACCTCGCAGGACTATTACGTCTAGGCCTTCATATCCTTCAGGAGCCACAACTAGGCGTCCAGGAGCTTCTACACAGAGATGCGCAAGGAATGTTGTTTTTTAGAACGTTGAGATAATTTAATAGTTCCCCTTTGTAACCAAAAAAAGAAGAAGATGATGATAATCATGTACTAGCTTCAACAGGAGCTAAAACAAGTTTAGCACGTTCTTTTTGAACATGCTCAAGGAGATCTCTAATATACTTGACATATAAAAGGAACATTCCATTTTTGTCCCTATGGACCTCAATGTCAAAAAAAATAATTAAATTAACCCAAATCTTTAAAAGTAAAAGTAGCATTTAGATTGCTGAAACAAATTTTTATAAAGGTATTATCAATCCCGTAATAAAGATATCATCAACATAAACTAATAAATATGCGAGAGAATCACTATGACGATGAACAAATGGACAGTAATTAGAATGGCAATCCTTTATAAACATAATTAAGAAAAAAATGTCTTAAATTTATTAAACTATACAAGCAGAACTTCTTTGAGCCTATAAATTGCTTTGCGAAAACAACAAACATGCCTAAGAAATTGAGAATTCTTATAGCCAGGTGGTTAATACATGTATACACACTCATTTAAATTACCTTGTAAAAATGCGTTACTAATGTCAAGTTAGTGTACTGAGCAACATAAGATATAATAAGAGTCAAGACAAGGTTTATGGTGGTAGGCTTTATCACTAAACTAAAAGTGTCAAAAAAATCCACACATGGTTCCCAATAATTTCCCTTTGCCACAAAATGAGCTCTACAATGCTCAATAGTGTTGTCTGCTTTCCGTTTGACCTGTAAACCCACTTACAATCAATATTGTTAACACCAAAAGGAGGGGATTCAAGGGTCCATGTATTATTAGAAATAAGGGCATTATATTCATTATCTATAGCAATACGCCACTCGAGATATTTAAGGGCTTGTTTATATGTGGTAAGTTATGAAGGAAAAATAATAGAATTTGGTAAAGGATATTTAGTGGCTATAAGAGCTTTTGGTTTTAAATTAATTGTTTAGGCTCAACTTAGCATAGGATAAGAAGATGAGGATGCAAGTCATAAATAACTCAGAATTGAGAGTGTCGAGGGAGCATCAGGAACCTGTGACATATTAGATGTAGTATTTGTGGAGGAATTGGACTCATCTAGAATGGGAAAGGAAGAGCTGTTCAAGGAAGGTTGTGTAGATGGGGAAAATCAAGAAGGTTGAGATGATGGTAATGTGGAACTAAATAAAGAAACATATGTGGCTAGGTTAGACAGAGATGATGCATCTTATAAGAGTTAAAAACTGACTTCAAAAGATGAAAATAAATTAGGGACATGAGAATAATTCATAAGGGAGGAATAGGGAAGATATCTCTCATCAATGGCCACCTGACGACCAGTATACACCTTGTTGGTTACTACATGAAGGCATATATATCCTTTATCCATAGTGATGTACCCAAGAAATAAGCATGGTTTGAATCTATATTCCAATTTGTGAGCATTACAAGGAAGATTAAATAGGTAACGTAAGTAACCAAACATTTTAAGAAGTGTATACTCAGGGAGACCAAGCGTAGAGGCACTCATTGGGTGATTTATAGGAAAGGATTGGAGTAAGTGCACAACTGATAAGATACAGTGTGGTGGAGAATACATCTTCCTGATACTCAAGAGGAAGAGAGGCATGAGATAGAAGTGCTAACCCTTTGGCTATAATGTTCTCCTTATTTTAAAGGGAAGTTTACCATTTCCTTATTTTTATAAATCACAAGAAGTTTACCATTTCCTTATTTTTAAGGGACGCTTGTCAGTTGTAAGTGGAGATTCTGTAGAAGTGTTTCAAAGCCTTATGTTCTAACTCATGACTTAAAATCAACTTTGACAATTCCACGGTTTGGTTTTTACCTAACATCAGGGGTGATTAAGTGCAGAGTGCAGAGTGCGAAAATTTTCAAGGGTGATTATATGCAAATTGACCATTTCTTTATGAAGGTTATAATATAAACAAGAAAATGTCTCCTGACGTTATGTGCATGCTAACCTTTGGTTTTCTTTCTAAGCATAGGATTGGTACAAATATTACTTGCCTCCTTGTCATCATAAATGTAAAAAGTTGCTTCATGTGCTATGAGATTGTTCTATGTACTAAAAGATCTTAACTTAAGGGATGTGGTTGAGTGGAAGGGACTCATCCATTCTTAATCAAAAGTCAGGGATTCGATCATTAACTTTAGGTATGGAGCAGCCTTAAATTCTTGGGTCAGCTGTCTCACCCTGTAAGGTGCCTACAAATCAGCGAGAGGTTAGTCACTGGATCTGCCGGTAAATACTCTGGTCTAGGACAAAAAAAAAAAAGATCTTTAACAAACCCTTTGTAAAGTCTCATTCTTCTAGATGAATTTTTCATTACTTGAACTCAACATGGTTGCGTGTCATTAGAATTCCTTGAAAAATAGTCTTATTATTTTAAAGAAACAATATGTTCATGAAAATAGATTCCTATGACTACAATAAGGTGTCAACATCATTGTTTAAACAGCATACAAAATGCTAATCAAAAGATGCAGTTAGGCTGAATGAGTTATCAAATCCTTTCTTCTCATAGTTACTAGTTCCCGTTCTCCTTTTATGCAAACGAGTCAATTTATGTTTTCATTTGCATAGAGAGAACTTCAACCCTTGACCAACTCACAAATTGTCCTTTGGAAGAGCTCATATCACCAGAATGGATTCTTCTTCAAATACGTTCGGCACTAGCAAGTCATTTTGACCCATTTGAAGAATTTAGTTTAAAACTTAAAAAGTTTGACCCAAATTAGTCCATTCAATACACTATTATTAATGTGCAACTTGTTTTGAGCTCAGCTCAGACCTAATCTGATAAGACTAAGAGAGAGGACCGTGTAAAAGACTTACATTTTCAAAATATTATTAATTAATTTGAACCAACTTTGACCTTAACACTGAAACTTCGGCGTTAAATATCTTTTCGCCTCAGATTGCGTTTTCAAAAAGCAAAATTAGAGCGACCAACCAACTTTTAGTGCAAGAAGAATGGTCGATGTGTTTTGTCTTATGCGTCTAAACAAAAAAATCAACCATTCGACCGACTTGAACTTTTATTTCGACGCAGAATCTACAAAAATAATAAAGAAAACTGTTTTTAAATATCTCAAATAAATAAAAAAATTCTCATAATTCATTTTTATTAAGAAAAAGGAAGTAACAGAATCTCCTAAGCTCACTTTACTCTTATCCGTTTTGGATTTGCGATCTTCTCTCCAAAGTAAACAAAAAACACTGCTTACGGATTCTGATTGATATCGAAGATCATCCACGTCCAATCACTATCCTCCCATTTATTTCTTACTGTGCTCTCACGCATAGAGAAGCACAGGGAAGAGAAACATATTCACGACAATGCCACTTTGTTTCTTTACAGTATAATAATATAAATATGATAATTATCTGTTTAGTAAAAAATTATTTTAAGACAAAGAAAAAAGAAGAAAACATCAGATTTGAAGCTCCGTTCCCTCCGATTCTTGAGTGTCACTTTCTAGGCAACTTCGCCGGAAAGTTCCCGATCAGGTCGGTACAAAGCTTCCTTGTCTAATCCATTCATAAGCTTTTACAATAAAGAAATAGAAAATATTTAAAATTTAAAATAAGCTCTCACTCTTTGGTTCATACTGACATGAAAGCAAGTTCCTTTCTTTCTCGCTTATTTTAATTTCAAATATTTGGTTTTTCGTTTTTTTAAGCAAACAAACAAGGCTTCCCTACCCTGTCTCGTTTAAATCTCTGGATTCTTGTCGTTTGTCCTCCGTCTTCTGCTTAACCAAAACTTTCCTTCTGCATACTTGCTTAGACAAGACTTTTTGTTTTTCAAGTCGAATAAGACTTTGGTTCCAAAATGGTATTTGAGCTAATTGTTTCTTGTTTCATGGCTTTTTAGGAAGAGGGTTTTTGAATGAGTCATTTATTTATGTTGTTATAGCTATAGAGGAGCTAGCCTTAACTATGGAGGGGCACTTTGTTTGTAGATGTCAAGTAAGGAGGTGGAAGAGTTTTATCGAAATCTTTCGAGGAAAGAGCTTCAAAGTCTGTGCAAGAGATGTGGTTTGCCAGCTAACAGGTCACATTCGGAGATGGTTGAATCATTGCTGTTTTATGTTCGGGTAACGTATTTTACTTCTCCATGTTTATGTGGTCGAGCAATGATTATAGACCCTACCCTGCTTTTGAAAAATTATGTTGCTTAGTATGCCAGATTTTTCTTGGGGTTTTGCTGTTTTATGCTGGACTTCGAAGAATTCTTATTGGAATTGCTGATTGGCGCTTGAGCTCTTGTAGCTTAAATGTTTTTGGCCATAGTTTCCCTAGTAGAAAGAAAACTATGACAGTAAAAAGATAGCTTCATGTCTTTATATGCTAATACTTTTAGGTTAAATTATAGTAAATGGATGACAATTGAGACAAGGGATTGCATTACAACAATGTGATTACAATGTAAATCGTCTGTATTGAACACTTTCCTGAGGACATAAATGTTCAAGGTATTTTGCACTTTTTGGATAGATTTTTCCTAAAGTACTAAATCTTTTCCATCTATTGGTTTTCTTTTCTTCTGTGTTATAATTAGTGCAAACTCACTGTCACAAGAAGGAATTTCTGTGTAAATATAGGGAAGTTTTGGTGTCTCATTTTGTAAGTCTGAGGATACTTCCGGTTCACGCTTCATTTCTCGACAAGGTGGGAGTGGCACGAGGCATAAGAAACCCACAATTGCCTTGGACAATAAGAAAGAAAACTTGTGCAAATTTGCCTGTAGAACCATTACCGTACCTTCCTCTTCTAAAGAGAACTCCTCCTATATGACAAAGGTTCCTGCTTTTCAGTTCTTTGTCAGTTCAGAAGAGGGAATAAATCTTTGTGTTGATTTAGATGCAAACCCAGCAGAGTGGATTAACAAATATAAGAATCAGGTATATACATGTGACAACATGATCAATCCCAAGTCTAGAAGTCTCCCTGAAGAGCTTGGGTGCATTGGAGAGAGTAATAATCAGACAAAAGCCTCATTTTCTTGGAGCGTGGATCCAGAAAAAACAAAAAATGTCCAAGTGGAAGCTGAACGTCCTAGTTTGGTTGTGGAAAGGAATAGTCCTGTCAGGACTGGTCAGACAAATGGAAATACTAAAGTATCAATGCCTTCGCCAATACTGTCATGCAGGGTTGCAGTAGGTGTGTCAGAGTGCTTAGACAAAGAGCAAGGAATTATCTCATTGAAACCCACTCCTAATCTGCCTAGCCCAGCATTTTCTAATACTTATTCTGTATCCTGTAAAAAAGATGGCTGTGATGCTGCCCCCGACTTTGATGTTATCAATGCCCCAGTTGAGAAGATAGCCTGTGATTTTGCAAACTCTGTCACTGATGGTTCAATTCATCTCCTAGCATTTGGGCATCGGCAGTCAAAGCCTGAAGGTGAAGTTTATGAAAGGTCAATCCTGCCAAATGGTTATGATTTTGAGATCCCTAGTTTGGCATTTCCTGGATGTTTGGGAAATCTTTCAATTGAGAAGAAATTATCTGAAACTGGAAACTATCACAAAGACGCATCGTATTCACTGGATAAGAGTTGCAAAATATTGAATCTGGTTGATGCAAAGGACAATGCATGTATTGAGCCAGAAGCATTTACCAACATAAGTAGGAATGATGCTTCAAGGAATCATCTGCCTACATTTTTGGAGGAGCAGGTAGTTTCTCTTTTTCCCTCTTGTTTTAAAAATGTTTCCAGATGAGGTCCCAATTTTTCACTAAGACTGCATGACATGGCCAGAACCTTTCTTCCGTAAATTATGATCAGAAACTTCTGTTTCATAGTATCAATGTACTATTTATGTGGCCTTTTGTACCCTGTAGTCAAAGACAGACAATAACTTGGTACAATTTACATGCTTAAGAAATTAATAAGATGAACTTGTCTACCTCCTTTGCATCTAAACCAAGTCTAGGACATCTCTTATTCATCCCAAAAACAAAGTTCTTAGGCAAGATTTGGTTATTTTGAAGAGGATGGCCATCAAATGGTTGTTATATTACTGCTCATGTTTATAATAGCAATGCGAGGACCCTAGTTGATCTCATAAACATCTTTTTTGTCCCCTCTACTTAAACTCCTAGAATTTGATTGTAATTCTACTGAAGTAAAACTTTATTCTAAGACAACTATTGACTGATAACTCTGAGTTTTGTTCATGCTGAGTCTTTTGCAGGAATGGAGCAATCTCGTTAGCGGAAGGGAGAGTTCAGTGTAATTTCTCTTCCTAACAATAAAGGGGTTAAAAATTCATACGCACCCTCTTTGGTTAAAATCTATTAAAAAATCATATTATAAAATTTTAATGTGCTACTAGGCTCTCTCTTGTAGTCTCCAAACTCTGAATAATAAAGCACTGGTGGTAGATTTATATTTTTCTTTTGGTCTCATTGTTTCTGTTCTCAAGAAAAGAATTGTAATGTGGAATATCTCTCTTCAAAATTAATTTTTCAGAACCAGAAAAGAAAATTCTTTTGTGGGGGAAGAATTGGGAAAACTGTATTTATATCCCAAACAATGTCATTCTCGAGTTTTTGTTATCAATGTTAACAAACAATATGTGAAAGAGAGGCAATCTGGCTTCAACACCACTATAGCCATATTAAAATCATATGGGATGTTGGTAAAGTAGTGCTTAATCTCCAGAGATATCTTTACCTACTTAATTCTATTTGCTGTTTGTAATTGATGCTGTTTTGAATTATGTTGAATATACCATTTCAGATGCTCAGAAGTAGACTACTCAGGTGGGAAGACTTCTTTACTGTCTGACTCCTTGGAATCAAATGTCGAATTTCATAAAAAGAGACTCCATGTGGACATTGAGGGTGAAAATGGCTCTAGTGAATGTGATGCAAAAATTTCAAGACGCATGGAGCAATCAGCTGGAGTTCTTCCAAGAAGATCTATGAGGCTAGTCTCTAAGGTTCTCCTTTTATGTTCTTGCATTATTAATCAATCATTGGCAGTAATCTTTCACAAGATACGAATTATACGTATTATATATGACATCTCTAACCCGTTTTTGGTATAACTTGGAATTAGGAAATGTATTTAAAGAGATAAAGAAGTACCAACCCTGCCCGTGTTAATGATATATTCCACTTCCTTTTCTGCCTGCCAGTGATACATGAAGAATTTGCTGGCTGCACCCGAATTTTTCGTTTGGATAAATTCGTTTCCATCATTTCCAGATTCAGGGTACCTTTTCTAGTAAGTAAGCGTCTTGTTCACTGTCTGCTCTTGCAAAATCATTGGCTCTGAATAAATTAATTCTTCTTCTTTATGCGACATCTACGTGTTTATAGCCCTCTGAGTTGTTAAGAGAGATCATATTCTATTAGAAAGTGGGAATTCCAGTTGTCAATTCCACCAAATAAGAGAGTTGGTGGAATGAGAAGTTCACGTATTGATTTATGGACAAATAAGACTCTTTAGTATTTGACTTGCATGTTAAATGTACACACAATTGCTGATTGACTATTTATGGAAAAATATAACTTTGCTTTTTTCAGAAGAGTCCAATGCCACTTCTCTCAAGGGAATTGTCTTACGATATTGTCTTCACTGTATCTTTGATAGAAGAGGCACAAAAAAGTTCTGACTCCTTTATATAGCAAAAAGTTGAACTATTTATCCAAGTTGAATTCTTTCCGCTTTGCAGGTTCAACAAGCAACAGTTACATACTCACACAATAAGAGTTTGAAAGTTTCTTTCAAGGCATTCAATCAGTGTCATTGTTCATCTTGTTGAACAGCAGTCTGAAATTCGACCAAAATGTGGACTATACTGTAAATAAAAAGAGGTAATTTGTAGATGTTGTCAACTATTTGTTTTGAATAGTTTGAAACAAACCGGATTTTTGTAATCTTGCTATTCATTGGATATTGTAACTTCCAATTCTTTTATGAATCTTTAAACGCAGAGCTTTCTTTATCTGACTTTACCTCAAATATCATTTGCCTATCTGAACCCACTACAGTAGGACCAGTGTCTTGTTGAGATTCCGAATGTGAAACTCATGGTGAAATGCTCTGTTTTAAGATTAAGCTCAAGTTATTCTGCTTAGCTAAACTTCTTGATCGAGGTTAACATTTGCTTGGTCCCCAGCTTTGCTGAGAACTTGACTAGAATCATTCCTTTCTTCTTGATTCATTTCCAATCCTTGGCAACTTTTGCAATCTCCCAAGGTAGTTTGTGTGGTGTGCTTCTACTTGTGTCTCAACACTCCCTTATTCCACTCCCGTTTGGTTGTGTCACTTGTGTATCTATGAACTGGAAACTCATTCAGTTGACTGCTACATCTGCCAAAGAATTGGACCTGGCCAATCATTCAACGAGATTGATTATGCTGATTCTTGGTAAGGCCTTAGAGGGAGAGAGAGTGGTTCACTTTTCAGAAGTTTCATGTTGAAAGGTGCTGATTCTTGTAAAGGCATTACAGGGAGGGTGGTTCATTTTTCAGAAGTTCTTGTTAAAATTTGTTAAGTTCCCTTTGTGTTAGAAGCTTATTTACCAATTATTTTGGTCGAGTTGGTCGCTGGTTGATCAAGTAACTACTATGGTCATTAGAATTTAATTTGATGGTCGCCAGTAGGCTTTTTACATTAATGGTCAATATATTATCAACCACGAAAAGACTAGACTTGCGGTGTCGTTCACTGGCAGTTTCTCCAACAAGATGGTGGCGCCACGCCACGTCCTTGTACATCCTTGTCTTGATATAAGCACACAACCTAATACAGTCGGCATTAATGAGGTGTTAACGCGTCTCAATTAAGCATGGTTTGTACAACTATGTGTATGGACCCTAGAAGTCAAGACAGCGTAACCTGCCTTAACTTTCTCTTGAAGAGATAGTAATTAGTAGAGAGATGATACTGAGCAGAAAGGCAAACCGTGTTCTCCTCTAACTTACCACCTGTTTGATGAAAGCATATTTGCTCAAAGTTTCATAATTTCGGGGAAAAACAATTTCAGAGGACAACATTTTATCATCAGATGATTTTGTGAAATAGAGCAAACATGTTTATCAAATAAAAGGAAAAGCAAAGGGTTGGTTGAGACAAGGTCCCCCATTTTCTTGCCTTCGTGCTCTGTGATCATACACGTTTTCATGGAAGATTTTCAGGCTTGTGTTCCATATTATGTCTTACCAAACTAATCACTCCAAAACTTTTCCCCTTGGCGTCATCCACTAATTCAGAACTGAATTTGAAAGTCACATTTCGACCCAGATATTTTCGGGATGCACCTATTACATTCACATATATATTTGACCAAAGACACATTGAAAGTAAATGAATATGACAATTTATATAAACCTTGATTAATCTACGTTTTTTGAACTGAGGTAATGCAGTTAGGCTCAATGTATTTACTTAAGTACTGATTAATTAGCCATTAAACATACAAAACGTTCAATTAAATGAATGGATGGGTGGGATTTGTTTTAGTATGCCAAAGCCTAAGCATTTATAATCTCCGGAACTTAAGGCTGGTTTTGGAATCCTAACGATGTATCGTTCACATCATGGACCGTCATTTTCTATTATTGAATAGGTTTGTTGGGCTCAAGGATCGGTTTTGCTAATTATTTATTCTCATTATACGGGCCCCCTTACGATGAATCACATTCAATATAATATCAATGACTTCAGCAGAACTTTTTTTTTTACAAGAAAAATAAATCTGAAAGTCAAGACAAGCTAACTATAGCAGCATCTGCAATACAAAGCTCCTTGTTTATTTTGATGCACGAGCTTCATAACTGTCCACGAAAGTTCATAGAGAAAATGTAATTGAGGTCAGATTTCTTTTTTGATTAGTCCACGAGATGTTCTAAGAGGGTCTCAATTATGAAAACGATGCTTTTAAACCATTCACTCTTAAACTAATCCTCGCTTACATCGAGTCAACTCATAAAAGATAAAATACTGACAAGAGAGATTTATACATTAGTTCCCTTGTGTTGAAGATGAACCTCCCACTCTTGTTGGGATTTCAACATAATTTACTTTTGACAAAACAAAATTTGTACTGTGTTTTCTCTCCTAATCATATTCATACCACCAGACGATATGATTTATTAAATTGCACTTTCCTACCTGGCATTGGATTTAATGTGATATATACAGACGGACAGACTAGCCTGGATAGGTCCGCTGTGTGCTGGTCCAAGAAAGTATAATTATTAAAATACATGTAATACACTCTTCCGACCTTAGCATTGCGTACGTTTAACGAAGGGGACAATGTTTTTAAACAGGAGATGAAGCTCAAAGGCATACAACAATTAATACAAGAATCATGTAAGTAACAAAATTCAAAGGTTGCCTGCATGTGCATTCTCTGCCTTATCAGTTCTCACATAGCTTCTTTTTATATCGTAAATAGTAAATGCATGCTCAAGATCTATATATGCAGCTTTGAAATTTGACCACTATCTACTTTACATACGATACAAGCAACCAAACATAACTATGGAAGGAAGAGTGCATGTCCTTAACTAAGCACAGAACAAAAAGACTCTAATGATCCCAGCCACTCCATCTTCCCAAAAGAATATATGTATATATGTATATCCCAGCCACTAAATTAAATAAGTAAGTTACAAATTTGAAATGGACAAAGAAAAGGAAAAATAAGAAAATGGTAGAGGTGCATTATTCCAGGCAGAAAAAGATCAAATGGCATTTACTACACATTAAATGTCTTCACCTACATTTGCCCATATTCAGAAACTGCAGTTTTATGGACATTTATTTCTCTTTTTCTCTCCATTCTTGCCTGAAACAACAACACTCCTTGACTGCAACTACCTTCTTCAACAAATCCCATCTCTAACTTCACTTGAGTTTCTTATCTAAACCCTCCAGCCCTATCCTCCCCAACATACATTCTGTAATACATAGCCTTGAGCCAACTTTTTCCACAAATGTTTGTTGTTTACATGAACTATACCAAGAAAAGCAGGCCCGCGATTTTATCCTTGTAGTTATGATCTAGTTGTAGTTTCTCTGATCTAGAGTTATCCAAGTATCCCTTCTTGTTCATGGGTAGGCATTGTTTGGAGCCGAAAGGTAGAGGAGCTCAGCTTTAGTCGGATATGCTTTGTAATATGTAAACAACATTCTTCAGACTGTACACCATCCTTTCCAAGGTTTGATCCGAGTTTTGATGAGTTTGGTTGAGCAGAAGTAGGGCTATATATCCTTTTCTTGGTTCATTTTTTTTTCTCCCATTATATCGTATTCGTGGAAGCTTTCTTCATCTTCTTCATTAATCTTTGCCTCCAGAGAGACAGTAGGATTACAGCAACTGGGAAACGTTGCTCTAACTCATTAGTCTCCCTCTGGTTTGTGCAACTGGACAACTATAGATATCGAAAGTTTTCATCTTGGTTTCAGACATTAACATGCAAATCGTAATCAATGAAGTCCTCGCATGTTGACAGCTTTTTTGTGTGGTTATGGAAACGTAAAGTTGGTGTCTTTCTGCTATTATCTTTGCATACTACTGCATTGGGCTTGTCCAATGGGAACTTTCATACACTTATTTATAGATTTACTCATACTGTTGTCGAAGAGTAGTTCGTGGAAAGCTGGATTTACCGTTCAGTTTGCGATTTTAGCAAGTTGTTGGTGGTCAGCTTCAGGTTTAGGCTCCATGTCTTCCATTGCTATATCCTATGGTGAGAACGGTCCAGTTTTTTGTGGTCTAACATCAGATGGTTCTCATCTTGTGGCTTGTTATGGTTCAAACTCTGCTATAATCTACGGCACTCCAGCTCATTTTCCTTTCATTGGTCTCACTGCTGGCAATGGCTTTGTTTGTGGGCTTCTAATGGAATCTAACCAACCTTATTGTTGGGGAAGTACAGGCTACATTGAAATGGGTGTACCCCAGCCTATAGTCAATGAGGCTGAGTATGTAGAAATCAGTGCCGGAGATTACCATTTATGTGGTTTGAGAAAGCCTTTGACGGGCAGGCGGAGAAACTACTCTCTGGTTGATTGTTGGGGTTATAACATGACAAAAAATTATGTGTTTGATGGGCAGATTCAATCAATTTCTGCTGGTTCCGAGTTTAATTGTGGATTGTTTTATCAGAATAGGACTGTGTTCTGCTGGGGTGATGAGACTAGTAGCCGTGTAATTAGCTTAATTCCTAAGGAAACAAGGTTTCAAAAGATTGCAGCTGGTGGGTATCATGTTTGTGGGATTTTAGAGGGGTCGAATGCTAGACCATTTTGCTGGGGAAGAAGTTTGGATCTTGAAGAAGAGATTTCTGTGAAGTTCTCAGGGCAGGGAAATGTTGATCTGCCTCCAAGTTATCCAATGCTTTCCGTTGTGGGAGGAAAGTTCCATGCTTGTGGAATCAAAAGCTATGACCGAGGAGTGGTTTGCTGGGGTTTCATTGTAAAGCAGAGTACTCCAGTTCCTATTGGCATTCAGGTCTTCGAGATATCTGCTGGAGATTACTTCACCTGTGGAGTTCTGGCTGAGAAATCATTCCTCCCTGTTTGTTGGGGTCTTGGGTTCCCCAGCTCTCTTCCTGTTGCAGTCTCACCAGGACTTTGTAAAACTACTCCCTGTGCCCCTGGTTCCTACGAAATGAGCAATTACACTGCACCTTGCAAATCACCCGAGTCTCATCTTTGCTTGCCCTGCAGTAATGGTTGCCCTGCTGAAATGTTCCAGAGAACTGAATGCTCCACAAAATCAGATCGCCAATGCGATTACAATTGTTCCAGCTGTCATTCAACAGAATGCTTCTCAAATTGCTCTTCTTTATATTCGGATGCTGCTAGAGAAAAGAAGCATGATAGGTTTTGGTCATTTCAGTTTCCAATCATTGTAGCTGAGATTGCCTTTGCTGCATTGTTAGCAATTGTTGTACCTACCACCGCTATTTTGTACATCCGGTACAGGTTGAGGAATTGTCATTGCTCAGGAAAAGAACTGAAATCCAAGAGAAACAAGGGAAACGGTTCTTCTTTTCCCAAAGAAATTGGAAAGATCCGGCCTGACATGGAAGACCTGAAGATAAGGAGAGCACAGATGTTCTCTTATGAGGAGCTTGAGAAGGCTACAAATGGATTCAAAGAAGAATCCATTGTGGGAAAAGGAAGTTTCTCGTGTGTTTACAAAGGGGTGCTGAAGGACCAGACAGTAGTTGCAGTTAAAAAGGCTATAGTTTCTTCTGATAAACAGAAGAACTCAAAAGAATTCCACACTGAGCTTGATCTACTATCAAGACTAAACCACGCTCATTTGCTTAACCTGCTTGGCTATTGTGAAGAAGGAGGAGAAAGACTTCTCGTCTATGAGTTTATGGCTCATGGATCCTTACACCAGCACCTCCATGGGAAGAACAAGGCCTTGAAAGAGCAATTGGATTGGGTTCGACGAGTTACCATTGTGGTTCAAGCTGCTCGTGGAATTGAGTATTTGCACGGTTATGCTTGCCCACCCGTCATTCATCGAGATATCAAATCCTCAAACATTCTCATTGACGAAGAACACAATGCCCGAGTGGCTGATTTTGGTCTCTCATTGCTTGGACCAGCTGACAGCGGATCACCATTGGCTGAACTACCCGCAGGGACACTCGGCTATCTCGATCCTGAGTACTACAGGCTTCATTACCTTACAACAAAATCTGATGTTTATAGCTTTGGTGTGCTACTTTTGGAGATCCTTAGTGGCCGGAAAGCAATAGATATGCAATACGAAGAAGGAAATATAGTTGAATGGGCAGTTCCTCTAATCAAAGCAGGAGAGATATCGGCTATATTAGACCCAGTCCTGAAGTCACCATCAGACCTTGAAGCCTTGAAAAGGATAGCAAATGTGGCCTGCAAGTGTGTGAGAATGAGGGGGAAGGAGAGACCATCAATGGACAAAGTTACAACAGTATTGGAGAGAGCCCTTGCACAACTCATGGGCAGTCCATGCAATGAGCAACCAATATTACCAACAGAGGTGGTTCTGGGAAGCAGCAGGATGCACAAGAAATCCTCACAAAGATCCTCCAACAGATCAGCTTCAGAGACGGATGTGATGGAAGCAGAAGATCAGAGGTTCGAGTTCCGTGCTCCGTCATGGATAACATTCCCAAGTGTTACCTCCTCCCAGAGGAGGAAGTCCTCAGCATCGGAAGCAGACATTGATGGGAAAGCGTCAGAAGCAAGGAACTTGGGAAATGCTGGAAATATTGGTGATGGACTGAGGAGTTTGGTGGAAGAGATAGGGCCTGCATCCCCACGAGAAAACTTGTTCTTGCAGCACAATTTCTGAAAATGATCAGAAGGGCACATTGGTATTCGCAGATATATTTATAATTCTTGATTGTAGCTGTTGGGTTTCAAGAATCATCGCATGAAAAAAAATACCTGGAAGGAAAACAAGAAACTAAGAGGAAGAGTGTAGGTGAAGTTGTAATTATCAACCACCGTTTGTTGTTTTGTAACAACCATTTTAGATGGCAATTTTATGTATTCAATTCTAACAACCGGATGGTGTTTATTTAATTAAGCATCTTCTTGGCAAAACGTTGCTTCGTATGCTATTGCTGAATACTCAACAATTTCCTTAGCTGGGTTATGATTTTCACTAAAAAATGAAAAATAGTTGCAAATTAAACGAACTAGAAACAATTAAAAAAAAAAAGGAACTAGAAACAAAATGCCCCGACGCAGGATCGAACTACGGACCTTCAGTTTACAAGACTGACGCTCTACCACTGAGCTATAGAGGCTGCAGCTTTGACGTTGACTTCCCTCTTTCAATGTTAACTAATCTTTGACTCCATCTTTCTCACGCCACGCAACAATTTTATACAGTAAAAATGTTTATTTGATTTTTATACGGCACCGTACCGGTGGTACCGATTAATATGCAGTATCAGTATGTTATAGTAATTTTTTAATATTATAAAATAATTTCTAATTTTTTAAAAAAATTGCAAATAGTTTCTCAATATCTTGTACTATATAATTTATAATTTCAAATCAATCATGTCTCCAAAAATTATAACAACAGATATTTAAAGTAATAAAAACATATTTATGTCTATTAATATTACTTTTCACATATTTCACATACAAAAAATAACTATAATTAATATAAACAAAGTCATTTAATCTTAGTACAAATATAAAGTTAAGGATAATATAAAGTAATTAAAATATTACAATTTTATCATATAATAAATAATAATTACATTAAAAAATCAAATAAAAAGAGAACAATAAACTTTCATGACTCTTTAAGTATTACAACAAGAGTTTATGCTGAGGAAATAACCAATTAAAAGTGAAAACAAAATTTAAAATATTTATAATTATAATTATATTTATATTTATATTTATATTATATTGCATATATAAAATTTAACATATGCATCAAATATAAGTAGAATTAAAATAAAAGAAGAAATGAAAACTTAAACTTTATTAAATTGAATATTTGCTCAAATTATATTGACCTCAATTTTCATTTGGTAAAAAATCCTTATCATTGAGAAGAGTCTCATCATTAACATTATGTAAATTCATTGCATCAAATGACATATTAATATGTTTTCATCCAATATTATCTTTCAAGTCACTCTTATCTATCAAACTCAATTTCTCATAAACCTAATCTGTCAAAAGATTGATATAATTAAGGCAAAATGAATTTACATAATTACTTCATCATCGTCAATACCCAGTTGAAATCTCACATTAACGTGGGGTTTGAGGAGATTTAATAGTATGCTATTTCCGATAGACCCACATGCAAATAAGACATAAAGATAAGATTTTAAAAAATTTTAGTATATGGATGAGAGGTCCAGTAGTACATATCTTTACCCTTAACTAGTAGAAAGACTGTGACTAAATGACCCACAAACAGAGAGAAAATTTGAAATAAAGAAATAAATAAAATTAAACAAATAATAATAATAATAATAAACAACTAAATAAATGCATAATACTGAAATAATAATTTTGCCAAAACACATTCGATAAGTGGCAACCAGTAAATAAGAAATCATCAAAGCTACACTTAAAAATGGTGACGAAGGCAAGGAGCTCCTCAAGTGCAAAAAATTGTTCGTATAAACTTGAACAAAAAAGTGAAGTCGTAAGATATAACGACTTGCCCGCAGCTAACAACTAAATAGGTAGGGATTGAAAAATTAAACTTCCTGAGAGTTAAATACGACACAAGAGATTCAAGGTAATCAAATTCATAGAACCTAGAAGACTGCGTATGCTCTTTTAAGAGATATCCTTTACTTGTATCCTAGTACGCAAGAGTTTCTTATTATGGACCAAGTCCTAGGTAAGATCCAATCCTACCATATCGTTCGTGATCACTTCCCCCAGTTCTTTTCACATCATCTTTTTTTTCTTCTTGTAATCTCTAAGAATTATTTTCTCGTATCACCTAACTAGAGCATTAGAGTGTCTCCTTCTCACATGTTTAAATCACCTAAGGCTTGTCTCTCGCAATTTGTCATTAATGCCAACTACCTGTAATTTGTCTCTCACCATACAATTCTGAACCTTATCTTTTCTGGTAATGTCACACATCTATCGGAGCATTCTTATCTTTGTAACCAAAAGCTTATTGATATGTATACGTCTGGTGAGTCAACACTCTATCCTATATAATATGGTTGGTCGAATAGTCATTCAATATAATTTACCTTTAAATAAATAAAGGTAAACTCATCAACATAATTACTTATTCTATTAAAATCTTAGTAAACAAATAAAATTAAATTATTAAGAAATTACAAGAAATTATATTCAACTTAATAATAAGAATAACATACCTTTATTGAAACTTTAAATTGCATCGAACAAAGGCCAAATCATTCAATCTTTTGTGTTCCAATCTATTTTTTTTTCTTAGAATGAATGAATTTAAATGTGCTCCAAGTCATTTACACTCTTTTGCACTCACATTTAGATTCAAAATTTGAATTACAAACCTTTTGAGATTCTGAAGCATTAGTTTTGAATTAGTCCACCAAGCAACTATAAGATAATAAAAGTAATATTATAAACAAAATGAAGTGATGATTAGTTTTTAACATATAACAAAAGTTAAAAAAATATATACCTAGATTAAGCTTGTCTTTTTGACGAATAGCAATAGGCATCCTAATTTCATTAAAAGCACCTCATAAACCTCCATTTATGAGCTTAGGAGATCTTAGATCATCTTATGGGCAATAATTATTGTAATAGTTAATAACATTTTCCTATTAACTTCAGCTTTTTTTTTTGTAAAATTTGGTATGAAATAGACACGAGAATTCAAAAATACCCCAGCTATAAACAATATAGATTAAAGTTGCTTTTCTCATCTCTCATTGATGACTACAAGATGAGATATGTATAAAAAAAAGCTTTTTTTTAGATTGAACGTGATTACTTCCTTTGTCCTCTCCATGGAATCATAAAATTACTCATTATTATCTTCTCATCACTATTAGCTAGGTAAAGTACTCTCACCAAATGCTCACAGACTTATATTACCAACTGATATTAGGACAAAAATTCATAATCTTTAAGTATAATTCTAAAAACCTCCACTCTAACATTAGATTTGGCATACTAAGATATGAACCATTTATTTATAAACATTTGTCTTAACTCTTTCTTCATCAGAATAAAACAATGAAGTGATAAGACATTAGTTGCAAATGTTGTAATAGCATAATGATACAAATTCCTACCATTGATGAAATCCTTTCTCATCAAATTCAAGACTTATGCAAGATTATAGATGAACTTGGTCACTTTTTTGTTTATGCGCAATTTCATCAATTATAGGAAATTATCTACCATTTTATATATTTTTCAACATTAGGTCAATGCAATATGCAGTACAAGGAGTCTTATAAAAGAAATTATACTTCCATTGTGATCTTTTCCCAGCTACTTTGTAAGAATAATCATTATCAGCAATAAATTAAATAATATTTTCTAGCCCAAATTTATCTAAAACTTCATACAATATCTTAAACAAAGTGTCAACATTTCTCACAAGGTCAAATACATCACTACGCTTCAAAAACATTATCTCCTTTTAAGAATAAACTAAACAATTGATAGTAGACTCATATCTCTTTTTTGTCAAATGATCGCACATGAATGAACACTCATAAGTTGCCTAAATTATTTTTCTTTCATCCAAATAACTGTTTAGAATTTTACCTCTATAGTCATTGATTAAGGTGTTTTATCTTATACCGTGAGGGGTAATAACATCCACTATATGCTAGTAATAATAAGACTGACAACATTGGACGATACAGCTGAATCATACCACTATCTAACCATTTCCATGTCCACATTATGAGACGTTTTTTTAGATTGTACGATGCTACAAATTAAAAGCTAAGCTTTAGGAGTTATTCATGATATAAAAAATTTAGACGTTTGTCTTCTTCTTTTTTTCACATTAGGTGCAACATTTCCTTTTTGTTGGGAAGGAATATCACTACCTTTGACATCCATACTATCATTTGACTACCTAAAAAAGAACTTTTATTACCAATTTTATAGTTTAGTTTATGTTTTCTATCTTTCTCATACTGATACTCTTCAAACAATGTTTTCATTTATCATTTCACGTTATGATTGACTTTCTTATAAGGTTATACTTTACCTTTGATCCCAACTAAATGCTTTTTAATGTAATAATTTTTCCACCTTTCAAATGATTGTTATAATATGAACAAATTGTATAGTGCTCTACTCAAGGAACCAATATAGCATAAGGCTAAACTAGATCAAAGAATCTTCTTGAAACAACTGAATTATCAAGAGTACCGGAACTTTTTTCCATTTATCTGTAAAAATAAATAAAGACAAATATAAAAAGAAATTAATAACTTCATGTCAAAATAAAAGAGTTATTTTAATTTAATTTCATTATTAACTACTATTACAAAATGTTTATTGGCCATCTTAAAATAAATATAGAGACACATTTGAACTATAAAATATACATACATCTTATGTGTAAATTAATAAGAAGAAATGAAGGAATAACAACTTCTCAATAATCATATGATATAAATATGGAAGTGAACTTCATGAACTTATAAAAATGATTTCTTAAGAAAATTTGAGGCTTAAACACAATCTATTCAAGAAATTAAGAGTTTGTTAGGATAACTACCATATACATCATATATGTGCTTCTTAAAAAATAAAACTCATAAGACTATTGTATTTGAAATGTTATTATCATATTCATAACATGTTATGAATTATGACTTTAACATGTCCAAATAAATTCTTACTAATGTAAAAGAAACACTTTAAATGTGAACATAGTAAAAACCCAAATGAATATTTGTAAAAGAAACATGGAAAAATTATCTATAGGAACATTAATAACATACATCAATTTCTTGTATCTTACATTTTTCTTAGCAGTGCACAGTTGCACATTACAAAAATAACTTTATTGTAAAAATTAAACAAATCATTGCACTCTCAAAATTACAATCTATGTGACGACAAATCATGTATTATAAGTTATTTCATAATGATCTAAAATAATTAAATCTGAACCGATTATAAATTCTAAAATCATAAAATTACTCAAATCTTAAATTTCATCTAACAATTTATTCCATAAATCATTCCAAATTCTAAAAACCTATTTTTATTGCTCATAATCATAAAATTCATTCTAAATCTAAAATTCAATCTATAATAATGTAACTTAAATCCTATTTAAATATGTACTAAAGAATTTAAGATATGTTTAAATTGGGTGTTAATCAGCCTTTTTATATTTAATGGTAAATTGTTAGCTTATTTTCTAATGAATTTCCTACACACAAAAATGGATACAACCTATAAATTATTTTTCTTTTGTGTAAGAAAAGTATAAAGGAACAAGTTCGAAAGTTAAGACTTACATTAATATAAAACGTAACATTTTTACATAGCAAATTTTAACCATCAATCAAATCTAAAATTTTAAAACTTGTATCTCTTCTTATACTATGTTTAACTTAAAGTTTTTGAACTTCTTCTAGAGTTTCTTCTCTAACCTTTACATGGGCTTGTTTTTCATGAATCTTTAATTGCTTCTTTATAAAATTTGTAAATATTTCCAACTACAAAACACTCATATTATTAATAAAATTATAAACGATTTTGAAAATTTTTATATTTTTCTTGCAAAACACATGCCTAAAAAAATGAATAACTATGGAATAAAGAATTTATTGAATCAAGAATACATTATTACCTTAACACCTTTCCCAATCCTCCATTCATCAATGTCTTTGTATTTGTAATGATCCAATAACCAACAAAATTTTCTCCATCTTCAAACCATAAAACTTCTTTAGATACTAAATATTATAGTGGATTCATGAATATCTAAAAGGAGATAGAGCTAAGTCATCTAAATAGGTTGGTAATTACACCTTTTGTCTATTTTTTAATTTTTCTTATTATTATTCATGAATACATGGTAGTAATTTTTATCATCATGTTGGATGCATATTATTTATTTATTTTAAATAAATTGTTTAGACATTCCACATTCAATGTGTTTATACTTCTTGATTATTCTACATATGCTTTTGGTAGGAATGGAAATATATTTTAAAAGTAATGATGGATCATGCTATAGTACTCTTTTCTTTTTTCTTTTTGTCATTGCCTTAGAATGAATTGATTAAAACTTTTATTTATTAGTAACTTAATTAAATTGACAATCAAGGCTTGAATGATAGATATGAATATGCATATTTATAGCCAACAATTCAAAGTGAGATATCAACATTTGGACACTTCAATTATAACATTAGAGTTTAAGTTGGTAAATTCAACTATAGCATTAGAGTTTAAGTTGGTAAATTAAAGAACTCAAATTAATCAAGTAGTTTAGTTATTTTGTCCATTATATTTACTCCAGTCTCATTTCCTTTTTTATAGTATTATTCTATTTTTTTATCATACCTTAAGCGTTAGATGTGTTTATATATATATATATATATATAGCTAAACCTAAGTGAAAAGTGCCTAAATTGAAGAAAAAAGAATGAAGTTTGATGATCTTACAAGGATGTAAGGGACATAACCAAAAGACAATGCTTGTATAAACATTATGAACAAAGAAGAGCAAAGTTATGAAAACTAATTCTTCAAAAAAAAAACTAGTATAAAAATAGTATAAGTAAGAAAAATGGTAAATGATGGTGTAAAGATTAATCTAACATGATTTTTTTAAATTAATGATAATAGTTGCACTCATTAGAGTACAAACAAGAAAAATAGTAACGGTAAAAAGTCTTAGAATTTGAATAGGAATTGTATTTTTTACACATATACAATGTTTACAGTAGGTATAGTTTATACATAAAACTATAGTACCTATAAATGGAAATTAATGGTTCTAATACAAAAATATAATCTCATAATTTATGAGATACTCTCTAATTCCATGATTTATGGAATCTTGTAAACTTAATCAAATATAATTAACCAATTAATATACTTGATTTTGCCACACTTCCTGTCAAGTTGATGAATAGTTATTCCCTATTCCTAGCTTAGATATAATAATATAAAAAATTGAACTGCTCAAGCCTTTAGTGAAAATGTCAGCCAATTAACAATAAGTCGACACATAAGGTGTATAAATTAATCTATTCTCTAATTTTTCCTTGATAAAGTGCCTATTGATGTCAATTTGCTTCATTTGATTATGTTGAACTGGGTTGTGAGCTAAGTTGATTGCAGATTCGTTGGCATAGTATTGTCTCATATGCCATGTCACTTAATCTTCAAATCTTCAAAAATAATCTTCAACAATAGTACTTCACATATACCTTGAGCCATTCCTGAAACTCAACCTCTGCACTTGACCGAGCCATTAACCTTGTTTTTTGCTTCTTTAGGTCACAAAGTCCCAACCAAGAAAAGTGCAAGATCCTAAAGTTGATAGTTTATCAATAATAGATCCAGTATAATCAGCATTAGTGTCTATCTCAAGATCAAAACCTCCATTTTTAAAAAAATAAGATACCCTTCCCTGGGGTTCCTTTAAGATGTTAAATTACTCTTTGAGCTTCTTGCAAATGAATTTCCTTTATACTATGCATAAACTAACTAATTACAATTACTATATATCTTATATCTATTTATATGTGAGCAGATAAATTAGTCTTCCTACTAGGCATTGATACATCTCTCTATCTACTACAACATCCTCCTATGCTTTTCTAAGCTTAAGATTTGGATAAATAGTAGTGCTAGCAAGTTTGCATGGTGTCTTGCTTGTTACCTTGAGATTTGTAACATATATTTGTTGCAAGATAAACATTCCTTGTTTAGAATGTGAAACTTTAATTCTAAGGAAATACTCCAACCTTCCCAACACCTTAATCTCAAATTCTTTAGCTAATCATTGACTGAAGAACCATTTCTCTTTATCATCATCCCCTGTCATTAGTTGCTAATGACAATAATACCATTAATCGTATTCATTTTTGCAATTAGAATAAAAGTCTCTAAATAATCAATTCTATAAGTTTGAGTATCGCCTTTTGCTACTAGTTGTGCCTTATATCTCTTAATTAATCCATCTATCCCATATACACCCACTTATAACTCACTACTTTCTTTCCTATAGGTAACTTCACTAATTCACAAGTGTTATTTTTATCCGGTGCCTCCATCTCTATATTCATAGTTTGTTTCCATTTTTAAAGCCTTATATACGATGGTAGGGATGGTAATGGAATTTAAGCTCACAAGAAAGGCTTTGTGAGATAGTGAAAAATATTTAAATGTTAAGAAATGTGCAAGAGGGTGTAATAATTGTTTTGTAAACTCTTTGGTTCCTTTTTATAACGGAAATAGGAAGGTCTTATTGATCATTATCCTTATAAACTTCAGTTTCATTTTGTAATGTAGGATTAAAACTTGTTATCTCATGTGAAGAATACGAGTTAAGCTTTTGGTCCTACGTAGGTCTAAGAACAACCATCTTCTTTCTTGTGAACACCTTGCCTTTACCAAATCTCACATATCTAAGGGAATAATTAGGTCTTTCTAGTTGTTCACTTAGTTCTTTAGGAATGGATGGGATGTTCAGGAATATGGTTAGATGGTTGTTCACGCTATGGTTTAGATATGATGAATAAGAAGGTCTAATTGGTGTTGTAGAATTGGACAAAAGAATCAAATCAAGAATAAAACCTTCCTTATCTTCCCTAATTGAATTCTCCTCCTAAAGATAAGGATTGTTGAAATATGAATCTTTTTCATTAAATGTGACATTCATTGAGAATAAAGATACTTTGACAGAGGGTGGTAATAATTATATCCTTTTTGAGTTAAAGAATAGCCCAAAAAGATATATTTTGAGCCTTATGATCTAATTTTTCCCTATTATGAACATGGGCAAATGATACACATCTAAAAGTTATAGGAACAAGATTGTTGGTAGTGTTTAGGTTAAGTATAATGTTAAAAGGATGTCCATAGAACTTTTGAGACTCAAGACTCTAGAAGGCAATATGTCTATGAGGTGAGTGGCTATAAGAATTGCTTTCCCCTAAAACACCGCAGACATATTCTTTTCAAAAAATAAGGCTCTTATTTTTTCAACGAGATAATCATTTTTCCTTTATGCTACCCCGTTTTATTGTGGATTTTACACATAAGATTATTCATTAACTATTCCTTCCTTCTGAAAGTATGTGGTAAAAACTTGATTAAAATAATCACTTGCATTATATGTACTAAACCTTTTGATATTAGTACAAAATTAAAATTTTAACATGAAATAAAAATTTAGGAGTACGTTACTAACATCAAATTTATGTTTGAGTAGAAAAATTAAGGCAATACGAGTGCAATCATCAATGAAAAAGATGAACCATCGTACCCCAAAAATACTAGAAATAGTATATGGATCCCAAATATCACTATGAATAAGATAGAATGGAATAGAGCTCCTTCGATTATTAATTAGAACATTTTTTTCTTTATCAAAAGCAACAAAATTTGATATGAAAGAATGAAATACTCTACCTTTGGTTTTGTTCAATTGACTTGGTACTTCAAGATAGTAGAGGTCATCCAGTTCTATAATAAGTCCAATCTTCCTCTTAACACAAACAATAACTACAGTAAAAAATCAAGTTAAAACATACATTTTGGGTGAGTTTTGGTATAGAAATAAGGTTGGTTAATAGTTTAGGAACATGAAGAACATTTGTTAAAGATATTGATGGATTTATTTTGACATCCTCTCTACACTCACCATAGTTGTTAAAAATCCATTTGAATGTGACTATTTTTCCACTACTTAGACATAAAGTGTAGGTTGGCAAACATTTATTAAATGGGACATATGGTTTATAACTCCTGAGTCTATAACCTAAGAGTTGGTAAAGCTTATATATAAGACATTTAATCTAAAGGAAAATGGAAACTTACCTAAATACATGAAAGAACAATTACTCAAAGGCTTTTTATAGCTATTTATGAGAGATCTCTCTTTCTCTAATGTGAATAATTTTGCTCGGAGATTGATTAAGGCACTAGTTGTGGATTTTCTTCATAAGGAAAGAAATTTGGCAGAGTTAGAGAGAGATTCAGCAGAGGAAGATAATATTTTGCGTGTCCTTTATTCAATTCCAAGATACATATTTATAGTAACTTACAATGAAGGATAATGATCAAATCCTATCAACTGTGACCCACTTAGCCACAAAAACGGGAGAATCAGATAACAAGCATAGAAGCAGCAACAAAATTATAGTTACCCAGCAGTTCTTATTGACCTAGTCCTACCGAAATTCAACCAACACATCCAAAGCCTGCTTCTCATGTTCTGAAAATCTCGTTAAATTCATATCAATTCTTCCCCCTTTAATTCCCTTATCCTCAAGGGAAAAAGAAGGATAACTTCGAGCAATTCATCGCACATCTTCCCATATGGTGTCTTCTTCTGGGGCACCTTGCCATTTGATCAAAACCTGCTGCTTAAGTCGGTATCGTCCCTATTGAATTGTCCATTCTTGTAACACGCATTCGGGTTATGGCAACATGGTATAGTTCTCTGAAATAGATGGTAAGATAGCCGATATTACCGACATCGTACCCAAACTTTTCTTTAATTGATTCACATGGAAAACATCGTGTATGCGGGAACCCAACAGCAACTCCAAACGATATCCCACCTTCCCTATTTTCTCAATGACTTTATATGGGCCATAGAACCTTGGGGACAATTTGAAGAGGACCAAAAAGCAACAGAAGTTTGTCTATAAGGCTATAATCGGAGATAAATCAAATCCCCTATCTCAAATTCCAAATCACGCCTATGTTGGTCAGCCATGGTTTTCATATGATTTTGGACTTATTAGAGGGCGTTCTTAAGGTCTTTAAGAATAATGTCCCTATCCCACAAGTAGCTATCCACCGCAGCCGCTCTAGAGGTTTCGGGAACATACCTCAATAAATTAGGAGGTGGTATACCATAAACAACTTCAAATGGAGTGACTCGGGTTGCAGAATGATAAGAGGTATTGCAACTGTACTCTACTGAAGGAAGCTGTTCACGCCACTTCTTTGGTTGGTTCGAGGTGAATGCGCCATCGAAATGAAATATGCATACTTGGATAATTGGTCTACGAAAACCATAATAACCTGACTATCCACATAATTAGGTAAGCCCTCTATAAAATTCATGGAGATATCACTCCATATATGATCCAGAATGAGAAGTGGTTGTAGTAGCCCAGTAAGGGCCATGTGATCTGTTTTGCAACGTTGACAAACATCGCATCACTTGATGTAGTCCTGAACACTACGGCGCATTCCTGACCAAGAAAAATCTCTCCGCACCTCAGATAGAGTTTTTACAAATCCAAAATGGCCGCATGTGGGAGTTTTATGAAGCTCGGCCAATATGAGAGGAATAATGGGAGAAGAGGGATTAAGAATTACCTTCTCATTCAAGAACCATACCCCATCCTTTTGTAGAGCTTGCGGGTTAGTTCCCAGAGTGGTGTAGAATGTGTCCTGTTCACACTGCCGCTGTAGTTGTCGCTACCAATCGGCCTGTAGACTTGAGACCGCAATGAACATGACCTCCACCTTTCGGGATAATGAGTCCACGGCCTGATTCTCAGTCTCCTTTTTGTACTCAATCTTGTAATCGTACCCCATCAACTTAGGAAGCCAACGAGCCTGCGATGGGGTAGTAGCTCATTGTTCCAGAAGATATTTGAGACTCTACTGATCCATCCTGACGATGAAAGAACTTCCCAATAAATATGGCCACCATTTTCGAACTGATTTGACTATGGTCAACATCTCCTTCTCTTAGGTGGATAATTTCATAATCGCCCCTTTCAAAGCCTCACTAAAGTAAGCAATTAGATGTCGGCTCTACATTAATATCACACTAATTTTGGCTCCATTGGCGTCACTCTCAATCTCGAATGGTCGAGAAAAATCAGGAAGCTGAAATACTGTAGCATGTGTTAAAGCCTCTTTAAGTCGAAGGAAGGATTTAGCAGCTTCTGGTGTCCACAAAAAATTGCCCTTCCCCAATAATTTATTTAGAGGGGTGGTTAAGATCTCAAAATTTCGTATAAATTTACGGTAATATCTAGTGAATCCTAGGAATCTCCAGACTTGTCGTGTGGTGGTAGGAGTGGGTCAATCCTGGACAGCTCGAATTTTCTCTAGATCAGGTCCCATCCCATTGGCCAAAATTACATGATCCAAATACTCAATCTACTGTACGTCGAAAATACACTTTTCCCATATTGCAAATAGTTGATATTGATCTAATATCGCTAGCACAATTTGGACATGTTGCAGGTGATCCTCTCAAGATTTGGAAAAAATTAGAATGTTGTCAAAGAAGACTAAGACGAACTTTCACAAATATGGACAAAAAATCTCGCTCATAAGATTTTGAAAGGTGGACGGTGCTTTCGTAGTGCGAAGGGCATGACTACGAACTCATAATGTCCTTCGTGAGTACAGAAAGCAGTCTTCAGAATGTCATCTTTGTGCACTCGTATTTGGTGACATCCATGTCGTAGGTCCATTTGAGAAATAATGAGTTTCAAACAACTCATCCATTAGTTCGTCGATCACCAGAATTGAAAATTTGTCTTTGATGGTCAAGGCGTTGAGGGCGCGATAATCTATACAAAACCTCCACTTCTCGTTAGCTTTCTTGACTAATAGGATCAGAAACGAAAAAGGACTGGTACTAGGATAGATTAAGCCAAATGCTAGGAATTCTCGTACTTGCCTTTCAATTTCATTTTTTTGGTAATGAGGGTACCTGTATAGGCACACAGTGGCTGGTTGCACATTTGGGAGGAGGGGGATTTTATAGTCATGCTCTCTGATTGGGGGTAATGTCATTGGAGCCTTGAAAACATGTTGGAACTCGTTTAAGATCCTGTGGAGGGCGACTTGATCTGTTAAGGGATTTGTGCAATTTATTTCAGCATAAATTAGCTGGATAAAATATGCAAAGCCCATAAGAGCATTTGCTAGGTGGTGGGATTCCTTTTTAGTCAATGCCTTCAGATAATTCTTCCGAAGTCTATTCAGAGTATAAGGTGTCCCATTTAAATTAAAGGACATAGTAAGCTCTTTATAATCATTGGTTATTAGGCCCAAAGTTGACAACCACTGGACTCCCAAACCAATGGATACGCAACATTAGGGAAAACAAAGCAATCAGCTTCAATTAAACAACCATGTATATTTAATTTAGTACCTCGACACACTCTCATACATTCTATCATCTATTGGTTGGCTATGGTGACTCTAAACTGGTGGTTCATCTCTACGATCAATCCGAACTTATCGGCTATTCTTTGCTTGATGAAATGTGAGAGCTACCTCTATCAACCAAGAAAAGTATGTTCTTGTTTTTCATCTTGCCCAGGAGTCGCAGAGTTTGATGGTGTTCTATACCCATTATGGCATGTAATGAGATTTTTGGTATGTCGTGCTCCACTTTGAAGTCTTTCATACTCTCCTGTTCAGCTTCCTTTACCGCTTCATCGATGTCGCTTACGTCTTCAATCATGAATAATTGTGGATGTACACAACGATGTTCCGGAGAGAACTTGTCATCACAATAATAACATAAACCCTTCTCTCGCCTTTCTTTTGCTTCCTAGGGGGAATTTTCTGAAAATTGGAAACCTGGGTTTTGTTGTTGGGTGCAGAGCCGAGTAGGCTAGCTTCTGTTGGTGATGGTGGTGGCTTAAAGATGGGTAGTCCTCAGGGCGCAATGTACATTCTTCGATATAGTGTGTTCCTTTCTTTCACAATGTGAGTCGAACTAATAGCATCGGTAAGCGTGGTTGGTTTCAGAAGCTTGACATTTAGGCGTACTTCATCCTTAAGACCAGCTATGAAACATCCCAGCAAATATGAATCGGGCAACCCTTCCACTTGATGAGAAACTCGTTCAAACTATTCCTGATAAGCACCTACATTTGTGCTTTGTTTCAAATGTGTGAGAGCTTCTGATTGATTCTCGTACTCGGTAGGCCCAAACCGTTTCAAAGTGCACGAGTGAACTCAGCCCAAGTCATAGGACCTCTCGGTGCGGTATACCTTCTATGTCATCGAAGAGCTATTCCTTCTAGGTGGAAGGAAGCAAGTTGAACTTTTGATCCTTTTAAACCTTCCGATATTCAAAGTATTGCTCTGCCTTATATATCCAACCTTGTGGATCTTGTCCTTCAAATTTGGGAAAGGAGAGTTTCATAGTGGGTTTATGAAAACCGACCTCCATGTTGGTGGATGAACTGTAAGCAGAAGATCCCTCCTCGGTAGGTGGTCGAGGTGTTGATACTATAACTTTGATGGACTGGACCTCGGTCATGAGTGTTCGCATCATAGTAGTCATCTGGTTGATGCTTTCGTCGTGGTGGGCTATAGTATCTGACATCTCGGTTTGGAATTCGACATTCGTTTTACTTCTTGTTTCCATTTGGAGACCTGCTTTGATACTAACTGATGTGAATAATTTTGCTCAGAGATTGATTAAGGCACTAGTGGTGGATTTTCTTCGTAAGAAAAGAAATATAGCAAAGTTAGAGATTCAACAGAGGAAGATAATATTTTGCATGTCCTTTGTTCAATTCCAAGATAAATATTTATATTAACTTACAATGAAAGATAATGATGAAAGATAATGATCAAATCCTATCTACTATGACCCACTTAGCCGTAAAAACAGGAGAATCAGATAACAAGCATAAAATCATAAACAAAAATCTAGTTACCTAACAACTCTTATTGACCTAGTCCTACAAAAATTCAACCAACGCATCCAAAGCCTGCTTCTCAAGTTCTGGAATCAATCTCTTTTTGGTTAATATTACTTCGCTCTTGTGATGTTGATTCCCGTTGCTATGCTGTGACTACATGAATTTGTCTATTACCATATAACTGATCTCCTTTCTAGCCTCATTCATGACCGGAAGACTTCCCATCAAGCTTCTAACATTTTTCACGAGTGTGGTAAGGTTTATTGCAAAGTTGGGACCATTTGAGATAGTTCTTTTCAACCAATCTATATGTTGCCTGGATATTTTGTTATTCACTTAACTCTTGGAATCGAGTGGTCTCTTTTAACTGTGCAATAATGATATTGCTTGTTTCTTCAACTTTTGGCATTTTCTTCGCTTTACAAGGAAACTAATCGTTAGACAATTCTAAAAATAAAAGGTGGAAGAAATAGTTTGTTTTGGAACACAATTTTAAACAATGAAAGTTAAGATGAAAGAGATATAACATGGAGGAGACAGCAATGAAAGCTGAAATGGAAGAAAGGAAATAGGATGTAGTCATGAAAGCTAAACCAAAAGAGAAAAAACAGAGATATGTTTGCAGCAATGAAGATTGAAATCAACTTGATCTAAGTAGCCTAACTTGGCTCTGATACAAACTCTTAATTTGAATATAAATTGCATTTTTTGCCATATCAATTGTCTACAGCAAGTATAATTTATATACAAAATTTGAGTACCTATAAATAGAAACTAATGATATTCTAATACAAAATCTAATCCCGTAATTAATAGGATACTCTCTAATCTCATTATTAATAGAATATTCGAATATAATAAGAAACTTAATTAATTACAATTAGTAAATCAATATACATAATTTTGTCACATCAAGCTGACTCTAACATAGTCTCTTAATATTATCACCTTTCTTTGTCGATTTTACTGTTCTCGTTTAGATCCCATCAGATAATTAATAGAATAATCCAAGGACCATTAAAAGGATTTTTGTTGACTTATAGAAAGATTCAGTGGTTCACTTCTCTGGAATTGTCCCAATTGTTTTACTAGCTGAATGATGCCATTGGTAATTAAGCTCAGAATCTTTGTTTGTAGAACAAACAGATCAAGGTCTTTAAAATGCCTATTACAATTTTTTAACGATATCCAATCAACAAGTTGTCTGCACCCAAAAACAGTACATTTCCAAAGGGATCTATTACCTTTAAGCGAAGGATGTAATGAATTCCATTTAGTTTTGGGCAGCTTCTATCTTTTTTGCTTTTTTAAAACTTCCATTTTCTTTGGTCCCTTCTTTTTGAGGATCAGTACAAAAAAGTCGTTAAAACAGAAAAACCTTATTGGTATTGACTACAAAACGTGTCAATTGTTTACAAATTGAAAATAACACGAGAGACTGAAGAAATTAAAAACTAGCAGCTTTATTTTGTAAGCAACTAGTAATAACATGTGGTGGGTCTACACCTGTGTTCAAGCTTCAACATAACCATTACAAAGCATCCTATAGTACGTACCACGCAGGAATCAAGATTTTCTAAGCAAAACCTGCAATGGTGATGTACTAGCAATGGGTAAGATCTACAACATGATGTAGTCGATAAAAGAAGAAGAGCGAATTCCTACTAATAGGGCTAGTTAGGAGGAGAGAATTTTCTTTCATGAACGTAACCAACTATTCTTCTATAATTACATCTGCATTCTCGGAAATTGTGCATCTCCATAATTGCAACGTAAAGCCTTGCAATTTCGGCATAAGATCCTCTGTCCTCGAATGTGTGTACCAACTCTGTCCTATTGAATCCAAGCTATCTATTTATGTGAGACTCAAGTCATCTATTTATGTGAGTCTCACATAAATAGATGGCTTGGATTCAATGGGACAAAGTTAGTACACATATTTGGAGAGAGAGGATCTGTCCCCTGCAATTTCCTCTTTCTTCCTTGGGATTGATTGTACCTCCAACCCATTGGAGGATTTATTCTGACTATAATTTTCTATATCCAGAATTTATTTTTAATATATATTTTTAAGGAAATATTTTATGGTAAAAGCTAGTTTAGTTCATAAAAAACTCTTATAGATAGGGAGACGAACAGAGTTGGAAGTTGGAACAAGATAAGAAATTTGATATTTACGTCTACTAAAAGGTTAATCAAAAGTTATCGTATCCTACTCAAATTACGTCCATGAATATCTACGTCCTATAATAACCAAGAATCATTATTATATCATTTACGTTTGCAAGAAGAAAACCCTAAGTACAATGGGGAACATATTCCTTAAACCCCAAACCTCAAGACGGCAACAAGAAAAAGTATCGAACTTCAGCTGTGAAATATGCTTTGAAAGTGTGCCCTCAAACAAGAAGTTCAAGAATGGTGGCCGTTGTATGCATTCTTTTTGTATTGACTGCATAGGTATACTCATTAAAGTAAACATCGAAGGATCTCCAGGCAGTGAAGTTGCCGTCACCATTCGCTGCCCTGGACTCAACTGCAAGCATCTATTAGACCCTCTGTCATGCAGGCCTATAATCTCAACATCCTTGTTCAATTCATGGTGTGATCGTCTATTACATTCTTGGGTCTTAGACCAAAAACGTTGCTATTGCCCACATTCAGATTGCTCGGCTTTGGTGTTGAACGAGTGTAAGAAGAAGGTGAAGAAAGTTAGGTGTCCCAGTTGCAAGCGAGAGTTTTGTTTTGAATGCAAGTGTATTTGGCATGATGGTTTTGGATGCGACGAGAGTATGGCGTTTAGAAGTAGGGATATTATTGATACTAGGGTTCTGCAAGTCGTAGAACAGAATAAGTGGACGAGATGTCCTAGATGTGGTCACTCTATTGAGCGCCTCGAAGGTTGCAAAGCTGTGAAATGCGTGTATGTATCTTTGCTTCTCAAATATGTGTTGCATGAATCGATGTGAGAGTGATCTGCTGTGGGAATTAACACACAAGGCTCTAATTGTGGCACGAGTGCATATATATTAGACTGTGTAATAGCTGATATAGTAAAAGTTAAGATTTATGTTAACTATTTAGAGAAGTGGTAACCTTACGATTTACTCAAATTGCAAGGTGATGCATCTATCATAGTACATTACGTTTGCCATTTATAACCTTTCTTGATATACTGCATCTGTCATTCTCTTATTAATTGTTGGCCGAGATGATTGATTAATAGGAGATTTGGATCTCTGATCTCATTCATATTTATTACTGTTACTGATGGTGCAGATGTGGATTCCTGTTATGCCACGAATGTGGACGAAGGTTGCATTGGGGTTCATGCAATAAGAGGTCCAACGCCTGCTTGAATATGCTGTTTGCTTGACGGAGTGTAATAAACAGCCAGCTCAGAGGTTCGAATCTCACATATCTCCCTCAGGGCCTAATGTGTTGCCCACTTTATTCTCTTGATTTTATTGTATTCCTACATATCTAGCAGTGTATAATTGCTAACACCAAGCAGTCCCTGACGCTTCTTCATTTGCAAATATAAATTCCTTGCAGAATTCATGGATGGTGAGTACTGATAAATTTGTGAGTAATATCCTAATAAGAATGTTCAGTGAAATGTTAATTCTTGGGTATCACAGGTACAATCAAATTACCTCTTTCCAGGTTACTAGTGCTGAAATATAAAGTGGGAGTTTGTCCCATATTGGAGAAAGAGAGGAAAGAAGACTAGTATATAAGTTTAGTGGACTATTCCACCTATCACCAATTAGTTTTAAGATGAAACCTTATTTAGACTTGTATATGGTCTAACTTTCCTTCTCATATAAGCATGTAGGTTTATTATAAATTCTAACAACTAGGTCAGTGCCTCCTTAATGGTATTAGTAGATCGTTTCAGGCTTAAGCACGCAATAACGATTACAAGTTTAATTAGTTTTGGCAGATTCTTTTAGTTAAATGATGTATTGGATAGGACTGAGTTTTTCCATCAGAAATTGAATATTGTCAAATTTGATACTCTTTCATAAAGATCATCATTCTTTTATTATCATGGTGACACATCAGTATAAAGGACGATGAAAATTGGAAGACAATCTTAGTCGTTCTAACTCTACATAATAATTATTTTGTTGAATAGCAGCATGAAGGCCAAAAAGTTAATCCTCACAAATTTGGTCAAAGTTCTGAATCATGTTTATGGTTAGCTGTGGTGACTAGTGGAGTGGAGGTGTTAGTAGGCTAACCTTTAGTATCATTGATAGTTGAACATGCTGTTGCCTGGAATACCAAGGATGGACTTTTAGATTGTCCAATGGCGGTGCAGCTTTTGTTGAGAATGCGATGGAGTGAATCTCGACATTTTCAACACTAAACTTGAATTGGATACCCAATAGTTCATCACGTGCCTGTACCCTACTGAGTGTTTGATGCTCTGTACTCGATTAGTTTCCAAACATTTCTTGTGCCTTTCTCCTGCCAAGCTCTCTGATACACTAAGTTATATACAATCAGACAATTTTATGCCAATCAAGCTTTGAGCACAATTAAGATATTCCACTCTCTTTAGACTTGGAAGTACACTACCAATAGGAACCTTACAACCAAACCAGATGGTTCATTGCGCTTACTTCACGACCTGACGCCTGAGCTCAATTTTTCTTGGACCACACGCTTTGTGGGAGCCGCTTAGTACTATTCGAGGGGTTTTCTACTTCCTGATACCAAAGGACTACTCAAGCCGACCGCCGACGGTGCTTCGCGATGTCCAAGACTGCGTCTTATATTAATATTTTAAAAATAGGTTTGAAAATTATAAAAATTTTAAATATAATTGAAAGATATTTTTTTTGTTTGTGAAAGAATTTAAAATTTAGTTAAACAAATTTATTAAATAAAATTTAATTGATTTATTTTAATTTATAAAATTTTATTAATTTATAAATTTGATAAATTAATTAATAAATTAATCAATTTTTAACAATAATAAATTAAACTAGAAAGTTAAAAATTGAACAAAAAAGTTAAAAAGATCAAAATTTTTATTATTAAGCTTATTGGATTTTGTCTTATGTTATTGATAAGGCTTTAAATTGTAAATTGTGAGATATGATGCATAAATTACAGATAATTTGTATTTGATTATAATAAGTTATAAAATAATGGACCTTAATTATTATAACATTAATCATTGTAATTATTATACAATTAAAAAACTATCATATTTTTAAAGGATAAAATACAAATATTTTCCATGTAATTTAAGATCTTTAAAATTCTTAAGAAATTTTTTTAATATCTTAATTTTTCATTAAAACTCTCCTCTTAACTTCTATATTCTAACCAAAGTAATTAAATTAAATTAAAAATAATTTATTATAATTATCTTAAATTATTAGTTTGAATATAATTTAATTGATTTAGATTGAGTTTAAGAAATGAATTAGGTTACTATATTTGTGCTATTTGATTGGTTAACTTAAGTCTAAAAAATATTTAAAAAAACTAAAAATCAAAAAATTCATAAAATTTTTTAAAAATTTTCTTAAAATACAGAGTAGAATATTTAACTCTTCTAAAATTGTTTTGGGAAAAGTTTATATCTCATTAAGGAAGGTAGTTAAACTGAGACATGTGTGACACAGAGTAGATTTAACACCTGTTGAGTCACGTTTATGGAAGAGAAATTTCATCAACATTCCTTGGTGATCAACACAAAGTATCAGAAGGTGGCAAGTTATCCATCACAAAAGGTGATGTATTACAACAAGTTCAGTACACAAAAGCATTTGCTTAAGTAATGTTCATTTCTGATTCTAACAAGCCACTCATGTGCAGAGATATAGTTTAATTTGTCTTCTATGTAGTTGCACCTAATGAACTTAAAAAATTGGGATGCACTCAAAGACTCAAAATGGCATTCTTCACATCAAACTACACTTTAACTTTGAAAAAAATTCTTGATATTTTGATTTTAACATTACTAGTCAATTATATAAAAGGAGGAAACAACACAAAAGGGTATATTTGTTTGTTTGGGAATGTGGAAAACGGTAGGTGTAAACTTCATATCCTGTTGAAGCTAAACAAACGAAAGACACCATTAACTCCGAGAAATGAGTTATATCTCTGAAGAATTGGGTAAGGTAACTTGTGGCCCCAGTAACCCTTTTGTTGTCATTAGGTGATAAGGAGGATCCAACGGAATTTGATGATAATATGGTCTATACGGAAAATAACACCAACTTCTTAGGTAATGAGATTGCTGACCTGCAGCTTAAGGTAGGTGAATTAGGCTTTCCACCAATCATATGTTCGTGATAACATTCTGCGGTCCCAGAACCCAAGTCAATCTACTTAGAACCGTCAACCTTAACAAGAATACCATAACAGGAATACTATTTGAACAAAATAGAAGTGAACAAAAGGCAGTAAGTGTTGTCACGTACGGAGCTTGAGTTTTGGTGACCAATTCGCAGGAAGAAAAGTTATTTTCCTCTTGGGATAAGATACAGTTTAATCGAGTAATACCTTTTACTCGTTTCATACATAGCTTTAACGTGAGGTTGAATTTTAAAAGGATAGGGCAATATTGAAATTCCTTATCTCCAACGTGATTACGACACCAAAGGAGTACAACTGGTGTCTATATATGTGGAGTCCAGATCTTCTGTCCAGTTTTATGGTGTCTTATTATGTCCAGTGAATCTCAGTCATTTATTTATATGAGTCCCGCTTGGGTCTCGCATAAATAAATACGGATCCCGTAAAAATAAATGGATGAGATTCACTGGACACAATAAGATACCATAAAATTGGACAGAGGATCTTATCTCATATATGTGTATCCTTCACATTAGTGCAAGAAATATGCATGCAACAATTTCTCGCTAATTTTAAGCTAGCTATTCAATGTTTGTACATCAAACAGAGTCCACATTTGATGTAACAACTTTGAGTCCTCAAATTCTTTGCTTGCGAGGCGAGCAATCACAATCGGTGACTTTCTTCATGTAGAAAGTTTAGGGTTGTCATTTCTCATCAAACAACTATATAGGTCATATGTGCCATTTGTAATAGTGTTGGAAGAGGCAGAGATTTTATATATACAGTTTCACGGTCAATCTGGTTAGTTGATAATAACGTGGAAGCCAAAACAATTGGAAACTTTTAGTTCAATATAAGAGGGAGAAGAAGACAGAAACAAACAAAAATGAAACATGAAGTTTTCTCATTCTAGAAGCAAAACTAACTCTTGGAAATTAGCAAGAGCTTTTGATGGCTAGCTAGGGTAGGTAAAACAGGTTAACGGTCTAAATATACTTGTATTTATATGCGTGCGTCTTCGTGGCAGCTTAATTCGGATCGTCAACGTTCGTCATCCTCAATTACATTACATAATCACGATGGCGTGGATGTTTAAAATTTGAAGATACACGCCATCATCTCCAAAATCACCAAAAGAGGGAAGGACAAACAAAGTGATTATGCGCAAATTAAACAAGCAGACGACAAAACAGAATGTCAAACAGACTACAGCCATAGGAAGAATAGACAAAAAGCCTTACGCTGCCTAACTCTCTCTCTCTCTCCCAAAGAAACATTTAATCCATCTCTCATACCTTAACTTAGATTTAATCTTTAATGTTGTTCTCCATTCCAAGATAAGCTGAATAACTATATTAAGTTTTGAGCATGTTAAACAACGGAATTCCTAATGATCTATCTATTTCTATTATTGATAATGGTGAGTCCTTTTAGTACTTTAGCTAGCAATAATCAAATTTATATATTGTATTAACTATAATTATAACTTCCTGGTTAAGTACCCTCGATAATGCCAACAAGCTAGCTTTGTGGCTCTTGATATTTCCCTACTCCTTTTGTTTGTAAGACTTGGTAATAAGTCCCCAAATACCCCAAAATGACAGATTATTCTCAGTAGGAATTGTACAGTAAGAAGATATAAAATAAGGCAGATTTATTTTTCTATTGTAGGTTTTATTTTTTATTTTAAAACAAAAATAAAAATTTGTTGGATATTATTGTTAATGTAACTGTACTTTTATTAATGATAATAATTAAATATTAATAATATTATAAATAATTTATTTTATAGATAAATTAATTAAATATTTTTATTTTTATCTCTTATGCAATATATGTTTATATCATATTAATAGAAGTTTCACTACACTTTATTAATAATAAATACATATTTTAATTGTTAAAATCAATTTCAATTTAGATTTATGTGTTTTAATATATTTTTAAATTTAAAATATGTTTATTAAATAATTTCTACATTGAAAATATTTTAATTTTTTAATACACAATTTAAAAGAACTATACAAATGAAAATTAATTACATAATGAAATTGTAACAATAATAATTAATTAATGTTAAATAATATATATTGAGTTGATGGCAAGTCAAAAAATAGAAAATAAAAATTAATTTTTATAATTCTTTATAAATTATAAAAATTAGAAGAACCCAAAATTAGAAATTTAAATAAATATATGTTTATTAAATTTAAAAATAAAAACAAGAAATCAAAAACTTCAACACCGTAAATTTTTTCTAAACTATAGTAAAACCTTGCTCATTGATGTAATCAGTGGCGGATCCACAGTGGGGGCAAGTGGGGGCACTTGCCCCCATTGCCTCCAACAGATTTCTTTAAAAAAATATACTGTTTTAAG
>JANZLD010000005.1:11206446-11228135 GCA_026413575.1 Erythroxylum carthagenense | reverse complement strand
TGTGTAATGTTTGATTTTGTTTGTTCTGTCTTGGGTGGCATCCATGTATCCTCCCAGGGGGTATTTGGGTGTTACACGTTCCAACATTGTAGAAGAGTTCTTGGTTGTACTTGGTAAACAATCAAAAAGGAATAATGATTTACTTGCAAAAAAACTAAGTGAAACATCATCTACCGCAGGGAGTAGATCTTAAAAGTGTAACATAATGATGGAATGTATAAAGTCATTAGATGAATTGGGTGCTGACGATGTGCAATGTGGAAAAACTATAAAGGCTTTACATGATTCTCCACTTTATAGGGACATTTTTATGAAGATAGATACAAGGAAGCTGTATTGGATTATGTCACTTTAGTTATATTTTCATGTTATTGTATATTGAATTCTTATTAATTTGACACTTTTATTTTAAACATTATTCCATAGTTTGATCATTTTAAGTTTGTGATTTGTATGAATATTTGACTTAATGTATGAATATTTTGTCTACATTCGGTTAAACTTTTTGATTAAATGTTTTATTAATTATTTAATGTTGTCATTGTAAATACGTGGATTTCTTATCGGATTTCAAATTAGATTCTGATGATGAACGTAAGAAAGTAATCATTACTTCTCTAGATGGGGGAGAGAACAAATATTTTTATTTACAAAAGCAACTATGTTGAACTTCTGCTCTACTAGTTCATGATTAGATAATGGAACTTTTGAAAGGGAATCCTACAAGAATTTATGAAAACTTAAGAATGAGAAAGATAATCTTCTTGAACTTCTATGATGAGTTGAAAAGTTTAGGAGGCTTAAAGGTAACAAGTCATTTGACTGTGGAGGTACAAGTAACAATTTTCTTGATGACTATAGGACATAGTGAGACAACTAAAGTTAATACAGAACATTTTCAACATTCGCCCTAGATAATTTTGAAGTACTTTTATAAAGTCTTATATGTAGTTAATTGTCATGCAAAAAGATTCATTACCCCACCATCTTTTACTAATACACCTCCTGAGATTCAACATATTTCAAAATTCTTTCCATATTTTCAAGTACATTCTTATATTTAATTACTATTTTAATTATGTTTGTAAATATCAATTTTAAGATATTCTTAGCTCCTTTAGCTCATATTTTTCTCATGTTTGTAGTTTTGCCCTATATACTCTTAACATAAACATTGTAATCTGATTCATCAAGTGTTTTAAGAATTCCTTCCAACGTAAGCCTGCCAATTCTCTTTTTAGAGATATGGGCCAAAGGCTTATGTCATAATAATGAAGACTTTTGATTTGATAATTTGCATTTAACAGCTTTCGTTTCAACATTATCAGACTATTATATAAATTTACTGTATGAAGTAAATAAATGTTGTCATAATCAAATAAATTACTAGTTCCAACAAGCATAAAATTAAAATAAACATCACTTCTTATGTTTCCAAATGAACAAACAAAGCCTTATTTGTTTAATATAGAAAATGAAAACAAATTTCACCTAAAAAGTGGTACAATAAATATGTTTTTTAATTCTAAATAAAAATAGAACATAATAACAACCAAAAAGTCCCTATGCCTAAAACTTCCACTGGATTTTTATCCCTCATCTAAATGTACTTCTCATCATCACTGGGTATTCGGAAGTTGAAACGACCTTGCATAGATATACTTATATGAGTTGCAGCACTAGAATCTAACCACCCAAATTATCTTGGTACTAAAACCAAATTAACATCAATACAAACAAAAGTGAAAGACATATGTCTTTACTTGCTAAATGCGATATTTGGCATAGTCTTTCTTCATATGAGAACGATCCTTGTAAAAGAAGCATTTCTTTTAGTTATGTCTATTCGACATATCCCTATGCTTCTTTTGCGATTTGGATATCGTATCTTTTTTTCTTTCTACTTCTTACCATGTCTTGAAAAGGTTGAAGTGAAATGAACACTCTCAATCTTGTGTTGTTTTATCCTATCTTCTTCTTGCACTGAATAAGACATAAGCCCATTGAATGTCCACTTTTCCTTTTGACAATTATAGCTCACCTCAAATTGACTGAATTTTGAAGGAAGAGACATCAACATTAAGTGAACGAGCAAGTCTGCTAACAACTCTATGTTCAATGTCTTTAGTTTTTCTATAAGATGAAACATTTCAAGTATGTACCCTCTTATGCTTCTATTGCCTTTATACCTTGTAGAGACAAAATTCCTTAAACTTGCACTCATCTTTACGTTACCATTTTTTGCGGAAGCTTTTCAAAAGTGTTAAGGAACTATTTGGCATTCGTTGCTTCAGACATAATGTCCAAAAACAACTTTGAAATAGCATTCTTCATGATCATAAGACTCATGCAATTAAAGCCACCAACCTCTCAAAAATTCTCTTATCCTTAAAAGAGCTTTGATTTGTAAGAGGTATCAGAGTTGACACTAAGCACATATTGTTAATGTTTACTGAAACACAAGAAGCGTTAACAAATATTAGCTATATAGAGAACAATAATTAGAACTTAAGTTTGTTCCCTTTTATCTTTTCTTCTGCTATGAGCAGTTAACCATAACTTAACCTCAAACACATCGATCATTTTATTATCGTTAGATAGAGAATGAAGCCAAAAGAACAAATCTTTAATGATAAAAGACCAAACTTATATGGGCTAAACACTCCCAATGGACTTAGGCTATGTTTGGTTGGACGTAAGATTGTTAATGGAATGGAATGGAATGAAATAGAAAAAAAATAGTTTATAGTAATAAAATGGAATGTAAATGGATGTAATATTAAAAAATTATTGTTTGAGAATGATGAAAGAGTTTCTAATATGATATAGTAAAATGTTATTTAGAAAAAAAGTTTTATAATATAATACAGTGAAAAGTTATTTATCATTTTACATTCCATCTTAAACCCTCCAAATTGGAGATTTTTCATTTTTACTATTTATGATGTAATAAGATGTAATATGAAATTATCCTCTTTCATTTCATTTAATTCTATTTTATTATAGACTCTCTTATGAATTAAAATTATATTTTATTTAATTCCTTTAATAAACTCTCTATTAAAGATAGTCTTAAAAAATCGCACAGATGCGTACACAAGACAACAGATGCGTTTCTCCACACAAAATATTCTCGTGGGCCTTGCATGGGGCATGCTTATGGGTCTATAAGATCTGGGTCGGATTCGATATCACCCGAAAAATTAACGGGTTGAGCTGTCTTGAAAAGGTCAAGTTAGGTCCCTCTGGTTATGGAAAGAGAAGAGAGAGAGGGACACTTTTATACTGAGAAAGAGACAGAGACAGTGAAAGAGAGAGGTGGAAAAGGTGGAGAGCTACAAGCTTCTTGCTTTAGGGTTTCTGAGAGCACATCCCTATTTTGGCTATATTGTTCTCGGTTTTTTGCTGAATCAATCGCAACCTTCCAAAGGCTTTATCTTTTGGTTTCAAGTTGAATCTTTATGATTTATGGGCTCATCTTCCTCAGGTTAGTATGTTCCTCCTTTTTCTATTTTTCTCTTTGATTTTGCTGAAGTGTCTGAGCTACATAGGGCCAAAGCTTCATTCTTGGGGCTGCTTGATTTTCATTTCCCATTGCAAGGAAATAATCATGCTTTTGTTTGGTAGCTGAGACCATGGAAAGGAAAAGGCGAGATTTATGAGAATTCGTTTCTTCTTCGAGTACTATTTAGCATCTGCTAGAATGTGTGACCATCTTTTGTGTTTTTTCTTTTCAGTTTGTAGGCTTAATATAACCATTTAGCTTAATTTCTGAGATAAGCCAACTTTTTCATCAGAACCTAGCAACCATATAATAGTTTGCCTTCTTTTGTGTATAGATAATTTTACTTTTGTTTTTCTCTTCGAAGATTTTACACTTAATCTGGAACTTTATTTGTCTTCACTCGTTCCTTCTAACATGCATATAATGACAGTGTTATTACTTGGAAAACTTATCCTTTACTCAGAATGCACGAAAGCATGCATATAGGTCATATCCCTTTCTCTTATTTACATAAAGAAAAGTTATAGAAAAGGTTCCCTTTTCTTTTTTGAGCATTTAAGAAAATTTTCCATTTAGCTCAGCATAGCTGACAATAAGCTTTTTGGTTCACACGCAACTGAAATGGTAGACAACGTATCACATTCTAGAACCAGCGGGCATCAAGTCACTTTCCAGAACAGTAAACCCCACTAGATAATAATAAGATTAGCTTAGCAGTTGGAAAAAGTTATGTTTACCGAAATGGGAAAACCAAGGGATTGACAGCAGTGATATTGAGAAACTTTGTTCTCTTCCTTAGGATCTTTTAGTGAAGTAAATGATGGACCAAAGTCATGTTTGGAGTATCAGGTTGTTGGGCTTCCTTGTTGAGGTTTTTGGGCAACAACAGCTTGTATTGCTCGAGTGTCATTGAATTTTGCTTTCGCTTTTATTTTCAGTTTGTTGTGGCCCTTTTTATGTGAGCAATCACAAAATTGAAATGTAATATCTTTCTGAACATCAATTATTGGTAAATCTCTGATGTTATCAATTTCATGAACTTGTTTAGACATTAATATCCCACTGCTGAGTATCTCCCTCTAGCTCTCACCCCCCACACCACCCAAATTTTACTTCCTGTATCTCTGTTGGTGTGATTTTCAAATGAGTTTTAATGATTGTTGAATTATGTCTAATTCTACAGGTATACTAGCTTGGTGTTCTAGAGTTTCCACCTTTTGGGTGCACAATTTGGTATAGGTTTTCCAGTTGTAGAACTCTATGGCATCAAAAAGCTAGGTGAAGGGATGGAATGTTCTCAGTCCATAAGTCGACTTAAGGGTGAGTTGTGGTTGGATAATTCCCTTTCTTTTTTACTTTACCACTCATATATATGTACTTTATAGAAGGCGATTACTCATGTTTACACTAATGACTGGCTTCTGCCTGTTTGCAGCCTCAGTCTTCCTACTCTTGTTGAGATTCATTTTCTGGATATGCAGTTGCCCTGATGTTGAGGCGTCACTACTTGACCATAATCATATTTCTTCCATGTCTGAACTATCAGTACCACCAATCAATGGTCTTTTTGATCCTATAGAGATATCTCCTGCTGTGTTTCCTAATTATCCTACTCCTGCTGAATCTTATCCACCTATGTATCCAACTTTACCTATCCCTTACAAACCCATTTTAACTGGGAGATGCCCTGTAAATTTCTCAGCCATGTCAGGTATCATGGACAAGACAGCAATTGATTGCTATCAACCTTTTGCGAGCCTTGTAGGAAGTGTGATATGTTGCCCACAGTTTGGTAGTTTACTTCATATCTTCCGGGGTTACTATGGTCTCAACTCTGGTCAACTGGTTTTGCACAATGCAGTTGCTAATGATTGTTTTTCAGATATCATTAGCATCTTAATTAGCAGAGGAGCCAATAAGACAATACCTACAATATGCTCTATAAAGTCATCAAGTCTTACTGGTGGGTCTTGTCCAGTCACAGATATTGATACCTTTGAGAAGATAGTCAATACAAGCAAATTATTGGAGGCCTGCAGCGCTGTTGATCAACTAAAAGAGTGTTGTAGACCAATTTGCCAACCTGCAATTATGGAAGCTGCTCTTCAGATTTCTGGAACTCGCATGAACATTAATGACAATAAAGATGTAGTGAGCGAGCCTGACCACAATGATACTCTTAGTGATTGTAAAAAAGTGGTCTATTCTTATCTATCTCAGAAACTCTCAGAAGATGATGCTAATGTGGCATTTCGCATATTATCTGCGTGCAAAGTTAACAAGGGTATGTACTTGTGCATGCCTGTATATGAAGTTCCCCTTTCATCCTGTACAGTTGCATAAAATGGTTTATTGAAGTGATACTTTTGAAATTTTGGTTTATCCACTGGGTACTTCTTGGTGAAATCAAGCCCTGGTAACATTGAATACATTGTTACAGCCTGTGTTGTATTATTCCCTTGAGGTTTTCTAGTTAGTCCTATGACTCCAGGCTTCCATGGCGAGACTTAAATGAAGATCCTCTAAGTTCCAGAAATATGTGATGTTATTAAATGTCTTTCTTTAGTAGTTGAGAAGAAGTTTACATTTGGGCTTAACCGAACAACTTTTTCTTTGCGTTGAGAAATTCCTGTGTTGTTGAGATGCCTGATACTTGTGTTTTGACTTTCCAGAGATGGCAGCATTTGTAAGAGCTATTTGTTGACATTTTGTAATTCCTTTTTTTAATACTTTGTGCAGCTTGCCCATTGAATTTTACACAGCCTTCAGAAGCTATTGAAGCATGCCATAATATGGCAGCACCCAGTCCCTCATGCTGTGGCTCATTAAATTCTTACATTGCTGGAATTCAAAAGCAAATGCTAATCACAAATAAACAAGCCATAATCTGTGCAGCAGTTTTTGGTTCCATGTTACAGAAGGGTGGTATCATGGCAGATGTGTATAAGCTGTGTGACATTGACTTGAAGGATTTTAGCATCCAAGGTGGATTACTTAGCTTGATCTCTTTTGTAATTTTGTACTTTTCTTACTTTGATTATTTCATCTGACATCAAATGTGTTTCATGCATTCATGGATGCTGTGGCAGCTTATGGACAACAAGGTTTGCCCTCTCTCTCTCTCTCTCTTGCATCTTATATGATAAGTTGCACCTCTTGGTACTATCGTCTCTGAAGGTCTAAGCTGGCCTTGGAATTCTGAGAAATATATTACTGTAATAAGTTGCTATTGCAGCAATGGGAACTGAATTTTTCATTTCGGATAATATAATGTTCCAATAATGTGAAATAATTAACTTGTTATAATCTTAATTTTTTATTACTAGTTAGTATTAAATAATTACATAATATTTATCTGATCAATAATAAAGTCACTTTATGATTAAAAACAAAAACCATAACTGTTTCTTATAAACTAAAATAAAAATTTAAGTAAACGAGTTTTTTTAACTAAATTTAAGAACAAAAATACAAATAAAAAAAGAAGTCGAATGAAAAAACTGTTAATGCTTGATCTATGACTTCATGTCTTCTACGGGAAAATGCTTGTTAAATTTTGTCAATGAATTAATATTCATCTAAATGATTTACCTGGAAAGGGACCAAATTGTTTACTATGAAACTTTCCTATTGATTAGGATGTTTACTGCGAAACTTGCCTGCGGATGTCATATTTGACAATACAACGGGGTTCACCTTTTCATGTGACTTTGCCGACAACATTGCAGCTCCATGGCCTTCATCAACCCCCATGACATCACTGTCTCTTTGTGCTCCAGGTAAACCATAGGCTTCTATGTGCATTCAGTTCTTGTTTATATATTATGATAATAGGGTTTGCTTGAGACATGTGGCTGAACTTTAGTTCGTGCCCTAATAGCTTGAAGATCTAATCTTGCAGAGATGTCCTTGCCTGCATTGCCGACTTCAGAGACATTGAAGAACCCCGGTATGTGCTGATTGCTCTTCTTAGTTTGTTGACTTATATGACTGTTGGCTAAATCACATAATTTTTACTTTGTTAGAATTTACCATTACTATTAGGTCAAACATAAATCCACAATCAACTGATCAAGAAACTAAATGAAGCTCAATCTTTCTAGGGGTCAGTTATAGGTGTATCTTTGCCATATTTTGCAACAGTTTCACTGGCATTGCTTAGGAAATGTTTTGTTTATTATTTTATTAATGGATATATTCATTCCATCATGTGAAGCAGGCAATCGTGTTGGTGATTTGGAGCTCTTGATACCAATTATTTCATTTTCTGTTTTCAGTATGCTATTGCACTAAGAGTTCAGCTTGGGGTTGAGGGGAATTGAGCTTGTGTGGGAAATTGTCACATGTACATTAGAGTAGCTTCCATTCTGTATAGCTGTTTCATTTTTTTCCATTTCCTTGGCTAATTTTTGCCCCCTTCTCTTTGTATCTAATTTTGATTGTCTTTATCTTGCAAGTTCAAAAAGAACAAAAAAGAGCTTTCTTCGGCATATCTCTTAACGAACTTTCTGTGGGTGTTATTTCTACTGCTGACTTATGGTTTTACTCTAGTCCAGTATGTCTACATTTAATGTAAAAAGCCTGGTGACTAGAGTCTGTTGATGCCCTCATTCGGAGAGCGCATCTGGAGTACACCCCCACCTGGTCTTCATCACTATCTGCGCGTTTATGCGCATGGTGTAGCATCTACACGTTAATATTTTAGTTTTTCCGTCTGCTGTAACCAAAAAAAGTCTGTTGATGCAGATGTGTATGTGTTGGATTAGATTATGGTTTATTAAATGGTTTGGTGAAGTTGGCTTTTGGAAAGAATAACGTTTTTCTATTTAGTTGGCAGATGCCAACCAACACAATCATTATGCACAACTAATTTATGCCTCTAATGTCAAATGTGGAAAGCAACAGAAGCTGATGGTCAATAATCGTACGGTTTGTCGATAAGAAGAAAACGGATCTTCAGATGTACGAGGCTAGAACTGCACCCAATTCTTATACACATAAAAATAATATAAAATGGGTTTTGAATAATGGATAATCATTTTATTTCTATTTTTCTTATTTTAGATTGTAATTTTTCAATGATCTTTTTGGAAAATTAACTCTATAAACCTTTATCATGTATCATAATTGATCTTTTTTGTTCTATATTCATTGTAATCTTTGATATTCTTATTATTCTCTCTGTTTTATTTCAGTCTTTGATGTCTTGACTCTTATTTTCCTTGTTTTATTTTAGTTTTTGATACTTAATTATTCTTTTCTTTGTTTCATCACAATTTTTCATTCTTTATTCCACATTTCTTAATTTTTTGCGTATTAGTCTTTTTAATTATTAAGTTTTTTCTTGCAATCCTCGCTTAAACTCTTAATTATGTTGTATTTAGATGATAGCTATTCAAAATAATTTCTTTTTGATATTGTATATCTTACTTAGTATTTTAACAAACTTATTCAAATTTGGCATTAATTAGACAACTACATACCAACTGAAGTATTAACAAACCACCCAAACATTTATTGTTCGTTTATTTTGTGCTCAAAATTTTAGGTAATGAAACTAATAAACGCAAAGAACAAGCCACCTAAAGCTCGCTCGTAAGAGGCTTCAAGTGATGGAGAGCAAGCTTCATAAAATACCTCCAACCTAGTCATACTTGAAGTTAACAAGCTTGACTCATGTTTATTGGTTTGGGCTTTTCTTTTTCAAAATTTTAAAGTTTTAGATTAGGTTCAGACTTGAACTCCACAATCTGCCTGAGGTTTGGTTATATATGTAAAGTAATAAAAATCCAACCTGAAGTTGGAGCTTCCTCCTTTGTTTCTATATATGTGTATGTAGTTGCGTTTCTCACTTCTTTCACAAACAACCCCTAACCTTAACCAACTCATCTGCTTCTTTCCCTTCCTTTTATTATATTTCTCCCTTCTTTGTGATTTTCTTCCTCAAGTTTGTTCTTTTCTTCTTTAATCTTGTACAATTTGATCGAAACACCTTTTCACATCCCCCAATTTAACCTAAGAATAGTTGGAAGTAAAACTTGAGGAGAGAGTTACAATTTCATTGCAAAGAATAAGCAAAGGTACAACATGGAGTTTGATTTTATTGTTTGCCACTTAGTTTCATTCTTATATATCAGGTCTTCATTGGCAATGGAGTTATGAAGAATTGTGAATAGCAAGCAGTAGATCATCTTACACTGGGAAATCGGTTAACATGATAAACAAAGATTGCAAAGAATTTGAGCCAATGATGGTTTAGATTGGGTCAGGTTAGTTGAGATTTGGGTGATTTAGGCTTCGAGCTCACAAATATGAGCATATATAGGTCAAGTTTGGGCTGTTTGTAAAGGTTTTCAGGTCAAATTTAGATAGCCTCAGGCCTGGCCAAAATCTTAAAACAACCATTAAGATCAATGACAATATAGAGCTCAAACTCATTACTTAGAGTTGATGGATCTCATCTTGACTCACCATTAATCAGATAGGTACGTAATTATATTCATTGATCATTCAACTAGCATTTTTATATATTAGGTGTCCGACATCAAAACATAATAAGTGATCTATTGATTACTATGATAATCAGGTCAAACGAAAAATATACATTTAAATTCTTATGAGAATATTCCACTTAACGGTTCATAGGTAATTTTAACTATTGGAAATTTTAAGTTTGGTCAGTTCAACTATCATATCTTCGTATGCATAATCTATATATGTAACTTAGTAAATGAGATCTATTAATATCCATCTAATAGAGACTATTATGTACATATTAATCTAACCAGATCATTAAAGTCCTTATTTGATGATCTTATGATCAAGAATACTTTTAGATTAAACCCTAAAGACTTAACTCTCATTATCATAATCTCCATTATGATGGTAAGTGTATAAATTTAATCAAGGACTTATTATATTAGAATAAAAATAATAAACGTAATATGATAATAAAATCATTTATCATATTATTAATCAAAATTAATAATCATAAAAATAAGGTATTCAATCTATTACATAACATTTGAGTCATGGGCATAATTCAATCGTAGGTTTTGTTGATAGAGTCATTTGATTTTCCATTTTACCTAGATTTTGAGCCACCTTCCATGGATAATTATAAAGATGGAAAATGCATTTCCAAGATACAAAGAGCCTTTACAGTCCCTAGATATGCATAAGGAAGCTTAGATGGGAGGCATGGGCAGCGTTCTCTAGCAGTTTCCATTGCCAACTTTCCAAACTTGATAATAAAACTCAGACAAGCCAGGGAGGAACCACCTCAAAATGTTAAAAAGACCAGCGGATTTCAGGTGCAAGACTGGACTTTTAGTAGAAAGAAGTTAGAGCATATCTCTCCAGCACCCCCCATAAATGACCCTGACAGGAAGGATCTATAGTTGCTAACTTGTTACAAGCACAACAGGCATAAGAACAAATTCTAATCCCTACAAAGTACAAGACACTTGATATGTAACATCTGTTACAAGTGAAATGGTACGTTTAGATTATAAGACTATGTAGCGACCTTGTTTTATTCTTCTCCTCTACCTTTCTTCCCGCGGTTATTTTTATTTAATAATTTATAACACATGCCTACACGAAGAAGGAGGCTTAGAGGCATAGCCGGAGGTAGATGGGGTCAGGAATGCACTGGGTTCTCTAAAACTTAAAAAAATTAAATATTTTTATTTTTAATTAATATATGTATATATACAAAGATAGAGTTATTGGAAGTTCAATAGTACATTAGGCCCTTCAATATTTAAAAAAATTAAATATTTAAACCCTCCTATCTTAAATTTCTGATTCCGTCACTAGTTAGAGGTGTCCCGACAAGCATTCTATTCTACATATAAAGTAAACCGGGCATACGTGGGAATGAGAAAATGCTTTCAAAATTAAAGTTAATTGGATTTAGAGCTATTTCTTGAAATTATTTCACTAACTTTAATTGCATTATAAGATTAAAATATGCTAATAGTTATTTCAATGCTCTAGAGAAGCTTTATGGAATCATTGAAAACTACAAACTTAGCTGGTGGTAGAAACGACTTTAGTGGCAACAATATTTTATGGTATACATGAACTAAACAATTTGAATTCTTAATTTTCTGATTCAGAATACACTGTTTATGGAATAGCTCTAGATTCAGAAATGTTGTGGGATAGATAGGAATGAATCAAAAGTATTATCTTGATTCTTGACAAAAGATAAAAACTTTGAAAGGTGACGCTCTAAAAAAGTTTTTGTCTAAACAAATAGTAAGGGATCATAACTGTCTTGTATCTGCATTTCAGACACAAGTAAAGGATCATAACAGGATCTAATTTACTCACTATCTTCTATGTTAGAATCCTGTAAACTGGTCTTAATTAAACCTTTAGTTGTTGAAGTGCTGCAGTGGATACTGTGACTAGTAAAACTGAAGCTACTTTTTGTAAGAAATGTTTATGCCTAAAGGGGTTATGATCAGCTGAAAAGCAGATGATTGACACAAAAGTTCGTTGGGCCCTTGGACTCTCATTGCTGAAAGCATACACACGCAAACTACATCGCCTTCTGGTTCTGGTAAGCGACATCACCGGAAATTCTTACTTTCTACCACGACAAGGTGAAAATCACACATCTTTTGCTTACTCGTTTCAAATAACTAAAAAATCTACACAAACTAGGAGGATCAAGGCACGTAGAATATATTGCCCTTAATCATTGCTATAGTTACATCATTTTTCACCCATTCTACAGTATACAAAAATCTACAGATCTGTAATATCTACCCTTACTACACAGCACCATATAGTCTTTCGCCCTCTCTCCCTTAATTCCAACCCCTATTCTAATAGACAAGGGCGTACTTAAGGCCTACTTTAACTCATTGTTTGAACCGGCAAGCTCCATCCATTACAAGGAGATGCAATTATACATTGACCTCTTTGTACTCCCCCTTCTTCATCTCAAATGTTGAATGACCTTGTACAAATGAGAACTCCAGAACACAAAACTCGAGTTGAAGACTGCCTGTTATCATCTGCTTGCTGCCAAAAAGCAGCTGCTACTATCCGAGCTACTCAAAGCAAAAGGTATGTCATGAACTAGAAACTTAACAATGCGTGTTCCAACATAATCCAATACGTCAAGGCACTCTTGCAAATCTGAGTCACTGATCAACATTACCCACTCCTCCTCGTCATCCAGGTATTTGAGTTGGAATGATCCATTTTGCAACTTAAACCTCCTTGCAACCTCTTCATAGAGTTGGAAACACCCTGCGGGAGGCTCAAACTTGAAACGTATAGTGTCTTCTTTGTAAGTAGCTTTTATAGTAATTTTGGATCCATCTTGACCATAGCTTGCATTTATTTTTGAATGCTTAATCTCCTCAAAGCTTGACGAACTTGATGTACTGACATGCATCATTGACCCAGAGGCATTTGATGAATCAGTCATACTGGAAGAAGTAGGCTGGTTAAGTTCTACAACACTATCCTCGCCCTCCAACTTGGTATCCACCTCATCAGCTGCAGCCAATAAGCTAATGCTACATGAGACAAATTGGGATTCCAGGTTCTCTGATTTCATATTACACCAGTTCTTATCCACATCATTTCCTTCTTTGGTAAGACAATAACCAAGGGAAGCTTTATTAAGGCAAGTCCAAGGTCCAGACCCAACAACAGATTGATGGTACAATCCAGCATCCACCGCAGCCAGCTTTGAATCTTCACTACCATCAACTCCAGATATGCTAGAATTCCTCAATCCTTCCCCAGGAGTACCAACACAACATTCATCATCCTCGAGCTTGACTGCAGAACCATCACCATCATTAAGGGATGAGACAAGCACAGAACCTCCTTTATGGATAATCGGTTCATAATCTCTGACAACTTGGTTTTTTCCAGGAACATGACTCTTTTGATAATTAAATTCTTGCATTACAGAGCCAGTTGTCAAAATTTCCCCCGTCATAGGATCAAACTTGATTCCCCCTTCCACTCCCTGAACAGATTCAAGCACAGTCTGTATTTTCTTCAATGAACGGTTCACTTTGTTTATCTTGCGAGATGGCCACCTTGAGATCCCATGTTGTCTGCATATCCTTTTTAATGTTGTTGGGCAAACTATACAGAAAGAAAGAAATTTGAGCATTAATTATTGTGTTATCTTACTTTTTAATTAAGAAATCTATCCTCAATTATCTACAAAATTAAATAAGACTCTTAAATTGTAGCTGATGGGCCCTAATGGCTCACTTCCTTATTGATTGCCACTTTCAATTTGGTTTAACTTTCACAGCATTTACCTGTATCATTTTCAGCACTAACTGAACTGTATGTGATTCAAACATGAAAGCAATTATGTCTCCCCAAATTCTGGCTTTCTTTAAATTCTACATCTCTTGATGGCAGTAAAAGATAATAGTATATGGAACATACCACCAATGCTTTTGGCAGCATCCTTCAGACTTCCAGTAAAGTATTGTTGAAGAACACTCAAATTCACATTTTTCTCTGCTGTGCTCCTCTTCTTCTCCACATGCCTTTTTCCGTCCATCATCTACAAGTGATATACAGTTTGGGAACTCAATTAAACAAGCTCAGGAGATTCATATGAAAATCTGTCCCAGTTCTATTTATACAGGCCCAAAGTTCATGCAGACACCGATCCTATTGATGCTAAAGAGGAACCTTTATTGCGCTACATTAGCTGGATGACCTATCAACTGTAACTAATATCCACAATTGCATAAAGGAAACTTAAACGCATGCAGATGTCTACAGATAAAACCCCTAGCTCAGTTGTTATTTTTTCTTCACAAAGTGTTTGGAGTTAAACAAGGAAGAACTAACATTCACTCCATGACACATCCAAGCCCAAAGTCAAAATTTTTAGTTTTAACAATGAACGCTGGTAGTAAACAACATAAACAAATTCAATGAGAAAAGAAAGCTCTTGTTCACCTTCTCAGTTGTGTTCAAATTGTTTTCAGATATTGTAGCTTGAGAACTTCTCCTAGGTATGAGAACTGGCAGGGAGCTTCCTTCTACCCCCTTCAGAAGCCCTACCTTACAGGTTTCTTCTCCAACCAATTCTGAACCTGAAACTGTTCTTAAGCTCTTACAGATTCTCTGCATTGTACCCGAGAGGTTGTTCAACAAGAGTTGCTGCTCTGTTCTCCCTTTTATATTAACAGGGAGAAACAACTCCAATATATAGTCAGCATCTGCAGTGTAAGTACTTCTCAACCTGATGGCAACTGCAGCATTCAGCCTATATTTTCGTGCATGCTGGACAAGTGGATACTCTGTTATATCATATGACTTCACATCTGGGGTGAAGGCATGATTTGATTCAAGTGCTTTTCCTGCTATACCTTGCCCTTCCTCAATGCAATGCTTCTCACATGCATGGACAAACCCCTCCATCTCCTTATCATTTACATAACAGGCTGTAGCCTCAATGCAAAGTACACATTTCCCTTTATTGTGTGTGTTACCTTCTCTAACATGCAATTTTATATCTTGCTCATCAGCCTCTTCAGAATAATTGCAAGGAATCCATGTTAGAGCAAGTGGCAAAAGGTGTGCATGGCATACAGCTCGCAATACATCTGATATTTCGGACAAAGTAGCTCTTTGATCCATCGAGAGACTCTGGAAAATGACAATTGTCCTTAGAAAAGGTGCAGTTATCTTATAAGAAAAGCATTAAAAGCTAACCATCTTATCTGTGACTCTTCTTCCAACTATTGATTTTATTTTTCTGGGTAGAAAGAAGGGGTGGTTGGTTAGTAGGTTTTCATGAAGTAATGGAAGATATTAAATAATTACCTGAGGAAGAAGTCGAGGGGGAACAACACTCCTTAAATTTACAGCCTGCAAATAGTTGAGAAGAGTCATAATCAAAGAAATATAAGTACCAACATAGACATCGTAACACAAATGATATCTGGATTCTAGCTAATACAATACCAATGAACACAAAACAGCCAACTAGGAGAAACCCTCAGTTCTCGTCAAAATGCTTAAACCATTTTTTGGCTAGTACTATTACGCTATGACTTGAACTCATGCCATGCATATCAGACACTGGGGAGATAACATACGTGATAGCTCCTGTGATAGAATGATTTTGAATGGCCAGAAGACAACAGTGCCCAGCAAACAAATCAAATAACTTTTAACAGTTAGATGTAGTGCTCCATTGATCTGATTGGTTCACAGTTCTTGTAAGCCAAAACTAAGCAACCTTCCCACATCATTCTTTCAATTACCTAGTTTTTCTGAGGAAAACTTGGACTTTAATGAACCTGAGAGTCTAACAAAGGTGAGAACATCCAACCGAACTTTAAAAAGAAGTAAAGTTTTGTCATTCATCATAGATGTTCAGACAGTTTCTAAACCATCCTATTAGTACTGCTCTTCAAAATCATATGTCTAACAGGAATCCTTCTGTATAACTGATTTAAGAACTTCAGAATGCTTACGGACATGTCGGTAAGTGAATAAATATCAGAAAGGCAGAAAGGAAAGCTGGACAAGTACATGAAACAGTAAACAAAAGGTTCTTTGCAGAAACAAGTACCTGAAGTGCACGGCAAACGTTTTCCATCTCAAAGTCAAAGTCTGGCTTCTCCCTCACTGTGACAATTTCCAATACAGCACAGCAGGATGTCTCGGTAGGATCAAAGACCGGCGCAGCAATAGAACCCTTGACATCATGATCAACAGCATGCTTTCCCCGTAAGTATTCACCCCTGCTATAATAGATTACGTTTGAAGTCCATTCTGGGACTTTAGAGATAAATACACGACCAGGGAGCCCAAGGGGCAAACCAGGCTTCACTTCAGCAGAGAACGTGAATGTTCTGGAGACTTCACGATATCCTGCCAGAATTTGGTCAAGCAGATAGGGCTGTTCTGAAGTAGTTAAAAAATGTTGACCTCCACGCCTCATGGGAACCCAAACTTGTGCTAAAATTCCTCCTCGAGAAGAATCTTTCAACAAAGATAACGCCCTCAGCATCCTCTCGTTAAGTGTTAATACAAACGGCCTAGGAACTATACAACTTGTCACATCCAAAATGTTGCCTTGTTGACGAGTTTCATCACATCCCTCTGCACCCAAGTTATCAGCTTCAACTGACTCTGACACATTATCAAACTGGAAAGTTGGATGTTGAAACATCATTTTATCTCCAGGATTGCAAGAAGTCCCGGCAGGATTTAACATATTACCGCCATTTGGATAGGCAACATAACTTTGTTCCCCAACATTTTGTTCTTCAACAGACGAGTAGGGAGTTGATTGAAAAGAAGACACTGCATAGGAACCAAATACTTGGTCCATCGTTAATGGACTGTTACACCACCCAGCATACGTATCCAAATTCATGAGATCAGAAAAGTTATTGAATGGATCCTCCAATGTCGAATTCATGGCAACTATTTCTGCTGGGGCTGTATTATCCATCCGTGCTTTTGATGAAGTCCAAAAGCTCGTCCCCTTTTCTTTTGAGGGGGGGTATTCCATTTCGATAAGAACAACCAAACTAAATCCAGAAAAGGTTAGAGTACTATCAAAACAAATCCAATAACATCAATCCCTTGTCTCCTGCTACTTCCCTTACGCTGTTCATTAGGATCCCTAAAATTAAGACCGAAATTCGTCAAGATTTTGCCTTCCATGCTCATATAAACTTTCTTCTCTTTCCTTTTTTGCCTTTTCCCTTAGCTTCCGTGAACAGAAATTTCACTTCCTTCACTCATATATATAGCAAGTACGAAACAACTACCGCATATTAATATCCCATCATCAAATGGATTCCGTACAAAAGTCTAACAGCAAGCCACTTACTACAAATAGTAAACATGAACCTCTGACACTGATTTAAAAGCAATGGCCTCGAAAAAGCTGCGGTCTCCAAAGCTGCCGCAAGTCACTGCAACAAAAGTCCACAGCTCTCAATCAAAAATAACTCACAAAACCCGCCTCAAAATTTTGTCCTTTTGCACCAAAGCACTCTACACGTGTTCATGTTATCATACATATCCACATAAAGCTCAACGAAATGATCTGGTTACTCGAAGAAACGGTAAAAGCAAAAAAGGAGAGCAATTAATCGTCAGAAATTCAGATGAAATGGACGAGAGATGAGATTAAGGGCAAATTCATCCCCAATATCTTTAAAGCTTTACAGGCATTCTTTCTTCTCTATTTTGGAAATTAAAATTTCAACCATAACTTTTAGCTCCAAATGACGACCACAGGAAATGAAATTGTTAATCCGAATCAAACAGAAACTCGAAACTAGTAGACAGAGAAGACCAAGTACGGAAATCAAATCCCCAAATCCAGAAACCCTAACCCACAGAAACACCAACCTTGAAAACCTCAATCTCCTCGAAACTTGGTCTTGTCTGGATTAAAGAAGCGAGACTTAGAGAAAGAAGAAGAAGACAGAAGAGACAGAGTGTGCGTGCTTGGGTCGTTTAAGTAGGTCTCTAAAACGGGAAATAAAACTGTACAAGCTGTAAAAGACAACGGCTTCAGACACTGGGGTTTTGTGGTCAGTTTTGTTTTAGCTTTGAAGAGCAGAGCAAGAGCCCCGTCCCGTCTTAGCAAAAGTAGAGAGCAAAGAATTTCGATTGTCGTATGATTGTGAAATTTGTGACTGTGTTGCATTCCTTGCACTGAGCTTTTGACCTTATTGTTTAACATTTACGTTGTAGCTGGATTAGATTAGACAGTCATTGGGACCTTTTTTTTTTTTTTTCAGGAAATGCAATTTGATTGATCGCACTTAGTTGTTCGGATTGTTTGACTTGACTAATAAAAATGTGCCACAGTACCGAAAGAGGAGGGGGCCGTCCTTTTAAGTGAGCTCAAAGACTTTGGTTCGAATTTCGACAGCGACGATACGAAAACTTATCCCATATAATGACTCTTTGTACACACCAAATATTGGATTGTCTTTTTAAAAAATTGGCTAAAATCAAACCGTGATTTACCTCTCTTATACAATATCAAGCTGAAGTGTGGTGGCGCCTAAAATAAGTGTTCCACCTTTTGAGTTCAAGGAGAGGCGTCCTTTTCTTCTCGTCCTCGTCATGCATACTTAGTAAACTATTTTCAATTAAATTCTTCCCTTTTTTTTATTCACCAATATTCAATTTTTCTACAGAACTTTCAGAATAAAATGCATCATTCAAATATGTGATTTATTATTATTAATTAGCTTTTTTATCGTAATTTGATTTTATAATAATTATTATTATTAACTAGCTTTTAATGTATTAAAATCCAGTAATGAATGCATTAAATATATTTTAAAAACTTAGTTATACGTCCATGACAATTTTTAATAAGATCTTATGATAATTAATTAATGAAAACATTTTTATTACATTTCATCTAAAAAAATTATTTTGTGGCAGCATTAGTTGTTATCGGAGATGGCAATAACAACTACTACTCTTTTGTGGTGTTGGCTGGAAGTTGAGTTGTTGGTTAGCTGCATGGAAATGGCGAAAGCAACGACTTACCGGACATTTGGAGCTGTTAGGTTAGAACATAATGACTAAGGTTTCTAATTAGGGTAGTTAATATTATTAAATTAATATTAATAAAGAATAAAAAGTAAAAAATAAAAATGTCATATTAATATCAACGTAAAACTTAATTAATGAATATATAAGTTTGTTAAAGGTTTTGTTTATTTAATGTCAAATTTAAATATTTTTAAAAAGTTTTAAAATATTTAAGGACATAAAAGTTAAAGCTCGAAAACAAGGTTTTATTTTAAATGAAATTAACGTTAAATTTTATTTTTTAATATTAAAATGTTAAAGACTTATTTAAACTTTTTTTTATAAAAAGTTAATCTTGAATTAGCATTTTAAAAATATAATAAAATTGATCTTTTAAGAAATAAATAAATCTAACAGCAAACTTTAAATAATTCAAAATACGAACACATCCCATCAGGACTTGAGAAAGGTCAAAGTCTAGGTGCAAGGCAAAAGGATAAGGACAAGAGTGGGCTAATAGTCATATCTCAACCATTCAATTTATTGCATTGAATGGTTGAGATGTTATAGAGCATGGCGGAACTGAATAGTAGGAATAGAAAATCTATTCCCCAAAAGGGGACGGAGTGGAAAGAGATGGAGAGTGACATGATGACGCCAATATCCCAAATTCTCGAGCAAGCGAGAAACAATTACAGCCACGCATCATTATGTCCTAATAAAATAGGCTGATGATGCAAACCTAACAAGTGAAGGTAGGAAGGATGACAAGATTCATCAGGGGCAACAGAGTCATTGAGCACTAAAGAATGTCAAAACGATTTAATTGGTGGGAAGTAGGGACTAGGGAGTCGGATCTCTTCCGTTCCCACCATGTCCATATATTTATGTGAAATTTCGTTATTATGTTTTAACTTTATTCTATTAAATTTTATTTATATATTTATATAAATTTTATTTTAACCCTATTTTATTAAATTTTATTTACGTATTTATATAAATTACGTGAAGTTTCTCACATCAATTTTTTAATTATTTTACTCTACATAAATATAAAAATAAAATAAAAAATTGAAAAAAATTAATGTGAAAAATTTTACAAATAAAATGTAATAAAATAAAGTTGAATCAGAATAATTAGGAGAACAAGTGGTAGGCACGTCAGATACAAAAGGACCGGATCTTTTTCTTTTTTTGGTTGCTATGAGGTATTTTAGGAAGGTCTCAATTATAGAAAGGCACCTTTAAGTCATTTATTTTTAGATTAATTCTTGCTTGAGTAGAGTAGGTCCCTTGCGGAAGGCAAAACTCTAGCTCTAAGATTTAAATAGCTGTATATATGAGGACGATTTGAAACTGTAATTTCAATTAAGCTAAGAAAACCTCATACTAACTCACATGTACCCTTAGGTTGAAAGGTCCTGATCTTTATAATCAAAATGATCTCTCTCTGACCTAACTTTCCCACTAAGCTCCCATCTGTCATGTCTTTCTTGGAATTGTATAGATTGTTCTTTATTACAAAAATAAGAAAAAGGACCATCCAGTCGCGTACTTCACATAATACAAAGTTGAGAGTTTGGTTATGTCATCATCTATCAATTAAAATATACGTTTTTTATTTTATCCCTAATGCCTTCGTCATGAAGCATATAGGCTAATGAAGTCACAAGCTCTGTGTTGAGAAACAGTTTTTAGTGCATACACATGTGCATGTCTTTTAAGTAATTTATATTTCAGACGGACGAGAAGAAGAAAGAAGGGCTGCCTCCTAGACTTTACGAACGTAAGCACTTGTAAGATTTGCACTCGTGGCTGCCAACCCCTTTGGCTAGATTGAGGTGGGTGAGGTGGATTCTCCGAGGTGAACATCTGTCCTGGGAAATTTTGGCTTGCTATTATCTAATTTGGGGACTAGATTCTCTTATCTATTTTATGTGTACTTATTTTGTATCGTTGTATTTGACCTGTCTATTTACTTAGGATTCACATAAATGGATAAGTTAGATATACTGACACAAAATAGGTATACAAAAAATTGACCAAAAGATCTGACGCCACTAATTTAAGAATGTCATGCATCAATTTGATAATGAAAGATTGTAACAGGTGATGATGGGATGCTTTGGAATTGCAAATATTAATTTCTTTATGTTAATTGATGTTAACAAATTTTTGGTTGTTTAAGTAAATCTTTAAAATCACAATAATTAATTAATTTGTATTTTGAATAATATATTTAGTGAATTAATAACTAAAATATGATTATAAATTTAATTTAATTAACACTAATAAATTTGTACATCCTTAAATTCGTATTGATTAACTTTAGTTTAAAAGATAAACTCAATCTTGATATTAAAATCTCCGACTCCTTTAAAGAATCTTAAGGATTAACTCAATGCACAAGGTTCTTATTTTACCAAATTTAGGTGAGGATAATGAATTTTACAAAGTCTTCTTTTTGTATTTTTTAAGAGGATATATTTAAAACTTGAATATGTGATCCAATACCAATTGCTTCAAGGCTGTTTAGAAATCTATTACTACCAATTAGGCTATTATTTTAACATCCCAAATTAGGGGTTAGCATATTAAGCAAATTTAGTCCGATTTATGTTCTGTCTCTTTGATATTTTGGCATGCATTC
>JANZLD010000005.1:11170627-11188698 GCA_026413575.1 Erythroxylum carthagenense | reverse complement strand
TCAACAATCACTAGCAGACTATTCTCTTTTTACTTATCAAAGTGGCAGCATCATCTTATGTGTTCTTGTATATGTTGATGACCTCATCATTGCCGGAAATAATGAAGATTTCATCTCTCGGTTCAAGAACTACCTTAGCAAGTGTTTCTATATGAAGGATCTTGGGATCCTCAAATATTTCCTGGGACTTGAAGTGGCACGAGGACCTAATGGGATCTTTCTTTCTCAACGCAAATATACTTTGGATATTATATCAGAAACTGGACTTCTAGGAGCCAAACCTGTTGCTTTTCCTCTTGCACAAAATCATAACTTGGCCTTAGCTACTGGCGCAACATTGCAAGACCCTGAGAAGTATCGTCGACTAGTCGGGCGACTTATCTACTTAACCATTTCTCGGCCTGAACTTAGCTATTCTGTTCATATCTTGGCTCAATTTATGCAATATCCTAGACAGGAGCATTGGGATGCTGCGACCCGGGTGGTTCGCTACTTAAAAAATAATCCAGGCCAAGGCATTTTCCTTCAGTCTACTTGTGATCTCCAATTAACTGCTTATTGTGACTCCGACTGGGCTAGTTGTCCTCTCACACGACGTTCTCTAACTGGCTATTTTATCTTACTTGGTCAATCTCCTATTTCTTGGAAAACAAAGAAGCAAGCCACTGTTTCCCGCTCTTCAGCAGAGGCCGAGTATCGTTCCCTGGCCACCACAGCTTGTGAACTGAAATGGCTCAAAGCTCTCTTGAAAGATCTACGAGTGTCTCATCCTCAACCTATGCGGCTCTTTTGTGATAGTCAGTCAGCGCTTCATATAGCTGCCAACCCAGTTTTTCATGAGAGAACTAAGCATATCGAAGTTGATTGTCACTTTGTTCGTGATGAAATCCAAGCTGGCAACATTACACCAATGCATGTTCGTACTTATAATCAGCTTGCGGATATCTTGACAAAAGCTCTTGGCACACAACAATTTGTTTTTCTTCTTGGCAAGTTGGGCATTCGGGACTATCATGCACCAACTTGAGGGGGAGTATTCGGATATTATGTAAATAATTAGACGATAATTATTAGGATTTCATGTATATCTTTTAGGAGTCATTATAGGAATAGAACACTAACACTATCAGAAGAACAATCCTTGTAATATTCGAAGTCTGTACTAGAAGTCTATTAGAAGTCTGTTTTCATTCCTATATATTGTATACTCTTTGTGAAATAAAGATACAGAAATACTTCTTCTTCAATCTTTACAGAAACTTAAAACAGTAACGACCAAAGCAACTAGAACAAGAGGACAGCCAAGAGGTCATTGCAGCTTGTGCGGCATTTTCAGGCTTCTTCCCAGTCCCAGTCCCGGTCCATAATTTTTCCGCTCGCCTGAGGGACAGGTGTCTACATGTTTTCTATTTTCACAACTTCATATCTTGCTATCAGCCTACCCAACTAATAAATAAAGACATCATGGTTGATAGCGTGAGCAACCGTCAAAACGTTGGTAAGTGTTTCACTTGTCAAGTTAATTATAGGTCATGATATTCTATCTAATTTTATAATATTTTATTTTATTTTATAAATCTTAATCATTTATTTATGCGAGATTTATTTTTATTTATGCGAGATTCACATGAAACTCACATAAATAAATGACTGAGATTTATTAGATACAATAAAATGCTAAAAAATTGCGATATGAATTCATTAATTATAACCTTTCAATAACTTTTAAATATAGGATATATACATATATATATATATATGTGTGTGTGTGTGTGTGTGTGTTTTTTTTCAAAAATAAAAAGTGATAAGCATAACAAAAAATAATACTAATTCGTAAGCAATTTTTATTAAGAACAAGTATTTAAATTTATCATTTTAAATTTTATATTCTAATATGCATAATATTTATTTATTGACTTTAACATATCGTTATAGAAAGATGAAAAATAAAAATCTTTGCATCATATGGATCACAGTGAAAAAGTGAATTAACAAATTCCATCTATTATTTTTATTGAAAATGTATTTATTTTATAAAACGTGTTAATTAATTGTATGATGATGTTTAGTAGATCTAATTGATAAATAATAAAAATAAAAAGCCCATGCAAAAACAATTGCTCTCCAATCCAAACCCAAATATCAAACAAAAAGAAAAGAAAAATTAAAACAGAGAGAGAGAGAGAGAGAGAGAGAGGAGAAACTTACAGAAAGAAACAAATTAAAGGAAGAAGAGAGAGAGAGAGAGAGAGACGGAAAAGGTCGGTAATGGCGACGGAGGAGGACATCCTCCATCTCCATCTATCCCTCTCACATTCATAGCGATCACGTTCTCTTCATTTCTCTTCTTCTGGTACTCACACACTGTCTCTATACACATGCCTGTCTGTCTCTGCACTTGCGTTTGTGTTTACGTGTTCACATCAGTTGGGCGATCATGGGTTCTGATTACGGATTCTTCGATCCACTGACCTCGTTTTTGGGAGGATCATTTTGGTTTTCGTATCAATGTCGATTGTTTGGTCAGAGATGGAAATCAGTTTACTTATGTTAATAGCCTTCTTTTTTTATTTATTCTGTATTTGTTAGAAATTTGAATTTTAGAGTAAAACGCTTAATCTTTTCCTTTATACTTTTTGAAATTTATGTTTTCTCAAGGAACGTTATGTTGTTTTGTTGGCAGTTTTTTGGTGGTTTCTTCAAGTCTGAATCTGCGTGGTGTTGGGAGTAACAAGGAAGAGGGTGGAAGTTGAGTGGTTGTGTATATGTGTGGAAGCTGTAGATGTCTAGTGGAGGAGGTGGGGAGGAGAAGCAATGGAGCTGTGGGAAATCAGGGATAGCAAGTTTGCAGAGAATGAGTTCTATGGTGCGCGATATTGGGGAGCCTTGTCTTTCTCAGTCACCTATAAAGGTTATTATTGCTGTAAGACTCTCTTATCTATCCATTTGCTTTTCATTTTCTTTTTCACTTACTGCTTATTCTGTTGTTCTTTATCGAAATTGTTTTGGAGTAAGTTGCCTGATCTCTTTTTGGTCGTGACAGAAATTAAGCAGCTTTATTTGTCTTCCTGAATGATCATTGTTATATACATTGAATGTCTTATGCATTATTATCCAAGAATGAATGCATTTGGCTCAAATAGAAAGAGGAAAGAGATGGTATTTGTAGGGTTGATTCAGTAGTTTCCGTCAAAATTTTAGAATCACTTGAATGATTTTAATTTTAATGGCTATTCCGCTTAGTCTTTGTTAACTGGTTCTGATAGGAAACGAATACAGGAATTTTATGCATTGTTATGCTTCTATGTACGTAGAATCAAAGAGTACATGAACATGTAAAGTATTTTAATTGAGGATTGTCCTTAAGCAACATCAACTTTGGATCTTATTTCTCTATTATCTGCAGTTTCTGGCCCAGTTTATAGCTCAGTGTCATGTTGTATATTAAAGGGGTCCACATTCATGCCTTCAGGACATTGGACTCTAAGTAACTCAAACAACAGCTAATTATTTCATGTTAATTTATGTTTTTTAGCTGTTTGTTCATACTAAAGAACCCAATGGAGCAAAATGATGTTTGACTCTTTTTTTTGTTGTACAGCTGGAGCATAGAGAGAACTTCAACAATACATGTCACCTTCTCTTGCGTCTTGTGAATTCCTTAATTTAGTTTCTTGAATTTGAGAATTGTGGGGATGGTTTGGCTTGTTCAAGTTGGATAGAGGTCTTTGTACATTTTAGCTCCCTTTGAATTTTAGCTGTAATAATAACTGTGTTTCCTTTTATTCATTTGAAGCTCTTTTCTGAGATATCTTGCTCTCAATGGAGCAGGTAGGCAGAATGCTGAAGCCAGACAAGTGGCAGGCAACGTTTGACAATGATGGGAAGGTGTCTGGTTTTCAGAAAGCACTCAAGTTGATTGTTTTGGGGGTATGCTTTGTCATATTGCATTAATTATGTGCCTAAGCCACAGTCCATTTATGTCTTTCTCTGTTTGTGTTTCTCTTATTTTATTGCAAAGTCTGAGATTTCTTTACTTTTTTCTGTTAGAACATGTTTGGGGTAAAAGGATGCATGTCTTTTGACCTTTACAATTCAAAGACTGTTTTGTATAATTAGTCTGATTGTCCGGATCTACGCCATTATCAGAAAGCAAATACTTACTCCAAAAGCAGAAACAGAAAGTAGATATGTTTTTCTTTTTTCTAAATTTAACTGTCGGTGGCTTGTATGTATTTGTGCTTCTTTTGTAATATTCAGATATCATTCAGGATGGGTACAGTAGAACTAGAGCTTAATGGGTGTCCATGCTATTTTTAAGCTGGATAGGTTATTAAGAGTAGATCAATATATTCTTCAATTGAAAATGAAAAAGTATTATTCCATCCTTGAAACTTCAAGCACTGTTCATGATTTGCATTTGTATTTACTATCTAAACATCCTCTCTCTCTTGCTTACACATGCGTGCTCACGTAAACACACTCGTGCATGTGCATCATATTTTGTTTTCCTCTATCCTACAATGGATAAAAGATTAGTCGCCTTGTAAGAGTCATTTGTCCTGAATAGATTTTTATTCTCACCAATCTGATTAAGAGCTCTCTTAAAATAGTCAAGTACATTTTTTTTCATATATGATGATTGTATTTGCATTCTGACAGGGTGTGGATCCATCTATTAGGCCAGAAGTTTGGGAATTTTTACTTGGTTGTTATCAACTGACCAGCACTGCTGAGTATCGAAGGCAACTTAGGATAACCCGGAGGTCTACAATTCTAATTCCTTTTATCATTTGTTCCAATAATGTTTCTTAAGGCCTTGTATTGTCCTGCTGTATTTTTTTCAAATGAAACTAATGGAATTATCGAGTTACTTCGATGATGGTTTATAATGCTATTCCAAATAATGAATGTGAGCTGTGGTATCATCTCTTGATTCTCTTTATTGTTTGCATTGTCCAACATTAAGTTCATTCCTCTTGGCCTCGTGCTTTTAGTGCCAAAGCGTCAAGAACATTGGTAAAGTTAGAACATGAACTAGGATATCGTTACATATTTGTTTATGATCGATATCTACCTAGACTTTTGGATTCATGAGATCTAACCCAAGACTGGATCTTACAGCTATCTTTTTATTCTCAACTTTCATTTCTTGGTTGAGTCGTATAAGCTAGTTCTCCACTCTCTCTCTCTGTCTCCCCTTAAAGTTTACTAGGGGTTCATGGAACATTTTGTTCGATTTCTTTTTTTTTTTCCATTCATTTTATTGTTGTAGAGTCAACAGGATGGTGGAGAAAGGAACGAGGAAGGTATGATTTCTTGAAGAAGAAATGTGAGATTATGTACTGATTCTATTGTGTAAACAGAATCAGATAATACTTTATCAAGTTGTATCGATTTAGATGTAGAACTCTTCGGCACTGAAATGATTTCTGCCACTATTATCGCATCTAATTTGGGTTGACTTAGTCTTTGGGTGAAATTCTTGGATTTGGAGTTTGGAGTTGCCAAAATTCTTGGAGTTAAGCCTTTGGCTGATATTTGTTCACTTTTTGTCATAAAGTATATAAAAAAGATTAGATGTCGGTTGCTGAAAAGAATAGGAAGCATGACTTGGCAGGTGAAAGAGGAGATAGACATTTTACTCTTTACAATTTCTTTTATTTGTACATCTATTTATTTTGCTATTTTCATTGGTTCCAAATTACAGCAATGGCTTGTTTTGCTTATAGTAGTATAGGTTCAACATTCATAGCAAATGATTCTTATAAGATCTCCACTCTTAAAAGACTCGGTTTGGTTTATGATTTACCATAACACAATTGTGCGGGAGAGTGCCACTGTAAATGTCTGTTGACAATTATTCACATATAAGTATGTGCGAACTGTGTGTGTATTAGATGTCATTGTATTTGTACCATTTGTTATTTGAGATGCAATGATTGGTATGTGAATATGATAGTCGTTTTAACATAGCACCTTCCTTTCTAGGTTAAACAAGTTATTTGACTTATTGCATGGTTAGAACTTCTTTTTTCCTCTTTAATACATGTGAACTTCTTTATTTATCATTTTCACTTTATTAAAACTTTTCCTTCAGGGAACGCTATGAGGACCTTATTAGGCAATGCCAAATGATGCATTCAAGTATAGGAACTGGTGAACTTGCATTTGTTGTGGGGTCCAAAGTTATGGATATGCGGACATCCAAGGATGACAGGAAGGGGGAAGCTAAAGATGAAAGTAAAAAAAGTCCTGGTGATTCTGCTCATATTGCTGACACAGTAGGGAACTGTAGAAATTTGGCTAATAATTGTATGGATACATCATATGAATGCGGAAGGGATAGTTCTAGTGATTCTATTGAGCTCACTGATGTGAGAGAAAGCACAGATAGTGCAACATTTGACAATTATTTTGTTCCTGAGGCCGGTCCACTCAGTAGTAGTTCACGGAAAAGAGAAGATGCTAATGGATTACAGTATGATGCAGAGGGTTATTTTGATTTTCCTGCTTTACCTGTCATAAATTTGTTTGACAAAAAAGGAGCAGAATACAATGAGGAGCGAGCTGACAAACTTTCTATCCAACGGAAATTAAGATTTGATGACAGAATGCACAGTTTTGAAATTAATAACAACAGAGAACTAATCATGGAACCCAGTGGTTCACAATCTAACAGTTTTCCACGTGCATCTCATCGTAACAATTCTGAAATTGAAATGGTTCATTGTGATGACCACGGATGTGCATCTTGCTCCAATAATTTAGAGAAAGAGATATTGAATGGATTTAGAATATCAGATGCACCACAAACATCATTCTTGCCTACAAGTGCAACAAATTCTCAAGGAGTGGCCACTCACGATAATAGAGAATCTGAATGGCTTTGGACTTTACACCGCATAGGTAACTCCTATCTATGTTCCATTCATAGAGGCAATGAATCTATGTAATGAACTGTTTCTTATGACTTGGGAGCTAACTTCCAACTTTTGTCTTCAGTTGTCGATGTTGTTAGAACAGATAGTCATCTTGAGTTTTATGAAGATCAGAGAAACTTAGCAAGGATGTCTGATATCCTTGCTGTTTATGCATGGGTTGATCCTGCAACAGGCTATTGTCAAGGTTGTAACACATCCCATTTTTGTGGAAAATCCTAACTTTAATTGATGGAAAATTGAAGTTTTGATTTGAAGCTGTAAACTCGTTGTTTACTTGTTTGACTACTTGATATAGGAATGAGTGACTTGCTGTCTCCTTTTGTTGTTCTGTTTGAGGACGATGCTGACGCATTTTGGTGCTTTGAAATGCTTCTGAGGAGAATGGTATAACTAAAGTTGTCACATATGTTTTGTCAAAATGCTTCTTGCTATCTTTAAAATGTATTTGTTGCTCTTCTCCAGCGCGAAAATTTTCAGATGGAAGGGCCAACCGGAGTGATGAAACAGTTGCAAGCATTGTGGCACATTTTGGAACTAACAGACAGGGAAATCTTTGCACACCTCTTGCATATTGGTGCTGAAAGCCTTCATTTTGCTTTCAGGATGCTGATGGTCCTTTTTCGTAGGGAGTTATCTTTCGCTGAGGTTCTTCAAATGTGGGAGGTGTGTGTATTTTGTTTGTTTCTTTTGCACAGAATCTATGAAGTGCATTTCCTTTTACAACATTGGTGACGAAAGAATCTACCTAAAACCTTACGTACTTTTATTGCTTGTAACATGAAACTCAAAGTGATAACCTATTAGCCAACATTTAGAAGATCGAAAACCTTGATAACCTATTAGCCAACATTTAGAAGATCGAAAACCTTTGGCAGCACATGCCTAATTTCATTTTGCATATGGCTACCTGGTAGTCTTTCTAATCAGGCAAGCTTCTAGGGCAATAAAAAACTTTTAAACATTGTTTTGCATTCTCATTTGGTGGATTTACTTGATCTGTATTGTCATTTGTTCTTTCATGTTGGTGTAATTATTTGAGGATCTTTTCTAAACACCTTGTAGGACACTCTTTTATGTTTTGGAGATGGACAAAATAGATCAACTCCATTTTGCTTAGCGTGTAGCTGCTCTTTTATTTGTAATATGCAGATTCTTGGTTTGAACTCTTTGCATGCATTCCCTGACTATTGCGTCCTGTGCTGTACATTGATTTGCATGAGGAATTACTAATTTTTGAAAACTGGAGATGGACGAGTGATTATTGGTGTTCCTAGAAATTCTCTTATATATTAGAATCTTTTAGCAAAGTCGCTCTAACACAACCAACATATGAACTTCGAAGCATAATTGCTGTAAAAGTCTGCCTTTCTTGTTGAAGAAATTGGACATAAGGTTCAACCTTCAGTTGGCAGGCAGTATACATTATTGATTGATGTAATTACTTTTATTGCAGATGATGTGGGCTGTTGATTTCGATGAATCTACAGCTGGTTATTTAGAGGAAAATTGTCTGGAGGCTCTGGTGGTACATCCTCCAAGGGATTCTGTAGGAGAAATGAAAGAGGAATTTGAAGAAGTTGGTAACAATAGCATAAAGGACAGTTCACATACAAAGAATCGACATGCTGAGCACTCCACTTCTTATCACAGTGGGATGAAGGCAGAATCTTCCCATCCTTTCTGTGGTCTGACAAGAAATTTTTGGGCAAAAAGTGGTCACCTTCAGATTAGCAATGTTGTGTCATCAACTAAGAATGGAGATGATGAGCTGCCAGTCTTTTGTGTGGCAGCAATATTAATCATTAACCGTCATAAAATCATCAGAGAAACACGCTCAATTGATGATATGATTAAGGCATGTATTTAAATTCGAGATCTGTTGCAATTAATATGATCATAAATGACAGTGGTGCGTGATAATCATTCCCCTTTACTTTTTTTGTTCTATGTTGGATCATCTATCTAATCTCTGCTAGTTTCTGTTGAGATTGGAACTTGGTTGTTATGATTTTTGTTCTCCATCTTCTTTTGCTCAGAGAACTCCATGGGATTAATAATAACCTGTCTCACTTGTTTGAATGCGTGGATGGAAACTTTTGATTGTATATTAACTTCAGGGAAAAAGTAGGAAAGAATTGAAAATTGAGTCTGAGTCAATCATGCTGTCTTATTGGTGTATGGCAAACCTGCATTTCACCTATTATAGGAATCGTAAAAGTTTTGCCAATTCTTGCTGTATTATGTACCTTTGACTAGTATCTGATTTTTGAATCCTCTATACTTACTGACTATTCTCATAATGTTTTTCTTTAACATTTAATACTTATATCATGCAGGTTTTCAATGATAAGGTTCTAAAGATTCATGTCAAACGGTGTATACGCACTGCTATCAAACTTCGGAAGAAGTACTTTTACAAAGTGAGATTCATGTTTAATTAACAAAATTGTGCTAATGCCACCCTTTCAGCCTTTATTCTATTGTTTAAACTTCTGTATTTTGGATGCCATATCTTTATTTCATAGCTGCTCACTATGAGACTATTTTTTTTTGGTGAGGCAGCTAATAAAAAACAAAAGTCCTGCATCTCAGAATGGTGAATAGCCTTCTGTCATTTCTCGTGTACAGTTGCTATCTGCATCCAAATTCTAGCACCCCGAGTTGGTATTTATATGTGAAGATGCCAAATTACGATTCTGCCTGGACAGAGTTTTGTTATTAGATAATTTAGGATGGAATTGTTAACGATTAGTGCTGTTGCTGGTCCAAGATTCATTCAGTTCTTGTCCTTCCAATTCTCCTCTCATCTTCTGTGAGGTAACTGTTTGTTGCACTTACTATTGATTGATGTGAGGTTTTCAATTTATGCATGCTTCATTCCCAGTCACAATCACTTGCATCCTTTAAGTTGCCAACAAATTCTGTTTCAGTAGAGATGGATCTTAGTTGGGCTTAATTCAAAGTGCTTATTGCAGTATTTAAGAATTCAGTTGATTAGTCAAACTATTACACTTGGGATACTTGTCTTGCATAATTCTGGGTCTACTTGATCTAACGAATATGAAACGCAGAAACCCTTATTTTAGTCTAAACACTTATGGTTTGGACCAGAATGAATAGAAGAATGGCTTATGAAGAGCATCATGATCAGTTTTCGATATACACATGTATTGATTTTCGCTGTAGCCATCTTTAGGACTAAGAGAACATGATGCTGATCTATTGAACTAGAACATGATACTGATCTATTGAACTAGAACATGATGCTGATCTATTGAACTAGGAGGCTTTGTGCATGAGCTCAGAATAGGAACCATTCTCATTTTCTCTGTCTGTTATTGGAGCAATGCTATATTCAAACCATATCATCCACTTAGCTGAACATGTTTTCTCGAATTTTATCATAGGCCCGCAATATTCTGATTACTGTCTTTGTATCTCTGATTTTTCAAGCTGACCGTTTTGTATGGAATCAAGTGAAATGTGTTGTTGTTCATGGTGACACTAAAATAAACTACATACTTTCATGACCTTACTTGCTTTGGGTGACCATAAGATTATAAGTCTAATATAAGACCATTTGAAACTATCATTTTATTCATCTGAATGGAACTTGGAAACTGCACATCAAGTATGTTTGCAAGTACCTTGTGAAATGGTTCAGTGTTCTTGACGAAAGCAGAACCAAACTGAGAGAATTTCAAATGGTTAAAGCAGAACCAAACTGAGAGAATTTCAAATGGTTATGTTATGTGATAGCATGTCAAGTTGGTGGAGTCTTCGTAGGTCTCAGTTTTTTTCTTGTACATTTTCTTTGCATTATTATCTTACTGGTATTTCTTTTTTTTTTTTCCTTAGTGAACAGAAAGATTTGGACGTACACACGAGTTCTTTATGAGCAAATGGTTCCAGTTTATTGAGTTACTCTCAGGTTAGGTAAATACAGGTCATCTTCTTCACATACAAAATTTCATTGTACCATATATTTAGATTAACTAGTCTGTTGGCAGTTTTGATCTCACTTGTCTTTGTATGAAAATTCACGAGAGTACAATTATTGAAAATTTACCAATAAATCCGGTGGTCCAAATGTTTGATATAATCTTAGCAACATATATGTAGTCTTTATTATCAGTAGGAAAAATGTTCCGTATGTTCTTATTGGTAAACTGTTCATCTATTTCCAAAGGAAAACAATGTCATTTAAGTTCACCACATTAATCTATACGCTTATGACAAATCCATTCTTGTTAAGATGTAATATCTACTGGGATTTATACTGATTATTTTTAGTAGTGTATCTGCAATGTCCGACAACTTATTCCTCAGCTGTTCCTGTTAAAACATTTCATTCCCCTATCTACTCATTGATATAGCGGATGGCCTTAGGAAGTCCTCAAACACATCAGGCCCATAAGCAAATTCTTGTATAAACAGAAGGGATTTATGGGATTTTCCCTCTTAAGGCAGGACACTTGAGAATCTGTAGCTAGAACAAGAATCTGGGTTTAGATAAAACCATTTCAGACTGCTCCGTTTTCCTTGTGTTTGTGCATTGTGCATTGTGCACCGGTTTCTCATTTGATCTACAAACGCCGGGTCCTTGGTTTGGTCTAACTTTCCTGTGTTACTGAACCTACTTAACCCTTGATACATTTTAGCAGTTGACAATACCGAGAAACGTTTATTAACTATATTCTTAAGGACCACAAGAGAGAAAGCGAGTGCTCCTTGATAAAAGTAGTGGGTTTAAAATAATGAAGCATTTTCTATATCCTTAGATTGGATTCTTCTTGGGAGAGTTATCAAACCTCGTACGATTTGAACAAATAAAGTCTTCCAATCTAAAAGATGGATGGGTGCTGATTCAAATACATATTTGAATGTCTGTAGTAGTAGTTGAAGATGGATTGTTTCTGATTGCCTCGCTTATAGGATAAAAGGGTACATCTGCCTGTTTGTTCAGGACCAGATCTTTTGGTCCCTTTCTTCTGTACATATTCTATGTCATTGCATCTGAACCATTTATTTATGTGGATCCTACGTAAATGGATGGTTAAGATGTAATGACATAGAATAGGTACAGAAAAAAGGGATACGAGGATCTGAGGCCGTTTGTTCATTCCATGTCATATCAGTTAATTGACCATAAATAAGGTTGTTTAATTATAAGAGATCAGGGTTTATGTTGCGAAAATGCCTATGTTGTTTACCAAAATGGCAAGATTGAGAACGTCAGCACCTGAGACTACGCCAGGTCACCGGTCTTCAGGTACTATTTTTATCTTCTCGTATTCAAACATTGGAAAAGAAAGTTTTAAGCATACATAAAAAGGCTTATCTCCTTCAAATCATTAAACCAAACAGAATATTCAAACATAGAAGAAGAAGAAAGTTTCAGTTGAACGAGAAGAGTTGACTATGTAGGCACGAACATTTGCAATGTCACTGCAAAATTCAGTAGCAGGAGTGACAGTGCACCCCTTTCTCTGTCATAAATAAATTTCATTTTCCAAAAATAGGAATTGGGTTACTTCCAATTACAACTCCCCATTGATGCGATGGGATTAGATTGATATTTATACAATTTCAGAAAATTTTTCAAAATTTTAATTTTTAATATTATAAAAATTACAAATTTTAATTTTTAAAAAAGTTATTTAAAACTATGTCTTTACCGTATCACATTTCAGATACGGGAATAAATACTGTTTTCTGATAAAAACCTTTCGATTGATGCATGAATTTCTTAAGGTCATTCGAAGAATGTTTTAATCAAATTCTTGAAATTTACAAGCCAACTCAAGACGTATGGAGTAGGTTCTGACCTCCTAGATTGACATTTTGTTCAAGAAATCTCTTATACACCATCAAATCTACGTGACAGACATATCTCAGAGTTTCTAAACATATAACTATAAACCAATATCCCTATATCATTATAATCGGATGATCACACTGGTCTGGATCTCATACAACATTGGTATGTTAGAAGTTACACCCAAATAAAGATGAGAATTTCATGTCAATTTATCCTACTAAGCACCACCGCCTAAATTCACTACACACATTGTTGCTCTTGCGAAATTGGCTTGTTCATAATCTCTTGCTTCATATGCCAGCTACATAATTCGATATATTTCAATTGCCCAATTTGCAAACTTGAACCTTCCTTTCAGATTAAATTTAATAGCCAATCATGTACAACAAAGTTACAGCCAATCGCGTCTACTTCAAAAAAATACTAAAAAGTGGAATAACCTTTCAGACTTGCTCTTCATGTCATTAACAAATGACAACATTTCACTATTATGATGTTTGAGCACCTCAACCACTGTGGATACTGTATATCTATCAAGAGCCTATGCTATGATACCATCTTGTTAAGCACCTTACTCTGAACTCCTGCTGCCTGATTGCCTTCATTGAGATGAAAACTGAGCACAGAAGCATACAACAGCAGTCTACCATGGGGTAGCCGACAAAAAATGAAAAAGTGGCCATCATATTCCCAAATTTCTTGAGGTAAGTTTGTCACCATGTAATGTGATCTTCCAGCAGTCAACTTGGAACATAAAAACTGACAACTTTTTTGGCACCACTACACAAGACGCAGAAATCTGGATGTTAGCATGTTCTCCAAGTTATTTTACCACGGTGCACACTTGGTGAAAGGATATCGAGATGCGAATGTGACTCAAGGGCATAAATATCTAATGCAAAGCAAGCAAATTTTTTTGACACAAATATATTTTCTGCAGTCAGAAACATAAGAAATTATGGCAGCTTCCCTCACTTCGTCTCTAGATTTTAAAATGAACGATTTTCTGGTTAAATTGATTTACATTTGCTGGATTAAATAAATGTGGGAAGAGTTGGCATGTATCTCCATTTAATTAAACAATTTTAACTAGGCTGATCAACAAATAAAAGAAATGAAAAATCAACACCAAACGTAAGAACTGATGCAGAAATCAAGCTGAGAAGTAACATCCAATAAAAGAGATTCAATGCAAAGTCATAAATCATGCTTACAAAATTATGAGTGAGACTACATATATTACCATGAAACTTATCCTTTTGAGTAATGATCCCAAATGTTTCCCGAGTTTCACGAACCATAATACCATTAACTCCAGTAAAAGATGCTATTTTACAGTCAGCAACTGCCACAAATACAAAGAATGTAAGTATATAACTTAATCTGACAGAGCCAAACTTATTATGCAAAATGATGCATCCCTTACAAACATAAGCCTCTATAGTCCAAATTAAAACAGTGGGACGGAGAATAACCTAGAATAATAGCACCATGTAGATCTGCACTGAGAAGACAATGAGCCAATTGATTACCCCTACATGATTGAATCATGTAATATTCATGAGATCCACAGGCCAAACATATAAGATGCATGCTTGTAGCATTAACAAATATTAAAATTTTTGATTTTCTTACCCAGTATTTTTAAGAAGCAGCGTTACGTAGCTCTTCCACATCTCATGCATTGTCTTAAAGGCATCATATCTGTAGAGCAAGGTTGCATTTTTAACGCAAAATTACAACTAAACCTATAATCATACAGAGCATAAAGAAGGGAAAATTAAAAAAAAATAGCTCCAGTTAAATAGTAAAGAATTACGAAACGTACTTATAAAGATCTTCCTGTAAATCTAATAATCCACACTTTTTCAGTTGCTTCATGGACATGTGCTGTTTAGAGCGCTTTGAGTGGGTTTTCAAAGCCTTCACCTCAGAGCTGGTACGTTTGCTACGTCCTTGTACATAGTTATCAAGAAGGATCCAGCTATCAATTTTCTTGGTTTTAGATCCTTGCATGTACTTTTGAGAAGCGTCACCATGCTGAAGAAGATCATGCAAGACTTTCTCCACCCCATTTCCTCCTTTGCAGTACATCTAGAGAACACCAAGCATTACTGAGCAAGGTATTACATTAAAAATTGAACAAATGCAGCTTCAAGGACCTTAATTTTGAAAAATGGCATACATTAGTATTGGTTGTTAGCAGGTTCTGATGTACTGGTTGTGAAATCTGTGAATATGCCAAACTATTTTCTTCTATATCTGTTATAACAATTAGCAAAAATACATTTCAGTGTAGAACTCCATCTAGTTCATAACGGTTCTATCCGACAAACCTGAAATACAAATGAACACATAATAGAACTCTAGCTGACGATGAATACAAAAACAGTAAGGTATACTTTACCTTGGGCTGAAGTGTAACCAGTGAAAAAAACACTTCCTGCACAGAAGCCACAACAAAATTTGATCTCGATAGGAACTTGAAATCAAGCCAACTGGGAGTAAACTAGCTAAAAACTAAGACCTTTCTTCAATGAGGTACTTGAAGAGAGAGTTGCTGGGTTGTCAACTACATGTGGAAGAGAAGTTTTTGGAGAATTATCTTCTCTTTCACCTTCCTGACCACTTACTTGTTTGCTCTTCTTTTGATATTGAAGCAACTCAGCCTTGGCAACAGCAAACCTTCTCTCCAGTGCCTCCAAAGTGCGTTTCTTATTATCCTGATGTATTGCTTGGGTCGCCATCACCAGCTCTTGGAGCCCAATGTCTCTCGAACAAGAAGCAAACCTATTCAATGCATGGAAAACGAAACCGATTAGAATGCAAAAACACTTGGCAATTCTTCAAAAGCAGCACATGATTTATGTAGCAATCTCCCACAATTCAACACCAATCCAGTACAAAAATATAAGCTTTATTGTAAGCCCATCTATTAATCATGGTTTACTTCGCTTCCCTTCAAATATGAAAGAGGAAAGCTTCTCATGCCCAACAAAAAGAAAAGAAGAGCTTTCCATGTTCTATGGTTTTATTGAACTGTAGAACAGAGATTGGTCAGAAGATGGATAGAGATGAAGCGGAAAGATAAAGAAAATAATAGAATAGCAATAAGTCAGGTGCTACTCTACCTTTCTTAATCACTGGAATCAAATTGGAAATTTGATGTTTCCTAGTTTAGTTAGAAGCCGAAGCTGAATCTGAAGCTCTTTCTAGGTTTTATCGCTAAGATGGGCCACTTTCTCTCACTTGTCCACGACCATCTATAGTGTTCCCAATTCTAAAATTAGGCGAATAAAATAAAGAATTGGGGAACTCCTTAAAGCAACAGGAAGGCCGAATAACTCAATTGGGAGGAAGGAGCCATACTTGTTCCAAAAGAAGTAGAAACAGTAGCATTAATAAATCAACAGGAAGATGAGAAGAGATCCAATAACAAAAGACAGATTAAGTCTTAGATTCCTAACAATTCACATACTGTTTTCATTAAATCCAATTCAATTGAATTAATGAAAAAGGGGCCATCTAAAGAAAATTATAAATATGAAAACTACATCTATGAAAATATAAACTTTTCCTTTTATCAAATCGTCCTAATTAAGTTGCATTTGTTTATTCAAGATATCACCAAGTTATTTCAAAAGTCATGTATTGAAGCATTTTCTGAATAAACACGCTGAGACTATGATTTAAGAGCTTTGAATCAATTTTTTAACATGCATTATCAAAGCTTCCTCTTTCAAACTTAACCCCTTGCCTTAAAACCCCTTCTCAAGCAACCTTAAATCAACTTTTTTGCTATCATTCAAGCATATCCAATAATAATTATGTTTTAGTAATAAGCTCTTTTTGGCATTCTACTGAATATTAACTAACAAATGACTTGATACAACTTGGATTTTTATATAGTAAGTATTGATGATCTTTGTTGTTAACGTCTTCCTTTATGAGTAGATAAAAAAGACAACCTTGTTGAATCTATTTAAATTATTGAAACTCTTCTTTAAGATATGAAACACTTAAAACTTTATCAGCACAAGTAACTATGTTTATTTTCCAACTGATTCATCATGTCTAGCAGCAACAACGAGTTTTACATATCCTCATATGCAATCAAAGAAAGAGAAGAAAAAAAACTAGCAATATGAAAACGACATCTCTTACCCTAAATGCTTACTAGCCGCTGCAATTTCAATTTTGTCCTTTGGAACTTTCAAAGGCCTTGGATCTCCAGTGAAAATAAGGCAACAACCCACGAAGAGAAAACCAGAGGACAACGTGACAGGTAGCAGGTGACAACAAAGAAGGAGACGCAATAAACATTGAGCAGACGAGAGAGGTTTAGGCTCCAGGTCCAATTTGATAGTCGCGAGCCTTAAAAATATTTTTTTTCTTAAATTTGGTCGCTTTAATTCGGTAGCATTTAAATGGAATGTTTTAAAAATCGAACATATTCCAACAATTTAATTAAAAAATCTTAAGTTGGTCAAATTTTTAATTTGATTTTTTTATTTTTTAGAGTATGCTTGTTTGATGGGTATAAAAAAAAAGAGAATAAGTATGGAATAAAAAGTTGAGTTTACTAAAAGAATATGATTATAGAGTCATTATTTTGATTACCCATTTTTGAGTAATACCTCGTTCCTCTTTTAATTTAGAAGAATGGGTATCATTACGTAAGGGTGTGCCTGTTACAATTAATTAAAATATAGCTAATTAAAATATTATTAATAATTAATTAATTACAATATAATTAATTAAAATACAATTCATTCATTAATTAAATACTATAATTAATAATTAAAATAATAATATTATTATTTATTAAAATATAATTAATTAATTAGTTACCATATAAGTAATTAAAATATAACTATTCATTTAATTAAAATATAATTAATTAATTAGATACAATATAAGTAATTAAAATATAATTATTTATTATTTAAAATATTGTAATTAATTAATTAATTACAATATAATTAATTAAAATATAATTAATTAATTAATCAAAATATAATCAATTAACTAACTACAATATAATTAATTAACAATATTTTAATTAATCAACATATTGTAATTAATTAATTACAATATAATTAATTAAATTGAATTAATTAATTAAAATATAATAAATTTTTACACATATGCATTGTTTTAAAATCTAAGTTTAACACACATATAATACATCGCAGACTTTCCAGAAATAAATCCAAAGAATATGTACAGGCCCAAATAAACCAAACAAAATACATATTCGAGTGACACAAAAACTCTGACTCCTTTGGCCACTGCGGTTGACTTGT
>JANZLD010000005.1:11141575-11154726 GCA_026413575.1 Erythroxylum carthagenense | reverse complement strand
AATTGAAATTATGTCTGAAATGTAATTTAGTCAAGAAGCATATTCTGCTGCTTTGAAGTTGTAAACCAACATTCATCAGAAAATCAGTACAATTCTTCTAGCTTTGCTTGATATTTATAAAATGAATTGTATTTGAATTCTTGGACTTGAAAGGTGTTAGAAATAGAATACTTGTGATATAACACTTGCAGAAGAATGCTTGTTTAATATGGTGTAATAACTGAATACTATTCAGTATTTTGAACGTACATAGTTTCATAGAATTATCACATTAGGTAGTTAGGTGCAGTGTACAATATCTATTCAAATCAATGGCATTGGGATGTTGTTTGCTGGACATTATTAGTAACCTTAGGATGTCTGCGGACACTGATGATGACGTCCCTCACAAAGGTGATGGACTATGTTTTCGTGTCATTTTTGCATGGTTCTACTAGAATATTTTGCAAATATATTTTTTCTGCTAATTAGGAAAACTTTTATCTTTTATTTATTATGATTTTTGTTATGCTTTTTCTGATCAGATATTCTAATTCTTCTAGTTTTGTTAGTCACCAGAAAACCTAATTTTCCAAGATTGACTGTGTAATAGCAAGGTGTTTGGACAATATGGAAGCCTCGTGAGTAGGAATATCCTTGTTAGGTCTCTGCTAATAGATTATGCTTATGCCATCTTCAGACTCCCTAACTGAATCTCTTTCCATGTCAATTCTAAGTCATGAACTCTTTTTTACCTAAGATACCTTTGATTTCTGTCCATAATTGCAGTTTTTAAACTAGTAGTCTGGCTCATCAAACAACACTATATGCAGTTAAATGATGCTATTTTGATTATATGGTCGGTAGGTGAGTCCGTATGTTGTGGATCTTGGCTTATCTGGCATGAAAGACTAAAGGTGTAAAGTATTTAGAAGGATTTGATTAGTAACTTTCTCGGGAATGTAAATATCTCGGCACACAATATTAAAAAGCTTGACAGAAACTTACATAAAGCTTAATTGAGTTTTTTTATGGAAACAATTTAGTTTGTCAAAAGTATGTAACACGTTTTCCTTTCAATAAAATGTACTCTGTGCATGTGAAATAGTTGTCAACTCTCTGCTGTTGACAGACAGACCAACTTCTCGTTAGCTGATAATGCTTTCTACAACCTGCTGTTGTTTAAGAACCTCAAATGCATGTATATAAGTAGCCCAATAACCTGTGTAATTTAGGTACTATGTTTAAGTACTGTTTTCCAAAAGATATTACCATCATACTGATCATGGGCGTGAAAGGGAAGTACCTTTGGGATGGGATATCATGGACTTTTATGATACTGGATTATATTTTTGAAATTGTACTTGTCAGAGTACTTTTAACAGATTATACTTATATCTGGATCGGCCCCCTGATTGGAATCTGTAAAAATTTTAAGATGGACTTATGGATATGCTCTGTAATAAGCCTTTTCTGCTGCTTAATTGGGTACGCCCTTCCATTGCAATAGCATATTGAGTAGCTGCATGTTCTTTTTTGTTGCAGCCCTTAGCACAGTCACAAGGAAGCTTCTTGACCAAAATAAAGAGACAATAAAGCAAATTTCTGAAAATTTTTCAACCATGCAGGTGAATGTCTTGTCCATCAATTTCACTTTCAAATTATTTTGGAAAGAGTTAGTCCCTCAAAAATCAAAACTTCTTGCCAATCATAACTCTGATATTTTGGTTGGACTCCTCTCTAGAAGATAGGGGCTTATAAGTTGCTTAATTTGATAATACTTGAAATATATGATTTTAATAGGCTTTCTTGTGATTCTAGTTGCATTAATACTTTCCTCTTCCTTTATTATGTCATGACTATTACTCTTTGAGGGAAAAATATCGAATTAGTGAATCTACGTATGTTCTCTTGGCCATGATAAGAAATTCTTTAATGCTTTTCATTTCACCATCCCACTTTAATCATTTCCTAAGGAGGGAGTTCCAGTCAAGTTTACCTTCTTTCAATAAAAGTAGCCTTTTTTGTTTACTTTGAAATCAGTTGAGTAGAAAAGGCAAGGGTTATTCAAGATATTACAAAATGACAATACTGTTGGGTGAGAAGTAATTCATACTAATGACTCATTTTCTTGTCCCTCTTCAGTTTGAGGAGAACACTGTTCTACTCGCCCAAATGCGTGACAACATCCTCAAAATTATGGACGAGTATGTTCTCAACTGCGCTTTATGTTTATCAATGTGTCTGTACTTGATAAGCATTATATATCTTCTGAATTTTCTCTATCTATGTTCTTTCTATATGTTTCTCTAAAGAAGTGTTCATTTGCTGTATGTTCGAGTTCTTACCTGCTTACACTCATATAAGCTTAATTTATGTATAGTCAGTCACTCTTAACTTTGAAATTTAAAGTCCTTTATATGCTTATGTGCCCAGCGTTCACATAAAAGGGATGACTCATAATATCTGACACAAACAGATTAGTATTAAAGAAAATTGACTCCTTGTGATCCAATCTGTTATATACTTTAGCATAAGATCTACCATTCTACAGTCCAAGCTTAGGAATGAAGGATGGTTAAGTTGAGTGCTTTTTATCAGCTTTTCAGTACTTGCAGTTAGAAAATTCAGGGCTCCTCTTCAAGCTTGTGCTCATGAGCTTGCCTTGAATGAGCTTGTGTGCTAGGTTATTAAGTGAAATTACATAACTTTCTTTAAGTTGTCTTTAGAACTCATCTCTAAAAAGGTCTCATTTCATGTCTATATGTTGATGTTAAAGGCTAGAGCAAAAAGAAAACTTATGTTATGTTCTTGAATTAATATTACATTTATTCACGTGAAATTTAGGATGCTTTTTTAGTTTCAAGTCAGAGACTTGAAAGGGTGAATGCATTGGTGTTGACGAGCCCTTTTGTTTGATTTCATGCTACCTCATTTGTGTGTGGCCTTGAAGTGAATTCATAAGACACACCAATGGACTTGATAGGAAATTTCAGGAGGACAAGGGCATCTTCTTATCTCCCTTATGGAACCTTTTTCTTTATATGCCACGCATTCAAGGGATATCGTTGTTTTCCTTGTAGAAACAGAATTTAATTAGGAAAGGATCAAATAAACCTCTAAGGATTACTTATAAAAAAGTGACTTCTTATCTTGTTTAGAGTTCAATTAGCCCCTAACTTGGTAAACTAATAATCTGATCCTTATTTTGGTATCAGTCTTTTATGGCTGATCTTGTCTACATTGTAATATTATTGGGTTAAATTAAATGCTGCGGATCATTTTTTTATTTGAAAGTAAAGATTAAGAGCTTATTTAACCACTTCACGAATTTAATTGATAACTTGTGTATAGTTTATTTGATTTATGTTTTTAGTACTTGTATTTCACTAATTGCTAAGATATTTTTGGTGATATAATCTTCTTTCTGGTTCAAATGTGATATTATTGTCTTCTTTTTTGAGTTCACATTTATTTTGTTAAAGTATGTAATGATGCTCATGTTTAACGAACATTGATAAAAGCTGATATGGATAAAGGGCAGTGCCTTGGGACACTTGATTTAGAACTATGAAATGCCTGAGTGCTTGTATTCCCCGATTGAAGATAAAATACAAGAAAAAAGAGAAGTAGCAGCCAGATCTGTGCCCAAATCTTGAGCTTGTCAAGCTCAAGTGATTTGGCTCTGACAACTGAGTCTTAGGTTGTATGTGGCATGTCATTGGTTCCATTACAATACTCAACCAGGCCCTGAAGGTCAATTACATGCAAACTTGTTTCAGGAACTGGTTTTACACTTGTTCTGTTGCCATGTTTTTGTTCAGTCCGCAACTCAGCATTTGGTGTTAGGGGTTGAAACTGTGGCCAGACAGTACAACAGAGGCCATGATTATGGACTACCGCATTCAACAGCTAGCATTTCATGGATTCTTTGTGTTGGATGATAACCAATGGGTTAAAATGAATAGGATCTTCTGGAAATCTTGCTCTATGTTTCCAGATGAACGGACTCTGATTGTGTTGCTTATATGCAGGATTTACTTGCCAGAAGTAATGAAGCAGATGCCACCACTCCCAGTTAAGCTAGATGAAGAGCTGACTAAAAAGTTGCTTCCCCCACCAAACCTTCCAAAATCTGATGATTCTTCTCAATTCAATTGTGCTTGAAGATAAAATCGATCGATAATGGCTGCTCCTCAAACCCTTTATTGAGAATTAACCGGTTCTAATAACCTTCAGCTTAGAAATGCTGTAAAAATAGCTCTGGTTTTTTGTTTTCCCGTACATATGGTTTACTTGAAAGCAATTGAAACTGACTTGAAGTTTCTGTAAATACTAGGAAATAAAAAGCAGCAGAAGTTAGTGTTAATGGTTGTCATTGTTTTTTAGCTGCATGCACAAGCGGATGGGAGATAAGTTGCATGCATCATGGATATACATATTGAGAGATATGTTAGATATACTCTTGTAATATAAGCAGATGGTTTACCATTACAGTCCAGGCGAGGAGGGCTGTTAAAATTAAATCTTCAAGAACTGAATGATTCGAGTCATTTGCAGATAATAACAATTTTATTGTAACCAAATCCTTTGCCGGATTTGGGAACGGTCATAATGTACGTAACTTAAACAATTAAAATGCAACCATATATTAAAATACTTTTGCTGGATCCTGTTGAAATTCCAACAACACTACATTTGTGTTGTTTGATATGGATGATGGCGTGCCATATTACTTAGATAATATAAGACTCCTGGTAAACTGATTTGATTAATGTTGGATTTGTTAATTTGTTTACGTCTAACGCTATAAATAAACCCAGAAAAACCGGACAAGGAACTGATCAGAGGGTAAGTTGAGGTTTGAGGATGTGGTAATGCTAAAGCGTGACACAAAGCCAACTCTGCGTTTCTTATGCCTCAGTTTCTTGCTTCCTTCTTGCTCAAATTCAACGTCCCAAATGCTTTTTGGCCCCTTAAAAATAAGCTAACTCTTGAATTTTTTTTTGGTTGCTTACGAGTCATCCACTCCCAGATTAATCCCTGCTCGAACTGGATAGAACTAGATAGATCCCTTGCGACACATGTAACAGGAAAAAGTGTACTTAAACAGAGACACACAGGCGCAGGCATACGCGTATGGTAACTTGAAGTTGATGGATTCAGTTACCTTATCATTATATGAAGGTGCAGTTTTGTACGAAATGGCTTTGAATTGAGTTACCTTCAATAAATTATGGTTTTTATAATGTCATTATCAAAAAAGATTTCAAGATACATATGATTAGGACCTTATTAATTTGTACGAAATCTTTAACTTTAGACCCTTTATTATGATTTGAAGTTGGGTATAAAGGGGTGGTCAACGGCAATAACATTTTCTGCCATACCTTCAAAACTACTCCTATCTCTCATAACCCCTTCAAACAAGATTAAGTTCCCTAAATTTAGTGTTGTTAGACTTGTGATCAAACTCTGTCTTCGTTAATTATATAAGCAATTTGACATTAAATAACTATTACCTTCTTTTTGACAAATCTTTTTTTTATAGTTAATTCATAAGATGTTTCGAGTAGGCTTGAATTGTCGTGGTATCTTTAAGTCATTACCACGCTCATATTATTCCTCGCTCGTGCCATGTGACACCTAAGAGGTGACTTAACATTACTACCGAATATTTAACACTGCTGCATACATAAGTGGGTCGAAACTGCTGACCTTACTTAAGCAAGACCAACCCTTTAATACAGAATTTTTTTAGAAAAGAAGAAGTTAAAAGAATAAAAGCAAAAGGAAAAAAAAGAAGAAATTGAAACCTAAAAACGTTGCTTCTTTGTTTTCTTCGTACAAAAAGAAAATCCTGATGGGATGTTTCGTTTTGTTTATTAGTTGATTAGCGTAAGCCGACATAGGTACATGCTTCTGTAAGAAAGTAGTTGGATTAACATCTTCCAGGAAGAAAAGCATATCCAAGACTTACAACTAAAACGACAAAAAGAACGTATTACCAAGTGGTCGTTAAAACTGACCTCAAATATGCCTTTTGCCTGGAAATTAAGTGGATTTTTGGTGGAATTTGAAATAAAAAGAGGAAAAAATTGGATTCGTAATTAATATATATGTTTTTGTATGTAATTAACTAGTATGCATGGAAGGGGTAAAGCTTAAGGAGTTGGTGGGATTCGAGGAGGAGTGGGGTTCGGTTAACAACACCTTATGTATGGAAATGTTGAACACGGCTTGACTGGTCCTTAATACGAGGGTAGATGCAGTGTCTATTCTTTGACATAATTGTTTTTTATGAGAAAAAAATTGAAGTATGTGGAATTATCACCAGAGTTTGCTTTCTTTGTCTTGAAAGGTATAAATAGACTTGTTTGAAGGGCATTGGAAATGTTAAGGTGCTTCTGTTGAAGTTCTTGACTTTAGTTCTCCCTTCCAAGGGCTTTGAGAACACTCAAAACTTGGTCTTAAATGATTATTCATGCAAACCGTCACTGCCTGTCTAGATATGGGTTACATACAGTTGCTCGTCTTTCCTGAAAGTTATTTTCCTGTGCAAAGAGACCCGAACTTCTAGTATTGTGTCAAATAAGCCTTTCGATTTTTAAGAGCCTGGAGTTGGGATTTGGAAAGGCTTTTGATGATATATCAGAGCACAGATTGAAGATGTTCTTGGAACTGCAGAGAGATGCATATTGCAGAAGCTGTTGAAGGGAAGCCTTTAACTTTTGAAAGAGTTCACCAATCCAATTTCTGGTTACTTGACTGATCAGATATATACAGGTTTTTCTTGATTTTCTTCTTTTTTTGTGTGGTTTTCTGCTGATGATCACTGCCAGTGTAGTTCATCGACATATTCTCGGATAAGCTGTCATAACATTCAGTCTGCATTGTTATTTTCTTTTTCACCAATGCGGGATGTCTTCTTCAAGCCGTTTAAGGTCCTAAAGGGACCAAATCGATCTTTCTGTGCTTTTCGAATATTAACATTCATTCACTTCATAAATGGTAGGCTGATCATCAAACATTCCTTTCTTGCAAAGATATAGAACAGGCAACTTTTAGAAAAGTTAGTGCACCCGCTGACATAATTGAACATATTTTTCTCAATCCACACTTGGCCACAAATTCCCTTTTCCTTTTGCCTTTCCTCCATGGAATATACATACATAAGTATACCATCTTTCTTTCTCCCTTATTGTTTAAGTTCCTCAGCTGAGTCCCGGCTTATAGGAACTTGTTTGATGAATAAAAGTTTGAAATCCAAATGAACTTGTTTGATGGGTTAGTTTGTATCTTTATTTTCTAGTGGGAAACAATATTGGTATTGGCATTGGCATTGGGTTTAGTTAGAGGGGAAAACGGCTAATGGGATAGGTTGGTTTGGTCAAATTTGCTTTGCATGAACCATTAACTTCCTTTCAAAGCTCATTATTTTGCTTGTTTGACAGGTTATAAGTATGGGCTCCACACAACTTAGTATGCCCTTTGTTCTCTTGGTTTTAATCTTAGGCTCAGGACAACTAATCTCCTCAAGTGCTTCTTTGCCAGGTAAGTTAGACAAAACCAAAGACATATCACCACATAAACCAATCTTTAGTGTCCAACTATATGTTTTGCTACATAATTAGGTTTTTTATATTTTACAAACTATTGCATACTTGTAGAATATCCAAAAAATTAGACTTTCCTTTTTGGAATGCGAAATGCCATTATAGAATCAATTTATGTGATAAACATCAATTGAAAAAAATGATAATCGTGATTAATTGATTGTTGATTTCAGAAAATATTAAAAATAAAATATTGGAATTGACTTGAAACTACTAATTTTAAAAATTTTCAGTAAATATCAAGAACAATCTATATCTTAATCAATTATAATATTTTAAAGTGGACAATATTTATTGAGATGCTATTTTAGAATAATTTAAACCATTTTTCAATACATAAAATTGAAAAACCTTTATTAAATGCATAAAAATTATAAGATACCAAATAGTCTCGTAATTAATTGGAGAAAAACCAAACACATGAAACTATCATTTGTTATGATTTAGACTTATCTTTTGTGTATTAGGCTTGTCGAGACCGTGACAGAAAACTAAAATTCAACCTTTTGATGTTGAAATCAAATAAAAGTTCATGTGCTTAAGGAGTTAATTAGAGGACGATAGTGAGGTTTCATTAAATCCATCCGCTAAGTGCAATAGAAAATAAGATTTCACCTTAAAATTAAGGTTAGTGGGAATACATTTTTTAATTTTGACTTTTTCCAACTTTCAGACAACTTCACAAAATTGTCCTTACGGGTCTAAAATAATTACTTGCTCAAAATTGTTAGTACTCACTAATAATAACAACAGTAATTCAGTAAAAATCTTGCTAATATTTAGAGTTTAGAAAGATCTAATAGTTCGTAGTTTTACTTTTAACAAACAGAATGATTATTTCAGAAAAAATTATTATTATGCCAATTTCAATTTAAATATATTCTGAACTTGATCATATATATTAATAACTGGCATTGTAAAGTTAGTGAGATATTGAAATATAGTATTTTCATGTGTATAAGTTAGGCACTTATGAATTCTACTGTTTTATATTATAAAAATATAATTCCAATAAATTGGAAAAAGATTGAAACACAAATAAATTAATATTAATCAAATTAAAATATAGACTTATAATAAAAAAAAGTCAGAAATTGAATTCAATCAGACTTATTTAGACTCAATTAAACCTAAACTTGGATTTGGACTTACTTTTGTTTGTTTGTTTTTTTTTGGGTTTCCATCCCTACCCAAGGGAATATGTTATATCTATTTCGTTTATTGGTACATACTAGAGTATATCGATTAGCAAAAGGAAATTAAGTAGATGTTGTTTTCAAACTTGTGCTTGGACTATAGGAACAAATCATCTCAAGCTAGACAATGCCTCGGAAGGCAGTAGAGAGTGGGATGACACGGTGAGAGTGGACCCTCTTGACAATTTTAAGAAGTATAGAGGAGGTTATGACATTACCAACAAGCATTACTGGAGTGTAAGCCTCTCTCTCTCTCTCTGGCCATTAATAAGTAGTGTAATATGTATGAAGTAACATCAATGGTATTAAGTTGGAACATTCTGCATAGAACATGTAATCATTTATCCAATCCATGGAAGTTAAGATTAATCATATCCCTTTCGTAATCTTTCCAGTATGGAGTGCTCAAACTAACTGGTGTTAACTAGCTAATGAGAATACTGTAATAATATGTTGCAAGGATCATGCTTACTAATTTCAGGCATACAAATAATGGGGGTCTAGTAAGAGGATTCGTACGATGTTTTATTTCTGAGATCCACAGAATGGCATACAAATGGTAACCCGTCATTTGAGAAAAAATAACATATTTTCATTTGGCAGTCAACTGTTTTTACAGGCATTTCTGGATATGCAATTGCGATTGTCTGGCTTCTTATTGGCATATTATATGGAAGCTTTCTTCTAGCAGTCCTATGTTGTTGCAAAAGCAGAAGGAATAGACAGCTAAAAAATACATCTCCCTGCTTTAAGCAGCGTTACATAAGGATATGGCGTATTTTCTTTTCTGTGTTATTCACTATCCTGGCAATGTAAGTCCCTGAAGTTCAATTTCGAATCCTGAAAACGTTTATATAAGGAAAAAGTTGACTTGTTAGTACAATGTGCAGAACTGCGTCTGGTCTGGTTCTTAGAGGGAATGCAAAGTACAATTCTCAAGCAAAAACGGTTCTCAACATCATCATTGATACTGCAAACGGTGCTTCTGAAACCATTTACAACGCTACTCGAGCAATGAAAGGAATAAGAGACAATATAGGATCGACCAACCAAAGTATCATTGGAAATTTTGGTGCATCAGGAAAAAGTATTAGCGATGCATCTTATTTCCTCACATCTATATCCGAAAAGCTAGATGCTGAAGCTGCTAACACACTTAGACAAGTTAAAAACAATAGTCGCTTGATTGACGAGGGTCTCCAGATAGTGTAAGTTTCTGTCACCCATCTCTCGAATATAAACATTGTCCAGAAATCATTCAACCCAAGCATGGTGAAATTCCAAAAACCATCTACTACTTGTCCTATGCATTTTGCTACTCAGGCTTCTAACATGTGTATTTTTGATGACGGTAGGTACATAACGACCAAAGTGATTATTGCCTGGAGCCTGGTTGGTTTAATTGCTGGTTCAGGTGCCTTTCCATTTCTGTCTGCCTTTCTATGCCTACAAAATACGTTTCCAATTTATTTTCATAGTATAAATGGCACATTCCGGTTCAATGACAATATTTTCAGAAGCTAACATCTTATTGAGACCCAAACAGTTCACTTTCAGTCATCATTTTGTCATATTGTATTTTTTGATGCAATTCTCATTGAATATTGGATTTTTTCTACTGCAGTCATTGGAATCTCGAGGTCAAGAAGAAGAGCCCTTCGTTTGTAAGAAACCTAGACATTTAAATTTAGCCTTACCAGAGTATTCTTTGACAGAAAACTATCATGTCCATTGAGTTATCTTTCAACATTTATTATTGTTTCCTTATGTTGCAGGATAATAGTGCTTTGTTGGTTCCTTACTGCTCTGTGCTGGCTCTTTTTTGGGTTATATTTCTTCCTAGATAAGTAAGTGTTAAGTTCATTTCCCTGATTTCTTCTACAAAGTTACAAAGATTCCCAACAAAAACTACACTTTCGCAGTTTCTCCATTGATACATGTACAGCTCTTGAAAACTTCGAAGAAAATCCATACAACAGTAGCTTGACCTCCATCCTTCCCTGCGATGAACTGCTCTCAGCACAACCGGTCTTGTCTAATGTTGGGGCAGGGGTTTACAACCTTGTTAATCAGGTATTTTTGACTTATTTATAACAGATTGGAGAAAGACTTTCGTAATTCGAATTGACTACGAATAGTATTTTCTCTCTGCTGCTGCAGATAAATGCAAACTTATTAGCAATACAAGGATCATCCACCACATTCTTTTCCATCTGCAATCCCTTCACTGCACCTCCAGACAACCAGTATGAGCCAGATGATTGCCCTGCTAATACAATCCGAATAAAAGACATCCCAGAGGTATTTCAACTAAAGATAGGAACATTAGTGTATAATCCATTATATGCATCAGCAACTATCTCTGCAATTTCAGTTGCTGTCAATTTTTTGCATTACCAGTAATGGGCCTGAAGTCCTCAAGCTCTCGTCTTATGCCTTCCCTTTCAATAGGTGTTGAAGGAGCTTAGTTGTTCAGATTCCAGCAATGGAGGATGTGAAAATGGACAATTCATACCTGCGAGTACCTCAAGGACGTTGACAGCTTATGCAATATCTCTACAGAACCTGTTAGATGCATATCCTGGAATGGAAAACCTGGTAGAATGTCTGACAATTAAGAATGCCTTTTTGGAGATAATCTCAAAGCACTGCCGACCTTTGAAGCGGAACGCTCACATTGTATGGGCATCAATGGTGTGTCTGGCAATTATCATGGTGTTACTGGTGGTGATTTGGACGGTGCAAGTTCGTCATGAGCAAGAGCATCATTATTCAGATGGACCTTTGAAACCACATTCCAACAAAGCAAATGAATTTGAACATACAGAAGCTTGAAAGCATAATTCAGGCAGGAATTAGCAGCCATTTATAAGATTCATATTGGGTTGGCACTGGAAGGATCATTTGCAAGCAATACCTCACGTGGTCAAAAGATCAAGAATTCAAGTTCTAATATCAAGCAGAATCGAATTCAGAGAACCATAGTTCCGGACATAACTGTGTACAGATGACCGAATAGAATCGTACAATTCAGTTTGATTATACACGAAAGGGAGAGGTGAAACCAGACAAGATTGGTGACCTTTGCAGCAGAAAAGTTAATTCTTTGATTCAATACGAAGACAGAATCTGGGGGAACCAACCCCGTCATTGCAGTGCAATTTCTAAAGCAATATCATAAAACGTCAACATTATTTGGTTTATTTTACTCTTCTGTTTTTTGTAATACATCTCCATTCATTTCTTGATGTTACTTGAATATAATTCAGTTCAGGAATGAGAAAGGACCTGCGCCATTGGCTGCCTTATGTCAAGCTCATTCTACTAAAAGATTTCATTTTTCACTAATAAATAAGGTTTATTTATTTATTAACTGATAAAATAATATATGATCTATTTAATGAATCTTAATTATCAACTTAAATTCGCTCTTTCGAATTGAATGGTTTCTTAAGATGGACTCCCAAGAGACGGAGCCCCAAAATCTTAAAAAATTATATATATATATATATATATAAAGGTAGAGTTATTTGGAGTTTAATTATTCATTAGGTCCTCCAAAATTTAAAAAAATTACATATTTGAACCGTTTTATTTTAAATTCTTAGCTCCGTTACTAACTGGAATTTGATCCACGCCTCTCCAAGGACTTGCCTCCAACCTCCTTAAAAGGCCCAAATGATTCGTCTTTTCTCAGGTCTCCTACTTGCAGTTTATATGTTAAGCTATTACCGAAGCAATGGCAGCTTCGGTGAAGTTTAAGAAATTTTAGTTGGGTGTTAGTTTCTTTTCGTAATTTTTGCAGACTCTTTTGTAGCTGTACTTCAATACCTGTTGAATGTATGCATCAAATTGCTGATATGCGTAGAAGTGACTGCACACATGGCATTAAGGCTGAACATGTTTCTAGAGCAGGTGGTCTACTAAAAACAACCTCTTTATTTTGTAAAAGTAAGATTGTATATTATCAGATCTCTTTAGATCCTGCATTGATGTGAGATTTAACTAGGTGTGATACTGATGATGATGTTTTTAAGGCTGGTGTTAAAGCGTTCAAAGTTGCATGACATTATTTGTGTTAGAAATCAAGTCGGGATCTGATCTTGCAGACATTGACCAACAATTTGATCAAAATTTTAGGAGATTTTGTTTAATTTTTTATTATTTACTATTTGTTAGTACAACAACAATATTAAGTTTCATTGATATATAGAGTCTAGAGAGGTTCAATAGTACGCAGTCTTATTCTTAATTAATAGAGAGGTAGTTTTCGATAGACCTAGATATTTGGGCGACTGACTGATTGGCTGTATAGAATTGAAAGAACTGTCCAATGGCAAGGGAAAAATTAGGATTTGAC
>JANZLD010000005.1:11104135-11135285 GCA_026413575.1 Erythroxylum carthagenense | reverse complement strand
CACATGGATTTGGTCAGTCCATCACAATATGCTAAGATTGGTAGGATGAGATATTTTTTAAACTTTTGTTGATGATTATTCTAGATAAACTTGGGTATCATTTTTGAAAGAAAAATTAAATGCTTTCAAGGATTTTAGAAGCCTATGTGTGCAAGTTATAAATCTAAAAAATATGGTAGTGTTGAGAATTCGATCAGATCACAGAAGGGAATTTGAGAATGCAAACTTCAATGATTTTTGTGATGAGTATGACATCATACAAGAATTTTGAGCATCTAAAACTTCACAACAAAATGGAGTTATCGAGAGGAAAAATAGACTTCAAAAAATGGCCAGATCTATGTTGACTGGAAGAAAGATATCTATACGATTTTGGGCAGAAGCAATCAACACAGTATGCTACATATGTAATAGAGTTTATCTTAGAAGTATCTTGAACAAGACATCTTATAAACTCTATAAGGGAAAGAAGCCAGATGTGAGTTACTTTCCTGTTTTTAGCAGTAAATGCTACATTCTTAAATATTGGGAACAACTTGGAAAATTCGAGAGCAAGAGCAATGAAGAGATCTTCATTGGTTATTCAACGAGTATTTATTAAAGAACCAAAAAAGTGTTAGAATCCATAAATGTGGTGATAGATGATGTGTCTCAATTGAATACTAAAGGGGAAAAAGAGAACATGCAAAACTGACTTTGCGAACTAGCTCAAACAAGCAACGATACAAGAACCAAAAAATGCCTAGATTTGTAGATAGTTGCTTTTGATGAAGTAACTACGCAAATTAAAGAATTGTTAGTTGCTTCGAATCCTGAATCCTTCAAGACACTTAATGCGAAAATAGTTCCTTAAATACTCAAAACTCAAGAGAAACTGATCCGAACCGGGATCCTCCCTCACTGATTAGAAGAAAATGTTTGTGCTACAACAAAAGGAGTACCAAGAACTCACAGGATATTTGTGCTACAACTGTCAGCAAAAGAAGAAAAACAAGAGAAAGAAAAAGAGTCGATTACCAAGAACTCACAGGATATTTGTGCTACAACTCTTTAGTCGAGCCTAAAAATGTTAAAAAACCCTTACAAGATGAGTTCTGGGCAACAGCTGTGCAAGAAGAATTGACTTATTTTGTACTAAATGATATATAGAAATTGATGCCAAGACCATCACATATGAATTTGATTGGAACAAAATGGGTATTTCGTAATAAAACAGATGGAAAGAGCAATATAACTAGAAATCAAGCAAGGTTAGTGGCTCAAGGATATTCTCATATTGAAGGAATAAACTCTGACAAAACCTTTGCACCAGTAGCACAACTTGAGTGTATTAGACTAATATTGGATATGGAATGTGTAAAAGGCTTCAAGCTTTATCAGATGGACGTGAAGAGTGCGTTTTTAATGGGTTTATACAAGAAAAGGTATATGTTAAGCAGCTGAAAGGATTTATTGATTCAACCCATACAGATCATGTTTCTAAGTTGAAGAAGGCTCATTACTGTCTCAAATAAGTGCCAAGGGTTTAGTACGAAAGACTCACACAATATCTCATCAAGTAAGGCTATGAATAAGGTAGTGTTGACAAAACTCTATTTATAAAGAAATTCATATTTGATTTGATGATTGCTTATATTTATGTTGACGATATTATATTTGGTTCCACTCATCCTAAGATGATAAATGACTTTGTTGAATTAATTACGTATTAATTTGAGATGATTATGATCAGTGAGTTGAACTTCTTTTTTGGTTTACATATTAGACAAGTGATGGATGACATTTTTGTATCACAGACCAAATATGCGAAGAACTTAATAAAGAATTTTGGACTTGAGAATGCTAGACATGCAAAAACACCTATGAGTGTCTCTAGGAAGTTAAACAAAGATGAGAATGACAAAAGTATTGATGTTAGCCTCTATTAAAGCATTATTGGGAGCTTATTGTATTTAACAGCAAGTAGACCAGACATATGTTATAGCATTGGAATATATGCTCGCTATCAAGCCAATCCAAAAGATACACACTTGACAGCAGTAAAGAGGATCATTAGGTATGTAAGTAGTACATCTGAATTTGGAATTTGATATACATGTGACTCTATGTGCTATCTAGCTGGGTATAGCGATGTGGATTGGGATGAAAATTTAGACGATCGAAAAAGCACTACAAGAGATTGTTTCTTCCTAGGTAATAATCTGATTTCCTAGTACAGTAAAAAGCAAAATTCAATTTCACTGTCAACCACAGAAGCAGAATATATTGCTGCAAGAAGTTGTTGTTCACAACTTTTTTGGATGAAACAAATGTTGGAAGATTATGGAATTGATCAAGATGTATTGACAATCCTATGTGATAACAAAAGTTCTATAGACATCTCGAAGAATCCAGTTTAGCATTCGCGTGCAAAACACATTGATTTGAAGTATCACTTTATCCGAGAGCTTATAGAGAACAAAATATCCACCTTGTCATATATCTCTACGAAAAACCAACTGGTGAACATTTTTATAAAACCTCTTGACACAATCAGATTTGAACCTCTTCAAGGGGCCTTAAGACTTTGTGTCTTAAATTATTAATGTGTAAATAAAAAACGAAGTGTTATTTCAATAGGGATTAAAATCCCTAACTTCCTTTATGTTCTTATTCTGTTACCACCATAGATGTCACTCCTCATCTCTCCTTCAGTTGACACTCAAGCCTCTGTTTAGGTGAATTGAAGAATCTTTTCACTTTTATTCAACATCATCATGTATTTTTGGCTCCATCAAAGACTCTCTATCACTCTCATCAGTGTAAGCACTCTCTATCCCTTGGAAATCTCTCTCAGGTACAACTCTCTCCCTCTACACCAGTGTCAATCTTTCAATTTGCTTGGGATTTTGCTGTTAGACATCAAAATGGGCAATAATAAGGGGAAATCTTCCTCTTCGGTTGTGGAGAAACCACCGGTGGCACCCATTCATCGTTCAAATCATCGACTGCTAAACCCAATGCCTGGGAGGAAATTAAGCGAAGTTGGGTTATCTTCAACTGCTCCTATTGAAATTTTCGACATCACCTCGATTCGAGATAGACCACCAGAATGTGATGACGCCATATGAGTGCTGCTTTCCATGGTCAAAGACTCTTTATCTGATTCAGACGAGATTCCCACTGCAGATGCTCTACTAACTGCTTCTTCTACAGTCACTCAAAAACTGACTAAGCAGCAAGCTCATAAAACAGTTTGCCCACCTCGGCGAATTCCTTTTGATCATTTGATAGTGGACAATGGGGTATCATTCAAATTTTACTCTTCTGAAGCTGAACATAAATAGGAGACTCTTACTTATATCAGGTTAGTTCTTGAGCACCCGATTAATATAAATGAATTTCAATAGTACCAACTAGAAGTTTTGTTATCTGAAAGGATGTTATCGCAAGCTACGTTGCTGCCAGAACAATATGATGCTGAACTGGTAAAAGAATTTTATTGCAATTTGATTGGTGATTTATTGACTAATACTATTTTGAGCTATAAATCGGTGTATGTACCGAGTCGGCTAGTATAGTTTGATGTTGATAGATTGAATATTTTTATGAGGTTTGATAATCTGATTGGAGACCAAATTTATGATGATAATTGGACTGTTTCGAATGATCTAATAGCTAATGTGTTAACTGGAGGAAAACTAGCTGCTTGGCCATCTAGTTTGGTATTATGCTCCTCTATGCTGACACAAAAGTATTTTGTGATTTATAAGTTAGTTTTAGCTAACTAAATGCTCAATACGCATGTTGTTTCAATTTTTATAGGCAAAACTGGTCTATGTCATTGGTACTGGGGTGAATTTCAATTTAAGGTGACTCATAATTGAAGCTATGCTAGCTATTGTGGGCAAGTTGCATTCCTTGCTATATTTTTCCTGTTTGATTTCTCAATTTTTATATACTAATGATGTCCCTTGGTTGGAGACGAGCATAATTAAACTAGTAACTTTGATGAACATCTCGCCAAGAATTTTCAAGCAACCACGAGTCATGTATTTTCCCTACACTTCACCTAGTCCTTTGGATGCCTCGAGGACTTTCTTTATCAATCCTCATGCCACTTTGTTTACTAAAATTGAGAGGATTGAAGACATATTTCAGGTGTGCCTTTATGCTCTTCATCAACTGAAGCAGCGGGTTCTTCGATTATCCGATGCCTCTTAACTTTTCTTTTTGGCATCCTTTGTCCCAAAGGGGGATATGACTTGGGTTTGTATTTGATTATTTTGAGTTGTGTGTGAATGTTGGATACTTTTGTCTATACTTGGACCTTGGATTGAGGAGGAATATTTTGACTATATTTATATGTCTGATTATGATATTTAGGGGGAGTTTGGGGAGATTGTTAAGATATTGTTATATATCTCATTATTTAATTTTAATATTTTTTATTATTGAATCTTCAAGATAATGAAAGTCTTAAAATCTAAATTAAGATAAGGTGTAACCAAGTAACACTTCTTATTTGAATTGAATTTTTAGATAATGGTTCAAATGTAAAAGAAATCTATCTTGAACAGGAGTTTGGGTGATCACGTTGTTGTGGGCTACAGGACATTGTGAGGCAGCTGCAGATTGGGAACGTGTGTGACTCCTTTACATGATTTTTGGTTGGTTGTATGTGGCGTGTGAGTTGAGGCTATGGGTTTTTTAGTATTGGTGATCAAAAAGTGCATGGAATGACTAATGTGCAGATCTTTACGTTGGTATAATTTTATCTTAGGTTGCAACATTTGTTAATTGATTTCATAGTGGGTGGATATCTTGACACTGCAACGTTGGTCAATTGATTCTTCTGAATGCAACATCTTTGAATGTTCACGACTGGGTGTTGATCTTTTGGTGTGAGGCCACAACTGGGTTGTTTTGCATATTGTGTGTCTTTTGCCAAAGTTAATTGTGGTGAAGGTTTTGCTGGATTTTTGTGTGAAGTCTTGTTTGCTTGGTCTATCATACTTGATGCCCTCCTGCTGCAGTAGTGAGTTAGTATTGGATATTGCATGAATCAGCCTATAGTTTGTGGTGATAATTTTCATATCTATTACAGTAGAGCTGAACCAACCACAATTATTCTTCTTTTATATCTCAAGTGTTCTCTGTTTTTGTTCTTATTTATTTAAACACTTGAGTTATTCATTTATTGTTCTTTTGTTAAAAGATTGTTAAGAAAAATCATTTGTTAAGATTAACACGAATTGGTCATGTTATTGAATGTGAATTCCTTTCACAAGTAGTGAAGACGAGGAATAATGTCAAGAGTTGAATAGTGTTGACTTAGTAAAGCCTTGTATAAAACTATCGTTGTCTTTTGGTGAAAGTATTAAATTAGGTGAGGGCACCGCAAACGTAAGGAAAGTGTACCAAATTGTGTTAACAAATTTTGATATTGATTTATTATATTGCATTTAATCTTTTTGATTTTATTTCTGCTAAAAATGATAGGGAAAAATCTGTAAGTTTGCAAACCCATTACATCTTTTTTATTTTATTTGTGCTAGAAACGACCGGAAAAAATCTGTAAATTTGCGAACCCATTACATCCTTTTAATTTTATTTATGCTAGAAACGACTGGGAAAAATATGTAAGTTTGCGAACCCATTACATCCTTTGGATTTATCAGAGTTCATGGCAAAAGTTGGAATAACTACACTGCAAAACACATGTAACGCATTCCATAATCTGCCCTGTGGAAGTTTTGTTCTTCCTCTATGAATGCTTCTTATACATATAGGCAAAATGCGATGTTTTGGAAATACATGCAGACAACGTAGGGCATAAAATCTTCGATCACAATGAATGGAAAACACCCCCAACAAAGGCTATATATTATTTAGTAAGAACCAAAAAATAAAAAATAACAAGGAATTTTATATAAAAAAAAGATGAGATGAAGCCGCTGAAGACTTTCTCCAATGATTGGATGGTGAAACAGGAGCCCCAAACTTGTCTTCTTGTCTAATCATCAGTGTGGAATAAACTACAATAGATGTCATTAGTTTTGGTGTTATCTTTTATCTCTTTTCTTTCCTTTCATTTTCAGTCTCTCCAAATATGTTTTCTATATGGGTTATGATTTTGAGTTGTATAAAACACATCTTTATCGGCTAGTCTGCACCACAAATATAGATTATGTTAGATGTCCCAGAACTATAATTATTTAAACAGTAATATTTGAGGGGAAAGTTTAGAGTAAGTGATAAAAGTTGCTCACCAGATGACACCATTCAAACATATTTGTTAATAATAAGACGATTTAGAAAGAACTGTACGAGAATAATTGGATCGTTTACGAGATAATTATTGATACATAATGATCCTCGACTTTCGAAATATCTGCAAATGTGTTTTTATGGTAAGGTGACTTTTCTGTTTCTCTTCTTTTCCCTTTGCTTTCTTTCTTGAGTTTTCCAACTCAAGTCACCATCTAAAATGGCCTTCTTCCTTTTGTTCTTTCTCCTTTCCCTTTTTCTGCTTTTCTTTGTAAAGTAAAAGCATGAGCTTGACATCTTTTAGAGAAGTTCAACAAGCAGCTCTTATTGGGGCAAACCAACCATCACTGACAAGTCCTTTCTAGCCACTTTTTAAAGTGCTTGTTTCTCTTTATCCTGTTCTTGCAACAGACAGTAAGTTTCCATTTGAACTATACAATAAGCTTGGACTGTTGTTTATGGCTTTAATAAGCCATGAGTTTAAATAACAAATTTGACAAGGATTGACTTGACATTGGTAACATGATGAAGCGCAGAGAAAAAGAGAGATGCTCAATTTTGAATCTGCTTCTGACCACAAACAGATAATAATCTAATTAAAAAAACAACTGCTGACGGTGATCATCCATTGAATATAACAAACCAATGACGACCGAGTTCATTGCCTGATCAAGTTTAATTGATTTTTTCTTTATATATGCTTGGTAGCTTTCATCTGTACTTGTTACTTACAAACTCAAAAGTAAACTAAAAGCATTCCTTATTAACCTAGGCACACGGAATTATCCGCAATGACTTCGGTGACTACTAAAGTTGACAAAAGCTTATGGAGGTAAAGATCGTATCAGATTAAAGGGATGGCCAAGGGTATTAATCTATTTCAAGCTTTATATTGCTTGTATCATCATCTTCTTGGCAGTGCTCGAACAATTAAGTTCATGTATTTTGCGTTATTTTTTCCCCTTAACTTCTCTCAGTTGCTATTGAGCCATACTGATTCCTTTGGAGTATTATATAATTTTCTGGGAATATATGTTTGATTCCTTTCCATAACTACTGCAATGGCATGGACCTAATAGTTTTCTAATTTTAGTGCTATTTAAATATGGTTTTTAATGGTTGCTGCCCTGTCATATGTTTTGGGTGCACTGAGAAATTCCATGCTTTGTGAGATCACAATGGTACAAGAGACACTATGTTCACCTTTCATTAAGTTATCAGACAAGTTTACTATGTAACCACCGCTTTTTGCAAAAACTAATGTAGTTACTACAATGCTTGGTCTAAGTGCATTACTGTCAAGTAGCTGTACATCGGAAAAACCAATGATCAATAAAACTACAGAAAAAAAAACTTTTTTAAACTAAGAAATGAACCTGTTGTCTTTATTTTTTGTACTTGAATCAATTAGCGAGGATTTAATCCCTCCTGAAATGGAATCATACCAAGAATGTACCCTGACAGCTTGTAATATGAACACTTATGTCTGGACAGTTACTCATGATTAACTGCGAAAGGGTTTATCTCCGGAAAGTCTCTCGTTGAGGTTGTGCTGGAAAGTGCTTTCAGGAGGGCCTTTGACGCTGATATTTAACTAATCAGAAACTGAGCCGTATGCTCAAGCTGATATGCAGGTGCCTAGAGATCCCAGTCCTATTGATTTAGATCCCAGTCCTAGTGATTTTAGTCTATATATGAAAGTAAATGTCTCTTATGGAGAGCTATCTTTTTTCTGTTCCTTTAACTTCTTATGAAAAAGAGATTATAGAGTTATTTTATGTGAATCATGCATACCTCTATATAAAAAGAAACTATCAATAATGTAATTAGCCAATGCTATTCTACGATCCTTACTTAGGGCTCATGCAAGTTGTGATCTTGTTCCAAGCACTGTTAGAGTCAAAATGTTTTGGAATGTAATTGTGCCCCTGTCCCAGCCTTTACACAACTACATAAATATAGTATATACTCATTTATTGTGTTATATACAAAGGAAAGACAACTGCAGTCCGGGCTTTTCTTTTTTTTTTTTTGGAATTCCTATGTTACGATGTTGGAGAAGTTGCATAGGAAGGGTGTAGCTATACATATTTGCTACCATAGAGAGTTTGCTTTTAAATACTGGATATCAAATGAATAACAAAATGTCATGAAAGTGACCACCCACAACAATATATTAAAGGCCCTTCTATATCATATAGCTTTGTACTTGACCATTTCCAAGCTCAAATGAGATCAAATTGTACTGAGGGTCCTGTCTAGACTCTAGAGTCGAAGAAAAGCTTTCCTTATCGCACATGGACATATCGCTCTTTACCCTCAAAGACACGCACACACGCTTTTTCCTTTCCCACCAGCAGAGCCATGATCAGGCATCAGTTCTAGACATGCAAAACAATAGCAACAACAACAGTAATCAGCTTCAGAACAGCCATACATCGACCAGCCGTTCGTCGGATTCAGGGGAGCCAAGCGATTCGAGTAACAAATGGGCAGGAAAGCTTCTTAGGGAGTGTGCAAGAGCCATATCCGAGAAGGACTCCACCAAAATCCACCACCTTCTATGGATGTTGAATGAGCTTGCGTCCCCTTATGGAGATTGTGACCAAAAATTGGCATCTTATTTCTTGCAAGCTCTCTTTTGTAAAGCCACCGAATCCGGCCAACGTTGCTTCAGAACCTTAAATTCAGTAGCTGAGAAGAGTCACTCCTTTGACTCAGCGAGAAGGTTGATACTGAAATTCCAGGAGGTAAGTCCATGGACAACTTTTGGTCATGTAGCATCAAATGGTGCCATCTTGGAGGCTTTAGATGGCGAAAGCAAACTTCACATAATCGATATTAGCAATACCCTTTGCACGCAGTGGCCTACTCTACTAGAAGCTTTAGCCACCAGAAACGATGAGACGCCGCACTTGAAGCTCACTGTTGTAGTAACAGCTAGCCTCGTAAGATCAGTCATGAAGGAAATAGGCCAAAGAATGGAAAAGTTTGCTAGACTCATGGGAGTTCCCTTTGAATTCAATGTTATAAGTGGACTAAACAATCTAGGAGAACTTACAAAGGAAGGACTAGGTGTTCAAGAAGGTGAAGCTATTGCAATTAATTGTATAGGGGCGTTGAGAAGAGTTGAAGTAGATGAAAGAAGTCAAGTGATCCGAATGTTTCAATCACTCACTCCTCGGGTTGTGACTGTTGTTGAGGAAGAAGCTGATTTCACCAGCTCTAGGTACGACTTTATCCAGTGCTTTGAAGAGTGTCTTCGATATTACACGCTGTATTTTGAGATGCTAGAGGAAAGCTTTGTGCCAGCAAGTAATGAAAGGTTGATGTTAGAGAGGGAGTGCTCAAGAAGCATGGTTAGGGTTTTGGCTTGTGATGAGGAAAATGGAGGTGGAGAGTGTGAGAGAAGGGAGAGGGGAAGCCAATGGTTGGAGAGACTCCGGACGGCCTTTTATCCGGTTGGATTTAGCGACGATGTTGTTGATGATGTCAAGGCATTGCTTAAAAGGTACAAGGCCGGATGGTCACTTGTGCTCCCTCAAGGAAATGAATCAGGAGTTTACTTAACATGGAAGGAGGAGCCTGTGGTATGGGCATCAGCATGGAAACCCTAAAAACACAGCATCTGTGGATTAATCTACACATCGAGGAGAAGGCAGCTTAGCATTTACAAATTTATTCACAAGCTTGTGGAGTATACTTCAAAATCTTATCTCATCATTCATGCAAATATGGAGCTTATCTCATCTCCAACTTTTGTTTATGCTTGGGAGTTTGTGTTCCTTTTTTGCTTGCTTTTAGATAATTGTATTTGTTTGAAGGTGTTTGCACTTGTGCCTCTTTTTCAGTACCTCTCCATCCCATTTCCTTTTTGGTTTTGCTTTCTTAGTATCTTTCCCCTCAACCCCTAGTGGAATAGTGGGCATTCTGTAATAAGAAGAATTAGAGTAATAGATGAATGACCTAAAAACCTGAACTTTTCTATGCCACTTACTTGTACTTTCCATGCATTTTTATATTAAGATATAAGTACCCAGAAACATGCCATCAAAGCATAGATCCCTTAATTTAATTTCTTCAATCCCTAATGCAACGTTGGAGTTTCCAAGTAATTTGCGGAAAAAGATTACTTAACAGGGAAAGTTAACTATACCCACTCTTTTCCTTCCTCTTTTGCCTTTAAATCTTCTAATTGATTTCTGGTGCAGTGGAATAGAAACAAGTCATATCCCTCAGCTTTGGAAAAGTACCATCCACCTACCTGGCCACTGACGGCATAACTGCTCAGAGGAACAAGAAAATAAACAGATAAAACAAAGAGATAAAAATAAATAAAGAACTTTAACCAATGAATTTTAGAATTTAAGATTGTTTAGTGGGCGGCCTGCATAACTATCAGTTTATTTGTTCTACAACAATAATAATATCTAATACGAATCTTGTTATTATATAAGATTTAGAAAGGTTACGTAACCTTACCTTATAATACTAGTTATACCCATCTATAGTTTAATCAATTAAGGATAATACCAAATTTAATATATCATATAATGCCAAATAGAATATATGGTTCTCTTATTAAAAGATGCTTTTAAGTATTCTTTCAACCATATAATTTTATCCTCTTTTATCGGCTTTCAAATAATTTAATTTCAACCATATAATTTATAATTTTTATTAGCTTTCACACTATTTTTGGGTATATAAGAAAATCAACAAATAAGAGAACCCTATAGTTCATTTTTGTACTCGTTAGTGATTTTTTCAGCCACGAGAAACAATCCTAAACCACCTGTAGTTCAGGTTTCAGGCTTATCAAACTCCCTAGGACTTGTTCGTATCAAATTACATGAGTGGCATTATCCTTTTGTCTTTCCTAGACACGAGGTTAATTATATGCTAAAATACAATTGCATGCATCTTAGACCTTCTCCTAAAATCAAATTGGATACACAAATGTTGTATTTTTAGTATAATTCGATCTTGTTAACTGATGTATCAAATTATTGTACAAACTTAGGACAGGATTAGCTCGTGCATAAGAAGAGGACAAGATGGCGAAGAAACATACAACTAAAATGGACACAAAGAGGAGAGGAATAGGAATTAGGTAGAGGGACCGAGAAGAGACATTGGTGGCAAACATATGGGAATGGCAACTAGATCCCATGTTTGCCTTTATGTCTAGTGATTTGAATGGCACATTTGCTTTTAGTTACAACAGTACGCATTAATGTACCGACTTTTGGCCAACATTATATAGTGGAAAACCACTTTCTAGAATTAGATAAGACTTGAGCTGCTTTCTTCACATATATTTCAGTGTCATGAATCTATCTTCTCAAGCCTATAACATACACGTCAAAGCTTTCATTTTGCATCATCACATGCGCGCATACATACATACGATTTCGTCATTTAAAACCACCAACCCTTTTGTACTTAGCTAGCTTTCAATAATTGGTTGCTGTACTCGTTTAAATCATTCAAAACTCCACAATTACTAGGATCTCTCTATCACAAGTTCAAGTAAATCTGGATGCCCTCAATTTAATATCTAGAATAATGAATGTCCAAATATAATTTCATAAATAAAGTTCATAATTTCATAAATAAAGTTTTTTTTAATAACATGAATGGGTACAAAATGATAAAAAATAATTCATATAAATGAGGGTAAATTATGATATTCTTTTTATACAGTATGTTAAGATATTTATTATGTATCTTATTATTTAATTTTAAAATTTTTGATTATCGAATCTTCAAGATAATGCAAGTCTAAGAATTCAAATTAAGATGAAATGTAACAAATTGATACTTATTATTTGAATTGAATTTTTGGATAATTGTTTTAAGTGTGAAAGAAGTCCATTTTGAAAAGGATATGTGTGGATGACATGCATTTGGAGGACATCGTAAGATTGCTGAAGATCACCTTGTGTGTGTGACTTCAATTTCAGACTCCTGGTTTGCGTCTAGGCTCTTTACGTGACTGATTTGGTCATTACTTGGTTTTGTGTTGGCTGTAGGCGTGGGTGTTAAAAACTGAAACAGGAGTATGCGTGACTTGGTTAGTCTTATTGTGGGCTGAAGCACGTCGTGGGTAAGCTGCAGATTGTGTGTAACGTGCGTGACTCCTCTATTTGTGTCTTGGTTGGTTGCACAATCTTTGTGATTGTTGCAGTTGTGTTTTTATTTTTGTCTTTGCATGAATTAGCTGGGCAACTTCTCTAGTTGCCGTTATGTTTTCACAGTTGGGTCTACTCGTGATTCCCAATTTGGGTGTGTCGTTAATGTGCTTCACAGTTGGGTCTTCTTTTGTTTTGCATTGTTGATGGATTTTATGTTGAGAGCTCCTAGATCTGTGTTTGTCAATTGGATTGGAGTGCAAAACTACTGATTTTACGTTTATAATTAATCCATCTTATTACTAGTTTTTTTTTTGGTTAAGGATGACGTCTAAGTGGGCTGAAAAGTGTTGCGTTTGTGTGATTTTTAGAGCTGCGTTTTTCTAGCTTTGAACAACTATCGTTGGACTGTTCTGCCGTAAAATGTGTGCAATTTTGGCAACTGCCTTTCTACGGTGTTTATGTATTTTGTTGGGCTGCTCACTGTCATCGATAGTGATTTTTGTGTTAAAAAATTATAGCAATCTTGGTGATTCTGAGGCTGTCGATAATAGTATTTGTGTGCGAAAAATTTCAACAGTCGTTGTGAATTTTGTAGCTTTGATGTTTATAACGTTTCAATAGATAAATATTTATATTTCGTGATAACGATTTTTAGATCTATTTCAGTGGAGCTGAACCTATTGAAAAATTGTTCTTCTTTTCTTTCTCAATTGTTTTTGTTTATATTGAATTTCATTTACTTACTTGAGTTATTTATTTATTGTTCTTTTGTTAAAAGATTGCTGAGAAAATCTTTTGTTAAGGTTAATACGAGGTGGTCGTACTATTAGGTGTGAAATTCTTTCACAGGTAGCGAGGACAAGAGATAATATTAAGGATTGAGTGACATCAACTCACTAAAGTCTTGTATAAAACTATTGTCATTAGTGAAAAAATTAAATTGCGAGAGAACTCCCATAAATAAACAAGGTGTACTAAATTTTGCTAACAAAAATTAGTTTTAATTTATTTTAATGCATTTAATTTTTCTAATTTTTTATTATACTAAAAATGGCAGCTATAAATGGAAGAGTTTGTGAAACTAATACACTTCTACGGTTTGTGAAACTAATACACTTCTACGGTTTTATCACAATAAATGAAGTCACTCATATATAAATACTTTCCGGATCACGAGATACCATAATTTTAATGCCTTTGCGACGGGGATTGCTGATGTTTTCTACGAAAATTGTTGGGAGAGGCCGCTTGAACTCTATTTTGTTCTTTTTTTAAGTTCGGCCAACCTCCAGTAAAATCATTGCTGGTTTTGTAGGAAAGATCTTAGTTAGATTCCTTCGTCTTTGTAGTGTTTGATGGGATAGATCATCTTTTTTAAGAAGTACAATATTCCTTCTATCAACAAAGCATGTATAAAACACGAGGGGTGGCGTGGTGGTAGCTCGCCTCTGCCCTTTAATCATGTGGTTGGGAGTTCGACTCCCACCTATAGGAATGGAACGTTCCTTGTGGCCAGCCATTTACCGCTTCGTGCGAACTCCCGTGACGAGTTCAGATTAGTCGAACACTCACGTGGTGCCGGAAACTGTTTAGTTTATACCCAAAAAAAAAAAACAAACAAACAAACAAAGCATATATGCCCTTTTTTTTCTTTTTTGTTTTGTACACGGGAGAGTCCCAATCTTTCCTTCTTTCTTTGAACGATGCGATGAGTAAAAGAAAGACAGATCTTAACATTAGAAGAACAAAAAAAGCAAGGCCCAAAAGCATGAACAAGTCCAATACATGCCAATTGATAGCTAGATGATCTAATTAAAATGAAATATTTACAACTTATGAAAGTTATAAGAATTTATATTTATTTCTTTAATTAGAAATTCTATGAACTTATAGATTGAGTTTAAAGTTAAAATTTTTACAACAAATCAAATTTGAATTTAATAGAATATATGAGCTAGATTTTTATTAACTTAAGACTTTATTAGATTCAAATAATTAAAAAAAACTCAACCAGTTTAGTTCGGTTTAATCATAAAAGTTTTGAAATGTTTAACGTTTTAGTTCGGTTTTTAACATTCTGGTTTAATTTATTATTATATCTCTTGTTATTAAAAAATGATCAATTTATTAATTAATCAGTCGATTTTATTAATTAATAAGTTCTTACAAACTAAAATAAATCAATTAATTTTCATTAAACAACTTCTTTTTTAATTATGCTTTAAATTTTTCAATAAATAAGGACAATTTTTTTTCAAACGTATTTTAAATTATTTAATATTATTCAATCTTTAATTAATCTTATAACGATCTAATATTGGTTAAATTTTTTAAACCTTTAAATTTTTTATCTTCCTAATTTAACTTCTAATCTGATTTTTAAAATATTAGTTAGATTTGCTGGACCTATACAAATCTAACCAAAACACAATGGTTCAAAAATAACTAGAAAAGATTGAGGAAGCTGGTCCGGTCCGATGAAACCCAACAACTTCAACAACAACCTTGGATTTCCATTTGTCCAAAGCCTATATAGACTAAGATTAATAACATTTGCCCATGTTATAACACAGTTAAGGCCCATTTTCATAGTTCAGTTAAGGGGCAAAACAGGAAACCCGTTAGAGAACTAGGGTTTAAAAATAAACCTTTTTCTAGCTGTCCTATATATGTTCTTACGAAAAAGCAGTGAGTGGCTAGGGTTGGGGTGTGTATCTTTTCAACTTGAGCTCTGAGAAACGCCACTCAAAATGGTAATATCTCTTGCTCCGTTTATTTTCTTTAATTTCTTGTTTACACGGATTTTTTATTTTCTTTAATTTCTTGTTTACACGGATTTTACTGACTTATTGTGTTGGTTTTGATCTGGGCTATGTCTGTGTTTGATTTGATTTGGGATTGTTCTATTTTCCTTCTCAATTGATTTTTTTCTTCAAATTATTAGTTCTTTTATCGAAACATGACTGACGATTTTGGGGAATGATTCAGTTGGAGCTTTCGTATTACGGCTGATTGGTATTTTGTCATTAGGTTATACATCTTTTTTTAGGGTCGAACATGTAAGAAGGAATAACAATGAGTTCAAAATGGGACGTGTGTGAGTTAGAATTCAGTTGTGGCTTGTAATAGATCGATATTTATGGCATTGCATGTAGATGATTTGTTTTCAAGTGAGACCACAATTGTGTTGTGTTGTTTAGAACACAGACCAGTCAAGTGTACAATATTAGCTCATTGAGAAGAGAGGAAAGCATTGGCTAGATTTTTTTGGATCTCATTATTGAGTTTATGCGTAATTCGGTATGGCTGTGAGCTTTTTGTAATATTAACCAAATCGTAATTCTGGACATTTTGACCATGTAGGAGAAGTGGTATTTCAGCAAATATGAAAGATAAATTCGAAGTACATTCTTCATAAATTTATAAAAATATGGGAAATTTGCGGGAAGTTGTAATGCAAGCAATTGATTAGATATTATTCTTGTTTCCTTGATTTTTGGTCTTCTGGATAGTCTGCTCTTCTTAGTTAATGATTTGATGGGTGTTTGTTGTCGGAGTTTTAATTCAAAGTTTATGTTTTCTGTGTTTCGATGCCTTATCTGTCTGTTCTCTGTTTTTATGCATAGCCCAAGCAAATCCATGAGATCAAGGATTTCCTTCTCACTGCTAGAAGGAAAGATGCTCGCTCTGTGAAGATCAAGAGAAGCAGGGATGTCGTCAAGTTCAAGGTTCGCTGCTCCAAGTACCTGTATACCCTTTGTGTGTTCGACTCTGAGAAGGCTGACAAGTTGAAGCAGTCTCTTCCACCAGGTTAATTCTTGAACCTCATTTTGTTTGGCGATTAACCATGCGGTGTTGTTTTCTGGGTTGTAAGAACAACGAAGTTTTATGCTAACTTGGGATTTGCTTTCCTGAGATGTCTCAAATAATTGAAATGGCTGTTTTAAACTATTTCACACAGCTCCTTTTCGGTCTTTGTCTAGTTAACTTTTCCTTATCAGGTTGTAAGACAAGAATTCTTGTTGACACTAATTGATCTGACTAGTCTAGCTACCACTAATCTATTTGTCCAATTGTTGCAGGTTTGAGTGTACAAGACCTGTGAATGTGGGCGACCTGGTTTTATATTCTCAACAAGAATTTTGCTGCTTGTTTTTGTGGTTGAAATGCATTATAATGTATTTTGCTTGAAACTTGTTATTGTTTCAGAGATAATGAATAGTTTATTGATGGTATTCTGAACTTAGAAACGTTTGAACCTTCAGAGTTTTATGATGCTTTAACATATACATCATGTTACGGTGATTTACTGGTAGGTGGACTATCTGGAGCATATATAAGTATGGTATTTTATTTTCAATGATTTTGCATGGATAGCTTATATGGTCGAAGTCCAATAAGGAAACATCGAATTCAATGAAAATTTTGTTTGTTTCTGATTTACGGTCGTGGAGATTTTGGAGACGGAAGCTTTCCGTTGTAGTTGGAATGGCTTTAAATGAGAATCCAAGTCAGGAGTCATCTCGCAGATCAGGCTTCGAAAATAGAATGTCTGTTCTTCAGACAACTTCGAATGACTTTAGTTTCAAATGAAACGTTGCAAGTCTATCTATTCCTATTTCTATTTTGTGTTTTCTTGATTTCGTGGTTTGTTGCTTCACTTGAATTATAAAAATTGTTTTTAGTTTTCAATTTTTTTATTATAATGTGATTTTATTATTTACTTAATAAGTATCATTTAATTATTTGATATTATTTATTAGTCATAATTATGACAATTTTTAAAAATTCTAAGAATAATTATAAAATAAAATTTTATGAATTTAATAATTTTTATAAATATAAAATATCTATAAAGTACATAAGTTTGAAATTTATCAAAAAATTATTTTTAAATAAAATACCGTAAAATTAAATATTTAATTATAAATAATAACAAAATTTAGAACATATTTATCAATTATAGTTTCAACTTTTTTCATTTCATTCCCTATTTTTTTAAAATTATCATATGCCCTCTTAAATTATGATTTTTGTTCCGTATATAAACGATTTCTTGATTTTGGGAGACAACCGGAACGAGGGTCATGGGTTACGTGGTTATATCATGGGATCATAGGTGAAATAGTATCAAATTTTAATGGAGTATTTCATAATTTTTAAAAATTAAGGACTAAAGTGAAAATGGTGTAAACTAGGAGTTGGTACATATTTGTTATTTTCAGTCTTTTAATAATTACCTCCTAAAAGATTGTGAAAAGCCAAAGAAGCCCTCACTTTGTTTTCATTTCTCCCAAGAAATATTAACATATAACTGGGCAGAAATTTAGCCATCTCTTTCACGCCTTCAGCTCCAACATTTTCCTCGGATTCGCCGAACTATAGTCAAGTAGAGAAGAGTAAGCCATAAGACCCATTGGTCGCCCAAGCTTCTAGGTATGTTAATAAGCTAGAAATCGAAGTTAATGGTGTTCTTCTCGCTTGTATTTGCCTTGTTTGTGTCCGTTTTACGCGTTTGGTGACTGAGAAAGTGTCTTCTGATGTTCTGCATGTCTTTTCTGACACGGGTTTTGATGTGAAGTCAGAGTTGAATTTCAACTTTTCGTTCACTGAAAGTTCATAAGTTTTTCATTTTTGCTTTCTAATTCTTAGTTTCTCACTAGTTATTTCGATCAATGTTATGATAATTTGTTCAATTTTGTTTTTCTGTTTGCTTGTTGAGGAAATCTACCGACGGACAAGAATGATTCACGATTCAATTTTCAGTCTTGTATTTGTCCTGTTTAAGTAAACTATACTGACTTCTCTCTGTCACTCTTTGTTGATTTGCTTCTGATTCTTGACTTCCCAAGTTATTACTTTGCAGTTGGATGGATTGACTGATGAAGATTTCGCTGCTGGAGGCGCTCATCAAACCCAATTGTAGTTCATTTTGATTTGGCGAAAGAATAGGTCGTACTTAAGGAATTCTTGCCTTCTAAATCCTTAGAGGCATTCGGGCAGCGTCCCATCAGTGTATATATATATATATATATATCAATTGGTTAGGGAGATGGTTGGGAATTCAATAGTCCAAGTGCCGTCATGTCCCAGTGTGCTATCTTCTTCATTGATTACAGTCTCTCCCGGTTCTTCAAACTTGTTGCCCCATTTTCCAGCCAGTCGAGCAACGAAGTTTTCAAGGGTAAGAGCAATGTCTGCTGATGTTGAACCCAGCCAGCCACCCCCTTCATCAGAGACAAAAAATCCTCTTGCAGTTGCAGTGGAAGTTCCTCAAAAACTGTGGAGGCAGACACTGAAGCCATTAGGTGATTTTGGGTTTGGTCGTCGGAGCATATGGGAAGGCGGAGTGGGGCTGTTTCTTACATCTGGTGCAGTGCTTGTTGCACTCAGCTTGGCTTGGGTTAGAGGATTTCAGCTGAGGTCTAGGTCCAGGAAATACTTGGCCGTATTTGAGTTTGATCAGGCAAGTGGTATTTGTACTGGAACACCAGTTCGGATTAGAGGAGTAACTGTTGGCAATGTCATTCGTGTCAATCCTTCATTAAGAAATATAGAAGCAACTGTCGAGGTATATGCATTGCTGGTCATGTAATTGAACTTAAAACAATCTGTATGATCTTTTAGTAACACGATGTGTTTATATTTCGTAGGTTGAAGATGACAAAATTATTATACCTAGAAATTCTCTCGTTGAGGTGAACCAGTCAGGTCTTCTTATGGAAACATTGATAGACATTACCCCTAGAGATCCAATTCCTACACCTTCTGTGGGACCTCTTGATGCTGATTGCATTAAAGAAGGTCTAATTGTATGCGATAGGCAAAAGATAAAGGGTTATCAAGGGGTAAGTTTAGACGAATTGGTTGGGATAGTAACTCGCCTTGGACGTGAAATGGAGGGAATTGGCATTGCCAAGAGCTATTCACTGGCCGAGCGTGTTGCTGCTGTGATTGAGGATGCAAAACCTCTCCTGACAAAGGTGTGATGTGCCCTTCTAATACCTTCTTCTCTTGTTTTCCCACTCTTCTCTAACTTGTGGACTTTGCAGGACTATAAATTCTGCAAGCGAGATGTTAACTGATGAATATAGAAGCTGATAAAAACTCAGCTAGAAACCTCCTGATAAATTTTGTGCATGCCATGTAGTTGAGCATGATATGCAAATTGTTATCAAAATCTCCTTGTGTGGAAAGGTTGAAAAATTCAACCCTTATTGATTGTTCTTAATAGGAGGCATTTTATTGCTAGCATGGTGATGTAACTTAAAGTGATAAGAAACTAGGTTGAATTGCCTGCTAATTAATTTAATTACTGAATAAGACTCAGGTGGCATCACTTTTTTCAATTTAATATTTCAATCCTCCAGTCTGTCTCCTAACATATTTTTTCGTGCAATTGTTCATAATAACCATTCTTGGTGGAGGCCTTTGCTGCAGGTGGTTGGACTGCCCTTCATTTTACCATAAAATTGGAAAGTATACCAATGAAACATATTCTTTAAACTGTAGTAAGTTCTGAAAAGTTGTCATTTAATTTCGAAATGGCTGTATGTGCTCTACTTGCATGTCTGGATGCCATGTGGATGATCTTGCTTCACTAACTCTGAACATCTACATGTACTCATGCACACTTTGCATTTGATGTAGTGATCCTTCAGATCGAGGCCATGACTGAAGATATTCAACCTTTGCTTACTGATGTTCGTGATAGTGGTCTGCTAAAGGAAGTTGAGAGTTTGACCAGAAGCCTAACCCAAGCCTCTGAAGATTTAAGGTGAAGTACCTGAAAGATTTGACTTGATGTTTTCTGCTTGACTGGTGAATGCAAAACAACTGGGGCTGTAGCTAACTTAGATAAAGTCAAATTGCCTTGCTAGATTCATTTATAAGACCCTGTAGCATGTTGAATTAAGCTTCCTGTTCATTCTGGCTACTTCCCCTTTTTCAATCAATTTCCTTCTGTGTTAAGCTTGAGGGACGGATATGTCTAAGATGATTGATGGGATCCTTTTCCTGCCTTCTTAATGCATCTTCCTTTCCTTTCTGTTAACTTTTTGCCTGTTAAACATATTTTTGAAGCCAGTTTTCCATTTACATTGAGATCTCGAAGTTGAGCAATGACTTGGGTGTTGAGGAATTTGAATTTACTTGATGATAGTTGCTGGTATTAGCAGCCTGAAGCAAGATAAATCCATTTATTCCTAGCGGAAAAAGAAAAAAAAATTAAATCCTTAATGCCCAAGATGCTTGATATTTTTTACAATCTGAGAGTGTTTCTATTTTCTTCTAATGCAGAAAGGCGCATACATCCATTATGACTCCAGAGAACACAGAGTTGATTCAAAAATCCATATATAGTTTGATTTTCACTCTGAAAAACATTGAGGTGAGATCTTAATCATTAGCTTTCTACACCTTACATTATTGCATAATCATGGTTGATAATGTTCAATTAACCTGTTCCTATTTTTCTTTTTGGAACAACGTCAGAATATAAGCTCTGATATCCTGGGATTCACCGGTGATGAGGCCACAAGGCGTAACTTAAAAGCGCTTATCAAATCTCTCAGCAGGTTATTATGAAGATAAATTGAAGGTCAATTCTGCTTTCAATGGTTGTTCAAATAGCGAAAATGATTTCTTCCTCCTTTATCTTGGAGAGGAGCTAACCAATTCTAGCACCTAGGCTTATTGTTTTAGTTTCATTTGCATGCTTCTTGCATTATTTTCATTGGTGCTAAGGTAGTACTGAGTTCTTTTGGGTGTTTTAACAAAAAAATAGTAAAAGATCAAATGAATGGTTTCTGGTGGTATCTTCTTTGTTGCAAAGAGCCTCTAAGAAGTTTTGAAGGGGATACCATCTCCCTTCTAACATTGAGGAAAAATCAAATACAATATTTCAAGTACAATTGGTATCATCTCATTTATGTAACATTGGAAGTTCTGTTGCCTGCATGGTATAATCATTTACAGATGCAAATTTCAAATATGGGTTTTCAGTTACTTGTTTCATTGATGCATTCTTCATAAAAATATAGTCGAGTCAAACTGATAAGTGGTTGTATCTTGCAAAATGTTTACAGGAGAAGGTTTGGGGTGTGAGTGTTTTATATGAGAAACCAAATCGGATAAGAAATATGAAGTTTCATCTCAGCCTTTTATTCATTTAATTTGTGAGGTCTCTTGCAGGTCCATCATAGATGAAAAGATCACATCATGCATTTTGACTTGGTGTTGATCTTTTCATTCAACCAACATGACATTTCCTTATCATGAATTTGGTGCGCCAGAGAGTTAATATAGTTGCATTCATCACTAATTTTTTTAGCTTTACAGCCTCCTTGATATGATAATGGTGGGCACATACCTTGGTGGTCGGCTGAAAGGCACCGTCGAAAGGAATAACCCCAATCCCAATCATATATGAGCCAAATCCATCCTTTCATTACTCAAAGCTTTTTTTGCTCCACTGATATCTATAATTAAACAGTGAGGTTGTTCATCTACCCATGTCTTTGTTCTACTGATTTTGGTAGGAGAAACTTCAATCAATAGGTCCTTGTACCAGAAACTTGACGAGTACTTTCTTTCTTGACCACATACAGCAAGATCTAGGTCATTGGAACCCATAATACTAAATTATTAACCATTTTGGGATGGCCCGTTGAATTGACAAATAAAGAAGAAGATTTAAGGGCTGTGGGGTCACAATGCTTCAAAACAGTCTGAACTCTGAAACAATAGCAACTCCGTTATTATTATTATTATTATTATTACCCGTTTAGATCAACATTCAACTTATATGAACCTTTTCTAGAACAAACATGAACTGAGATATTGTTTCAAACGTTCCACAGCTAATTAGTATCCTAAAGAAGACGATTCCTAAGGACTTTCAAAAGTAATTAGTGTAAGTTACTCGAAGCATGTTAGTCCAGTGAGGCAAAAGTCAACCAATGAAGTGGTAGGTACGTATATACTATGGTCTGTGTTGCATTTATTCCAGTCGGTGAACGTCGCCCTCCTAGTCCAGCCTCCTCTTTCAAAGAAGGTGCACTGCCAACCTCTGACCCTTCAGTCCACACCGAGTCCACTCGTATCAATCACTACTTCAAGCTTGTCCAATGTTGAGAATCTCTTCATTGAATGCTGTTTTTGAAGATAAATTATGGATGACTAGGAAAGAAAAACAAAATTGGAAATTGTTAAAACTAATGTTAAATACTAAGAAGGTTGAGAATGAGGTCGATAGTTAGATGGTCTTTCATTGTTAAGATTCCTAAAGACATTATATCACAGCCAGGTTGCTTAGTTTAGGAGCATCTTGGACTTTAGTGACGATGAATATTTGACACCTTTCTTTCTCTGGTGCTTAAAGAAAAAGAAGCATAACTATCGCCCTTTACCAAATGAACCTAATTCTTGCCATCGCTATCTTTCCGTAGGGGGAAATGGGCATGCCTTAGATCATTTGTCAAGAATTTCACTCCAAGATTGTGCCTTAATACATGATTTCTCAACTAAAAATTAATTTCTATACTTATATATTACTCAAAATGAGGGCAAGTTTTGGAGTAACCAATAAGATTACTAATTTGTGACAAAAAAGGGTTATAAGTTTAAATTATGAAAACAGCCTCGTTGTAAAATACAAAAGAAATGTTACGTATAATTGATGTCCCTCTTCCAATCATTGCAAAGTCTTGGAGTTGTTGTCGTATATATTACTCAAAATGACTTTTGTGCATGTAGTGATTTTGGGTTGTCGAGGAAAAAAGAAGCTAAGTTATTAATGTGGAATTGTGAATTAGTGCTATTCCTCTTGGCTTCATTACAAAAAATGATTTTGATTGGCTCAAAAAGAACGAAAGGAAATAGAAAATGGCAGAAAGTAGAATTATTACATGATATTATCTTTTGGATTGATCTTAATTTGTTGGGCATGAGCATGAGCATTGTTACTATTTAGGTGCTGATGATTTTCTCGAATTTGGAACAAATCATTCAAAGAAAGCTGTTTCTATTCCATTATGAACTTAAACAAAGGTTAATCCTTGCTCAAAGCAAAAAGGAAAATGAGCTGGCATCTCTTCAGTGTTATACTTTCTTTTACCTAATCAAAAAGCATGTACCTTTTGAAGAAATTATAGCAAACATAAAAAAAAAATCTATTTAATTCGCTTAGTGAAATTTTATATTGTTGGCTAAAAGAAAGTGTAAAACTGAAGTTTCACTCGATCTACTTAAATCAACCAATGATTGGTAAGGAGGAGCATGCCAAAAGTGTCGGCAAAATGAATGGAGGAGTAAAGCAGCATAATTAGATATAAGATAATGCTAAAGTGGTTGCCAAACTTATAAAGCGAGAAGATTTGGGCACTAACCAACTTTGTTAGCAAGTAATCCTAACAGATTTAGTTGAGGTTCAAGCAACATTACAATCAACAATCACGTTCATCAGTTCCAACAACACGCGACGTGTTGTCCTGACATTTGTCCCTGTTAGCAATTTATTGATCATTTTGTCTCTTAACCATTCAAGATTAGACCAACTTCTTGTTTCTTTTGTTCATAAGATTAACCTCATGTGTTGGCGTTCGTGACGCGTATCTTCATCGCTTAATTAAGTGGTTCCGGATTCGATCCCTACTTTTGAGAATGTAGCAAATTCCTAGGCCAACTGTAAACCCTGACAAGGGAATGCACCCTGTAGCAAAAGAGGATTAGTCATTGGCAAAGTCAAGTGGATATCTTTTGGAAGACTAAAAAAAAATAGTAAATAAAATAAGCATCTTCATTTCTAACGAATATGCAATTTTTTCAACCACCCTTTGATTCTATAAATGAGTTACTTTGTCTGAATTATTTTCGTTTTAGCAAATGTAAACCAAAATAATTATTTAAGATTTGGAGATTAGACGATTGAGGACGAAAGAAAGGAGAATTTAATAGGTTGCAACGTGATTTTGTACGACTCTTAGTTGGCAGAATTTGACTTCACTTTATACTTATTGGATAGTCAATTAATTGCAACTTCTAACAAAGTTTTATAATTTTCTAAGATAACAAATAAAGAAAAACACGACATAGTAACTCTAAATGTGATTAGCGTTTTATGTTTTTTATTCATAAGAAGGCTTTAACCACATGTTTAGGATATAGGGTGTGTCACACAACTTTAATGTCGTATGTACTTGAAATCAATATTTGAAGTATATATATATATCACTACAACAAAGAAGGGTTTTGGCGACAAAATGTTTCGTCGCTGAAGGACAACAAATTGTCGCAAAAACTACTTTGCAATGGCAAAAAATCATTGAACTATTCGTCGTAAAAGACTGGTAGAAAAATATTATCTGCAATGTTTTCACGTGACTGATTTTGCTATGATCACTCCTTTGTCACAAAAAAGAATAGCCAAGAAGAGGAAAATTTGTCACAAATGACGTATTGCGATGTTTGACTTTGGTTAAAGGTAATTAATTTTGTTAACGTTAGCGTAGGTAATAATGTTTACTAACAATTTATTTGCAAAGCAGAATATGTTTAGTTATATTTTTTGAAGCGTAGCTAAAAGTTATTAGAGGTGTTTTGGTAAACGTACGTAAAAAGATTTGATGACTATTTTATATTTGTAGCTAAAAGTCACGAAATTTTATTTTTAATTTTACTTCCCTATTATCAATTTAATATTTATTTATAATTATTAATAACATTTTAATTCAAGTTATTGTTTTGAATGTTGTTTGAATTATAATTAAGTCACATTTTGTAATTATTATTAGTGGCATTGTTTAAATAATAACTAATTAAAATAAAATAAAAAAGTTTGATAATTAAAAATAAAAGGCATTTTATAAAAAATAATTAAATGTTAATTACAAAAATTATCAACAAAATATTTATGGACAAACTAAGACTCCTCATTGTCACTACTACTTACATGATTTGACCTAAGTATTTGTTTGAATATTATTTTAAGCTTGGTCAATTATCTTTCAGTACGGTCTAATTTTGTATCAAAGACGTTGTTGCAAATGTCATCTACATTGGGCTCATTCCTGTCACATTAACTTCAGACAATGATCTCGACAATAACTCCTGCATCTTATCCTACAATTTAAAACACAAAATCAAGATGTAATTTAGTTATTATTAGTTAGTATTATATAAATAAATAAACTCTAAAATTAAAATTTCTATACTTATGTAATTATTTTATGCCTCTTCGGATGTCCAACTTTCACCTTCCTTATAGTCAATTTGTAGTGTGTGATCTTATCATATTCTTGTCCATGTAGTTAAATTTGGCTCTGTTATATAAATTAAAATTTTGATATACAATAGATTGTATTGTATTAACTAATATAATAGTAATTTCTAAACAAAAAACTTACAAATTCTTGTCGTACAACAACAAATGATTTTGAGGTCGATGTTGTGAGGAGTTTTCATTTTGCTTTGTTAACCTTGACTTTCTCACACTTTTCCTAAATAAAGAAAAGAAATAGTCACTAAATACAAAAACAAAATTAATTGAAGGAAATATGAAGATAAATAAGACAAATCTTAACCTTCGCAGAGATTCAATAATCACACATTTCATTCCAATTTTTTGGAGTCACTCGTTCTGGAATATATTTCCTTGCCTCCTCTTCCGAAAGAAAAGAGTTGTAGTATTTATGAAGTCCATACCAATGATCCTTCGCCCTTTGTTTCAACAGTGAACTCACATAGTGCGCGTTCGTGTTAAAAACAGATGTCGAGACAAAGTCATCTCAACTAAAAAAAAATTCTCATCTAGTTTATTTGGTGATGAAAATATATTTCGTTGCCAAATGTCCAACATTTTGTACAAAATTAAAATATCTTCACAAATTCTCCAACCTTTTGCTACCAAATTAATAAACCGTCGCCAATAAGAAACATTTTCATAAATTTTTTTATTTTGCTAAAATGATTAATAAAAAGTATATATTTCATTTAAATTTGTTCACTAAATTTGTTTTACAGTTATGCAATCAACATCATTAACGTCATGTATTGTAAATTATTAATATATAATGTTGATTACCATTTTCTAATATATTGGAAATTATTTATTAATATATAATGTTGATTACCATTTTCTAATATATTGGAAATTATTTCTAATTAAATTGCTATTATCATCATCTCTAAAAACTATCTCTACTTTGTAAACCCAAACATATCTCCTAGATGAAACATTAGTTGTCTTCTTAAATGGGTTATCCTAATTTTATAACATGTTTTCTTGCCTACCTTTTTTTTTCTTATAAGTTAACTTAATATTATTTGTATCATAACTACACTTTGGTATTTTATACTAGGATAATTTTGTTTATACATTTGGTATTGTATAACTACTAGATGTCAAACAAGTCATTAGTAACTCTTTCTGTTGTCTCAATCTACTCAGACCTCTTAGTCCAAATATCCATTAGTACATAATGTGTAGAAGAAGTTTGATGCCATTTTTCAAACAATTTTTTATTTTGCTAAAATGATTAATAAAAAGTATATATTACATTCAAATTTGTTCACTTAATCAAATATTTTTCAAATTATTTCTAATAAACTGCTATATTATTATCATATATGATAATTAACTTAATCTACTATTAATGTATACATATTAATTAATCTCACTATTATAATGATTTATTAAATATTATGTTAAATATAAATTTTCCTTATCTTACTTATGTAATATATGTATTACTCTATATGTAATAATAATTATCAAAATGTTATGGCCAAATTTCGTACTGTAACATATAAATTATATATTACTTATAATTATGTTAGGCAAACGTGAACGACATTGTTTACATTAACAAAAAACGATGTCGTTTTGTATTAGGTTTTTATCACTACCACCATGAATTTCTCTTCATTTTCGTGTTAGCCGTTAACATTCTTCTACATTTATAGTCCAATAACCATTGTCCTCTCTCTTGTGCTTGTCTCGTGTATTGTGGTCATCACTGTCGAAGAAGCATCCTTAACTATGTTGATATTGTTCTTCTTTTCTACTTTCAAACCCTCCATCTTTTGCTAAGTTTTACTTATAACTTTAAGTGTTTATCGTGAGTTCTTTTTCTACACTTGTTGTATGGGTCATGTTTGTAGATGTGTTTCGAAAATGATTTATTGTCTTCTTTTGTTAGTTGTATATGGGTTGATTTCTTTTTATGACCTTTAATGCTTCTTTTAGGTAAGCCTGAAAATTATTTGATGAAAGGTCTATATATTTAACTCTTTTTGTAATAATAGTAATATAACCCTATATAAATAATACTATATTTATGTACATCAAGACATCTTCAAGTGTAATCTACTTTAAATTCTAAAATTTAGATATAATATAAAGGGTAAATGGATTACTTTTATTTTAATAAGGATAACTTTCATCTTATTAAGCAAATTAAAGATGTATAACTACTAAACTACATTACTTTCACTTATCATCGAAAATTTCATTGAACATAATGAATTTTATTCTAAATTAACTTCTGCAAAATATAACTCTTAACATAATTCATTGAGAAATGTCGACGTGGCAACTAGTTTTTGATCGTGAAAATTCATTCCGTTGGGAGGAATGTGGCAAAATTATCCCTATTGAAGAAAAAACCAATGTAGAACAAATCCTCTTTTCATACACTAATAATTGTTTGTCTTCTATGGCCGATCTTCTTCTTCTTGGTTTTTAGTATCATCCAAACTAACTCACTTTTCTTATTATCTAGATCTCATTTCCTATTATGAACCTATTATATATATGAACATTTGATTTTATATACTATATGTGGTGTTAAGTTTCCTTTAATCTTCAAGAGAGCATAGATGGAAATAGAGGCAGGGGTGATGTCACAACGGACCATAAAGGATTAGGGAGATCAATCGTTTGAGAAAAATTTTCAATTCCAATGACTATGTTTGGTCAATCAGGTACGCATGTGTTCCAATTTGGGTTCGTTATACGGTTTCACTAAACTACCAATCTAAGTTCTATATTGATTGTGTTTTAGGTGAAACACATCGTACTGATAGTTCATCTGATCAAATTGTCTTCCATGATAAATCTTGTGACTCATTCACTATATCCTCTAGAAGTTTAGTTATAGCAAAGAAGCTGTTAGAAGAGGGTGTCAACAACCCTACACCTGAGGGAAGATCTTTCACTATTTCAATTGGTATCTTCAAACGTGTAAGGACCCTTATTAGGAATCCAGACATAAGGGACTTATTTACCTTTACCAACTCTCATGTCACTTAGAATTCAAAAAAATAATTACATTATTGTCATTTATCGATGGTATCAGTTGAAATTAGCTTTAAACTTTATTTATTGTTTTGTTTGTAAGAATTTTCAAAACAATCTTTCTACTAATTAGGGTAAGGTTGTGTACTGTTGTTTTTGTTATTGTTGTTGTTCTATACAAATTGTTAAACTTCCAAATAAAACCTTGTAGTACTAACCAGATATCATTATATTATATTGATATCATTTCCATAATTTTTATAAATAATTATTTTACTATTACCAAATATTAATGATTAAGATTACTTGTTAACTTAAATCGATGATATTTTTATCATATTAAATTTAAAATTTTTGGTTCACAAATATTTTAATATCCAAAAAAATTTACTTTTCATATTTTAAATAACCTACCATGTGTTTCTCAACAATATGCTTTAAACATTGAAAAAAAAACTTCACAACATAAGATATCTCAGCTACGATAGGTTATAAAAATGTCAATTATAATTACCCTTGACTATGATTAAGTACGCAAAAATCATTATAAACTATCTTACAAATGTTTTAATATTCACTTTTTGGGCTGTATAATCGTCGCAATATTGTAGCCATATTGTGATGAATAAAACAAATCTGCGACGTTTCCACAAGGCGTCACCAAATATTGGCGACAAAAGACATACATCGTCACAAAAAGTCAACATTTTGTGACAGTTTCTTTTAACGTTGCTCAATATTTTGTTTGTAAGACCCTTCTGCAACGATTGAAATGTACTTGGTGACATAACGTATTTTTAGTCGCTACTTATTCGAACTATTCGCGACGCTTCACCATAATCAATGCTAATTACATTGATTTCCCTCGTTCGTCACAAAATACTTACGTTTAGGCGAAGAAAGCTTACAAACGTCGTTAAAGCCTATTATTATTGCGACGGTAACATGTAATCGTCGTAAAATCTTTTACTTATAGCAAAGAATGTGGAAATCATCACCAAAAGGTTACTTTTGTTGACGATTTCAAAATTGTCTCTAAGAATAATGTAGCCAATACATTAATCTATTGTAGTGGTATCAACAAATCAATTCTAAAGCTTGTTAACACTATAATTCATAACCAGCAAAGCAAACATTTGGCACAAGTAATAATGTGAGGAATATTCTTAATTATGTAAATCAAATCTTAATTCTTAGAAAATGTAATATATCTAAGATCTTATCATTTTATAACTTTTCACAAGAGAAAATATATCTAAATCTATCAACTATCTATTCTTGAACATATTAGTTATTTTGAAAAGATCTAAAAAAGTGCTAAATTTTTTAGTCCTTTACTTGACAATCTATATTTTTTAAGACGACAAATGTATCAAAAAAAGAGTCATTTTTAATTAGTTTTTAAATCTTACATGCTCTATTAATATATGTTTTAATTAAAATAATTTATTTCTATTGATCAACAGAATTTTGACATGCAACAATTATTAAACTATAATAATCTATTATCTAAATAAAATACAAATAAAAATATGGCATGTCATCCACTGTAAAAACAAAGATTCATCATTTTTCCACTTTGTCCATATAATAATATTTAATTTTTTGACTAATAATAGAATATATTGTGTAAAATCATAAACTACAATCCTTTATAAATTTGTTAAATCATGAATTATTATTAATTAGAAAATTAATAAGAATCATAATAATTGTATGTCATTTGATCGACATAATCCTTTTTATATACCACAATATTAGTTATATAATGATGTTACAATTAATAAAAGACATCATAATGGTCTAATAATAATGTCTTTGTCAGAAACAAATCTTGTTATGTCAATATAATTCATTCATGTATATACACTTGCTAATATAATGAAATGTGATCCATTAAAGTATAAGAAACATTAAATAAACAAGTATAAAGTGTTAAAAAAGTAAAGAATATAACATATCATCATGATGTCAACAATGGTTTATAGTAATATTCATTCTTTCGATATATTCACTATATGTCTTTGAAGGCAATCCTCTTGTAAACATATCCAGAACTTTGCAATTGGTGCTCATATATTCAATAGATATTTTTTGTTTTTAAACTTCTTATTTAGTAGCAAAGTATTGCAATTTTTTTATATAGTACCTTCAAATTCTTATCGTTGTTGGAAAAAAAGAAAACTATAATATAGTAAAACTTCGATAAATGAATATTCGATAAATTAATAACCTCGATTAAATAATAATTTTCTCCAGTCTCGACTTGGGTCAATGGGATAAAATAATAACCTCGCTAAATGCATAAGATAATAATTTTTAAAAAATTCCTTGAGGCCCATTGAAAATATAAAATAATAATTCATTAAATAAGTATAAAAATTACATATATGATTCATAAAATAAAGCACTTCCTAAACAATTTTTATTTCAAATTTTATGCTTTCCTAAAATATGAATCTATAGTCAA
>JANZLD010000005.1:11079910-11101626 GCA_026413575.1 Erythroxylum carthagenense | reverse complement strand
ATGTTACTAGGAGTCGAACCTAGGACCTTGTTCCAATTGACCCTGTTAGTTGGCCAACCAAGCTACCCGTGCGGGCTCCTTTCATACCTTCTTAATACTATCTAATGTGGTTTATCTACTATATGTTTACTGGCAGTAACTTCATTATCAGGTGCTTCATTATTTATGTATTGTCAAAATGTTCAACAACTATGAAACACAACAAATTAAGAAGTTTTAGAAAAATGAATCTCCACCCTTACTTCTTGAACTTCAACTTTACATAGTTTCACACTCCTACTGATTTCACCATTTTTAACAAATATTACATTCCTGATTTCAATAATTATCATATTATGTCTAGGAAAACAAAATATATACCCCTTAAATTTTTTGGGTAACCAATAAAGAAATTGTTAGTCATTCTTGAGTCCCATTTTTTTTATATAAATCATAATTCTTACTTTTCCCTAATAACTCAAAACATATAGGTGCCTCAAAGTGGGTTTTCCTCCCATTTACAATTCATACGGAACCTTTGCAATTACCTTACTAAAAACCTTATTTAACAAATGCATGAAGATTTTCAAAGCATATAACCAAAAAAATAAGGATAATAAGGAATATTTCAATATACTTGAAGCCATCCCATTGAAGGACAATTAAGGTAGTTGCAAAGACTCTGTACGAATTGTAAATGGGAGGAACATATGCCAAGCTTTTTAAGAAATTTAGCAGACAGGTTAGGATGTTGCCTAATTTTATCATATTTTTTATAATATTTGCTACCTATATCAGACCTGACACTGTTCTCCTTTCTGTCTAATTGTCTTTCAGCCTCATTAATAAACAAATATAAGTTATTTATTGATTGATATTTTTCATTCAGCCTCATTAATAAACAAATATAAGTTATTTATTGATTGATATTTTTCATTCGGTAAATAGACATATCTATAATGTGAAAAACAATTAATAAAGGAAATAAAATACCTTCACCAAAATATAGAATGTCAAAAGGTTCATATATATTAGTATGCATAAGTTCAATAAGTTATATGCTACTTGTGACTTGTTTCTTAGGTTTCTTTTAATAAAATTCACATATATACTAAGATTGGTAAAATTCAAATTAGGAAGGATTTCATTCTTCACCATTCTTTGCATTCTTTCTTTAGATATGTGACCTAAACGTTTATAGTATAAGTAAATTAAATTTTTATCCATTAAACCATATTTAATTCCAACAATATAATGCAAAGTTAATAGAGTCTCAAAAGAGGATATTACATTTAATTTGTATAAACACAAATAACATCAAACCAATTAAGTGATTATTCTTACATAAACTGCTACATCCATTTACAAACTTAAAAGAATATTTAATTGTATCAAGTTTTGACAAAGAAATCAAAATTTGAGATATAATAGGAATATAAAATGTCTAGAAAAGATCTAAATAATAACTGGTTTCTAATATCAAATACTAAGTTTTGATGGCTTCAATTTGAGCTTTGACTCAGATTATTTATAAACACAAAATTTTCATTTAGATTCATGTGTTGTATTGTAAATTGTAAGAAATCTTTACATCGAATTGGAAAAATGAATGGTGCAACAAAAATCAATTCACTAAGCATTGAAAAGAACTTCTATTAAATTTGATCTCAAACATACAAACTTATTAGGCTTACAATCTTTTCAAACCATACCTTAGGGTTTAGGGAAGCTTTTTGTTGTGCATATTCTTTGGATGCAAATGACAATTATCATTATTTTGTTCCTTCTTTAAAATAAACGAAACTTGTAAATAAAGAGAAATAGAAGAAAATGTTACAAAAACACTGATCAATGCTCATACATTAACATTTTAAGTTATAAATGAAATATATAATACATATTATGTACATTGAAGTTCTCCTTTGTGTGATCCAACAATGCACATTAATAAACATAATTGATTCCATTTCTTTTCTATCACATAATTGGCAATTCCATATAAATATGTTTGCAATCTTTATATATATATATTTTGGTTACTTACGAGGTGTTTTAGGAGGGCTCCAATTATGAAAATACACCTTTTAAGTTATCCACACTTAGACTAATCTTCACTTGAGTCGGATAGATTCTTTGCGAGAGGCAAAGCTCTGATCCTAAGTTTTAAATAATTACATATATAAGAAGGGTTCAAACTCGCGTCCTCGCTTAAGCCAAAATCAAATATGAATTAATTGGAACACAACTTCTAGCACTTTCGTACTTCAGTTCGTGATGAAGACGCAAGTCCTCGCACGGTTCGGGTGAGGGCAAAACGTGCTTGTGCTTCACTAAACGGTTTAGAAGTTTCGGTTCAGTGTGGGATACGACCCGGGAAAAGAATAGTGTTGGTAACTTCTAAACTTCATGTGGAAATTTCGCAGCCATTAGTGTTGCAAACAGGATTCCGTTTACGATTCTACGTGATGGACAATGTCATGCTGCTTTAAAATTATGTGGTCTGACTTGAGCCATGTCAACCACTAAAACCATAGAAATGCCTCATCATTGCTTCTGGCTGCTTTCTTCTTCTTCTTCTTCTTCTTCTCAGAAGATATATACCAAGTAAAGTAAAACCCTCATGGTTTTGGCATGGTGTGCAGGAGGCATTATCTCATTCTTAAGATCAGGAGAGAGTGGCGTTGGAAAAAATGAAGCGTCCACACAAAACCCAATACTAATATAAGGAAGGAATTATAGATAATAAAAATATAAAAATAAGCATACTATTTATTTAAAAGTTAAATTATTTTATCTGTTTAACAAGTTCACAAGTTCAACTTACGGAACAACCTTTTGTGAAAATACAAAGGAAAGTCTGTGTACATCATGACCCTCTTTAGACACTCGTAAAGTAGGAAGTTTTGTACACTACATGTGTCGAAATTGGAATTAATCTTATCACTCAAGATTTTGTGACTCTCTTCCGGATCCTTGCGAAACAAGAAGTCTTGTACACTTGACTTATAAGGCTTAAGTTTGGAACTCCATGGCGCAAGTGAGTTGGTAAGGGACTCTCCTGACTTAAGTGAGGTCACGGGTTCGAACCATCCTCATGTATGCAGCCGTTTAAAACTTGAGGTCAGAGCTTTGCCTTCCGCAAGGGACCTACCCGGCTCGAGCGGGGATTAGCCTAATAGTGGATGGCTTAAAGGTGCCTTCTCATAATTGGGACCCTCTTAAGATACCTCGTAGGCAAAAAAAAAAAAAAAGAGCTTAGGTTTGGTCTCATTTTCAAAACAAAAAAAATGTTGCACCCATCACTGTTGACTGAAAATGAATAATGGGGAATAGAAAAAATGTTCGTCTATCATTTTCAGCGTGGAGGTCATTAATTATTTGCAAGAATAAGAATGTTAATTGGTCCACTCTAGTCTCATATGCATTCAGTTTCATGGTGGTGATTGTGAACCAATTGAGCTCATTTGCCAAGTAACTATTAAAATAAAACAAATAAACAAAATAATAATTTTTTTTTTGAGGGGATAAACAAAATAATATTAAAAATTGGGAAGAATGCAACAGCACAACTGCACTGCACTTCTATCTTTGGAGCTGTGACGCCTTTTCAGGTAGCCGACACGCCATTGCCTTGTTCCTAACACCCCACATTGCCTTGCACATGCACCCATTTGCATTACCATACTCATAAAATACAATATATAGTTTAAAAAATACATAAAATATTTGTTTAGATAGATGTGTTCTTGAAAAGGGTCCACCAGTAAGTTGGACTAAGCATATCAGTTAAAATTTTAGCTCCCTTGTTAAGATTCCTCTCTCTGCTCTGGTTGCTGTTTAAAAAGAATTCAAGAGAGGCCTTTGTTTGATTAGGAATTCTTTTGCAATATTTTCTGATTTTACTTCAGATTCAGACCAATACAGCTTAGCAACCGGGGGGTCAGTTTCAGTTCTTTTGTTTTGTACTCATTGTAAAAGTTGCATGTGTTTATATGTGTTTGTGTCAGGCGCTGAGCTGACGCCTCTCTTTCTCTCTCAATATGAGATGGTTGTGTATTGAGTAATGGCAATCATACAATAGGCCTGTCATCTATTATTCCTTTTTACCCTTTTCTGTTTTTTCTGGCTAGTTTTCAGCTCCACATCATATCATGTTCGGAACACTTCTACAAACAAGCTTTGTGCTTTCCTTTTCTCTTTTTCCTTCGTCTACTAGGTAAAAGGTGTGCCCTTTTTGGTTATCTGGATTTGTTTTCTCATGACTGATGACTCTCTGATAAAACTACAAAAAAACCCAGCTAGAGTTTCCAAAAATTTTGTTTCTTTTCCATTTTGGGTTTTGTGCATTAATGGTTTTTCTTTTGTTCTTGATTGTTTTCCCGTAAAATGTTAACTGCTACTTCTGAGATGCAGTCCCTTTTTCTTCTGGGTTGTTGAGCTTTTTAGTAAGGGTCACTTGTCCCTGAACAAGCTGTACGCCATTATTACTCCATCATTATTAAACACCTTATTTTAGTTTAGGAGTTGGGTTATATGATCACTCTTTTTCTTGACAAAAAAGGTTTCATCTTTGATTAGTGTTTCTCCTGATTTTGCGAATTTTCCTGTTGGTTTATGTGATTAATGCAGAGTACAGGTCTCAATTTGGTTGCATATTTATTGTTGCTTTTGAATATATTAGAGTTGGGGTTACATGTTTCCACAAGCTTAAGCACCCTGTAATCCGAATCTAGAGCTGTTTATCTCTTCTTGGTCTGAATCTGGTATCGTCAGATACCTGGTCTGGCAATAAATATTATCTAGCTTTAAAGTATGACCTTCTATTTCCTTCTCAGTAACTTGTCAAAGTCCACAGTCTTTGGTCCATCTGGGTATTGACAAAGACCGGTCCTTTACCAACTACTCCTTTTGGTGCCTTAGGGTTTATACACCAAAAACAAAAATCTACATCTGGGCATTGGTAGAGTGATGCAAATTGAAGGTATCACAAGAAATGGCATCTCTTGTCCCTGGAGTTCTTCTCAAGTTATTGCAGCATATGAACACAGACGTGAAAGTAGCTGGTGAGCATAGGTCTTCTCTGTTGCAAGTTGTGAGCATTGTACCGGCATTAGCAGGTAGTGAGTTGTTCCCTAACCAGGGGTTTTATCTCAAGGTGTCAGATTCATCTCATGCCACCTATGTGTCTTTGCCTGATGACCATGATGATCTAATTCTTAGTGATAAGATCCAATTGGGACAATTTATTCATGTTGAAAGGCTTGAATCAGCCTCACCAGTCCCCATTCTTAGAGGGGTAAGGCCAGTTCCTGGGAGACACCCATGCGTCGGTAGCCCTGAAGATATTGTGGCAACTCACTCTCTTGGGTTCCTCAACAATGGCCATGATACAAGTTCAGTTCCAAAACATTCAGAGAAAGTCAAATCACCTAAAAAAGGTGTTTCAAGGAGTCTAAGTATAGGAGAGAAGGAAAGAGGTAAATTGAATGGAAGTCCTAAGGAGGATTTCTCAGACAAGAAGTCATCTTCTCTGAGTAGATCAAAGTCCCAATTGTCAAAACCTGCTCTGACGCTTGAGATCAAGAGGGACTCTTCGGCAAAATTGAAGACATCTAGTTCAAGATCAATTCCTTCGTCTCCAACGAGTTGTTACTCATTGCCCACTTCGTTTGAGAAGTTTGCTAGTGGAGTTAGCAAGCAAGCAAAAATTAAAGGATTGGAGAAAGGCTCACCCAGGTTGATAGCAGCAGAAAAAGCAAGTTCTGTTCGCTCAGCAAGTCCAACAGTGAAGAGGGTGCCAGTGATTAAGAACCTAGTTCATGGATTTGAGCTAGGGGCCAAGGCTTTGAGGAAGAGTTGGGAAGGGAACATGGAGGTAAAGAATAAGGAAATTTCGAAAAAGACGACCGCCAAACTTGCTCCAAAGCTTGAAACTCGAAGTATATCTGTAAGTATCATTTGTTGGTCATGAAATTGTGAAATGTGTGATTTGGCTGATATTGTTCCTATTGGACATGCTGTTTGACCAAGTTGAAACTGTTTTTGTTGTTTCTTAGTTGTTTATGTTTTCGATTTTATGAATTCTTGCTTCATCATGAAGCTCAAACGAGGGTTTCTTTACTCGGGTCATTTATTTGCAGGATGAAACTGTTCATTTATGCCCCATTAATGATAGTTCTTCATTTTTGTCAATTTCTTGAAATGTTTTGGATGTCATGCTGCCTGCTAATTTTCTTGAGTTGAATTTCGCTCTGGGTGTCTTCTTGAAGTCAAACTTCTACTTATACAAATCTTTTCTACAGGCTCCAAGAAAGAGCACATCAAGTGAAAAGTTGCCATCTAGAGAAGATAATAAGGCCCAAATATCTGCAAAGGCTTTTAAGGAGGATATGAAAATTCATATATCTAACAAAAAGGTTACTTCAAATGGACATTTAGATGATCAAGAACAATCAAATAAGCCAAGAATGTCTATCGGGAAGAAATCATTGGGAGAGCTTGCGAATAATGGACTTGGAAACTTGGTTAAGGTATCAACAACTAATAAAAGACTGACTGAGGGTAGTGTTTCATGGAATACACTTCCCTCCTCTGTGTCAAAGCTGGGAAAGGTAATGTAACTATTTTAGTAAGTTCATGGACATTTTTACTTCTCTATGAGTATTTTGTTTTGTTTCCCTTTCACTTTTACATGCTTTGGTGAGGTTTCTTTCATCGACCTTTTCGTTGCCCTATGCACATGTAAAAGGTAACCGGAATGGTAGTTTCCGAATGAAGCATTCCCTTTAAAAGAGATTATGATTCATTGCGAAAAAAGTGTGAAAGAATTAAGAACTCTTCTTGAATTATGAAGGTTAAACAAATAGTCAAGTCCAGGAGTCGTTAGTTCAATGCATTCTAACCTGGAGCCTGCTAAGTTTAACCTTTCTGTTCCTGGCCATTTCTCATCTCATCTTAGTGCAAATCTTGTTGCAGGAAGTTATGAGGCATAGAGATGCTGCACAGACAGCTGCAGTAAATGCTCTCCAAGAAGCTTCTGTCGCAGAAAGCTTGCTTCGATGTCTAAGGTTGGAAGTTTGTCTGTTACTGTTCATCTTTGGTGATTTCATATGTTTGTTAGCATTGTTTGATGGATAGTCTAAAGATTCTGTGCTGGGAATATCAGTTTACTTCTAGAGCTTGTCTGACATTTCTTAGTTGATAGGTTGAAGCTCAAAATTATATCTAGCACACATTTTAGATGAAAATAATGGCACGTATGTCTTAACATGGGAAACTAAGAATCAGTCTAAATAGATATGTAGAACTCTGACTCTTTAAACTGCTACATCACCACTAAAACTGCAAAAAGTTTATTAAGCAAATGTGGTGATAATGAAATCTTTGTTTTAATTGTGTAATAGGAAGATAAAGGTCCGAATATTCTTCAATATCTTCACAGCCTGAAAAATATTCAGGGTTTTGAATAAGGGATGATTGTGGTTTGTAAGTGGTAGAAGTGTTATCACAAAATGGCATTTCTATTTTCTACACCACCAGACACGTTTGAGGGCAGAATGTCAAACCTAATAATCCAAGAATTCTGAAATCTAGATGCAGTTTACATGATGTTGATTTGAGATTAGAACACCTTACAGTATCTAGTCAAAAGCTGAGTAAGATTGTAATAGAATATGTATATATAAGTGTTTTTGGGTAATGATCCTTAAGCATTGACTAAACTTACTAATGAGGAACTTGGGGTAGAACAGAATCCTAAAAATAATTCAAAAACCCATTCACGAACATAAACAATCCCATCAAGATTTGATGTTGTGTTTCCTCTTACCCTGTAGTAATACGTACTCTGTACTAGGGATATAGTGGACAAAGCATGGCGAGTCTTGTACGAAAGTTCAAGATCTACTTTTGGAAGATCTCTTAGTTTCATACGAGTTAAAATGTGTACGCAATACAGTCAATCATTTTGAATCTTTAGAATTTTGTTTTGTGCTGTTGTACTTTTGCAGTATATACTCTGAGCTGACTTCATCTGCCAAGGAAGAAAATCCGCAACCTGCTGTGGGGCAGTTCTTGACCCTACAGTCAAGCTTGAACAATACTCGCATGATCGCCAATTCTCTGCCTAAAGTTATTCCAAGTGGTTCATTGGCAGATTCTGAGAACGGTCCGACAGAAGAAGCACAAAATATAACATTAGATAGACGTAAGCATGCAGCCTCTTGGGTGCAGGCTGCATTGACCACCAATCTGTCTCCCTTTTCTGTGTTCGCCAAGGAACTTAGTCCCTCCACTCAAGTTCAAAAGACTGGTGTTAGTAGTCAATCTATTTTAGTACTTGAAAACTCTAATAAGAATGGCACAACGAAGAGCCAACCAAAAATGCGTCCGGCAGTTGGATCCAAGCTTGTGGCAACTGGAGCACTTCGCAAGCCTGGGGATGGTTCTGCCATCAGTAGTCAAAAGGTGCAGCCCCAATCAACACCAGAGTGGATTAGAGGAAACGGCCTTAGTGAGGCTGCAGATTTGGCCGAAAAGCTGCAGATGGAATCCCAGGCCTGGTTCTTAGGGTATGTGGAGAGGTTCTTGGACACAGATGTGGATACCTCTGTTCTGACAGATAATGGCCAAATAGCAGGGATGCTAACACAACTCAAGAGTGTGAATGACTGGTTAGACAATATTGGTGAAACAGCCTACGTTTCAGCGGAAACAGTGGACCGTCTTAGGAAGAAGATTTACGAGTATCTGCTTACTCACGTTGAATCTGCGGCTGCAGCACTAGGTGGTGGATCTCAAGCATCTCCGGTGACAACTAAAACAAGAAAGTGACGTTATTTGTTGTCTTGCTAGGTTAGCTTCGGTTTGGATGCATGAAGAGCGTGTTGTGGGTGATGGTGCATATATGATATGAAATGATAATAGGGTTTTAAAGATTTATAAGCAGTGCTGCTCTCCTTTTACCCAACAAAAGTGTGGTGGAGTGGAGAGGTAGTTGGTGTACATAAATGAAATTCCTTCACGGTGGCACTCATGTATAGATGGACAAGAAGAAGAAGGCATTTTTATATTATACAGACTGAAAAAACACAGGTTGGCTGCCTGGAAAATGAATCCTTACTGACTGAGGATCAATGTAAAAGAAACTTTATTTGAAATTTCATTTTATGATGTTCTCTTTGCAACATGAGACCTTGGCCACTGTCCAAATGAAACGTCTTTGGGTGTACCAAAAATGGTCACTCATGTTGGACTCTCTTTAACACAAAGAATGATGAATGATAGTGACTACACGTAACGTCACACAGCTTTTAAGCATTCACGTCCTAACGTTGGTGGTGGACTTCAAATTGATGGAGGATAACAAAACCCTATTTTGTGATAATAATATGTGAATTACGTTTTGGGAGGTGCGAATAACGTTGGTATGAAGTGGTTGAAAGTCCCCGAGTCGTCCACTTCACACGTACTGAACACGGGATACAAAAGAAGCGTGATATTTGTATAAAGCGGTGGGTGAGATCACCGCATCTCTTCACCCGTCGTGTCTGACTATGTCCTATCGTTGTGGTTGTCACCCAACCATCTGTTTTTTCTTGTTATTTTTGTAAATCATCTGAAATTTTGGTAATAAAGATATGATTAAGCATCAAGTGGTGCCAACTGCCGCTTGAAAAAGGTTGCCCCCGAAGTGCCAGCCTACACACCTATACTGAACAACAACCCCACACCCCACGGACACCCGCCTCTCTGTCTCTCTCTAAGAAAACGCAAAATAATAAAGTAGTTTAGCTTCAAGAAGTTGGGGATGCAAACGATCTCCAAAGCCTCCTGTGCTATGGCTTCCTTTACTTGTTCCAGGGTTTGTTCTCTTTTCTTCTTCTTCTTCTTCTTCTTCTTCTCTCTCTCTCTCCCTCTCTCTTTTTCATTTTAAGGCTTACATGTCTGATACTTAACTTTTTTTTTTCATTTTTGGTGAATTCAATGAAGGGCTTCATGTTTGTTTACGTTGTGACCGTTTGAGTCAAATGCCTGATCTGTGTGTTTGAGTCCATTTAGGAACTGGGTTTCCTCTAATTTTTGTTATTGGACTGTGTTGTATTTGCTGTATTTTTTCTGGGTTAAAGTTGTGGCATTTTTCTGTTTGTGGAATTGGGCATGGCGTTGGCTTGTTTTTATACCCTTGCTTCTTTAGGCAAGTGTCTTTTACCACTCACCAGTTTTGCCTGATGCGCGCAGTGGGATTGTGGGAATTGACTCTTTTTGTACTCGCTTACGCCGTGTCATGCTTTGTTCTGTAAACCTAGACGATGGATGATAGCGAATTAATTTACTGATGAAAATTGTGAAACTTTGGGATGTGGGGATGGAGTAATTCAAACTGATGTTGGAATATTTTGGTGTTTTTCTTGTGAGAGGATGGCATTTTAAGAGTCCTTTTGTAATCTTGAAAGTAGTGGCTTAACAGGAGGATCGTAATTAATGGAATTCTGATGCCCTTATCATTGTGGACTTCACTTTTTGCGTAATTCCAGTATGCACATAATGCAAATCCGGATGCTGATTTTCTTGTTAGCTAAAGAACTGCCTTTATAAGTTTCATATTTTTCTACTTTGTCCTTATATTACAGAATCTCATTATTCTAATTCCACTTCATATCATGTCAAAACTTTCCTTGGTTCGCTTTTCTAGTTGAAGAGAAGTTAAATATTGCAAAACCTGACTTTGGGATCTCATATTTCAGGCAAGGACGGGGCTCTGTGTGCCAGGCAGGAGGCAACTTTGCCTAAGAAAAGGCCTAGTGTATGGATTCATGCAGTTGTTGTGTTTGCCATTGAAAACCTTGCGTGGAGCTGGTCGAACACTTAGAATTACTCAATTCTGCAGTGTTTCTAATGTGTCTTCCTCATTGCAAATCGAATTAGTAAGAATATTTGTTAGCATTTCATAATAATTCAATCTTTTGCTTTGCTTCTTGCAATTACCATACCCAACACACCTTTTTCAGGTGCCATGTCTTAGAGACAACTACGCATATCTTTTGCATGATGTGGATACGGGCACAGTTGGCGTTGTTGATCCTTCTGAATCTATACCAATTATTAATGCTTTAAGTAGAAAAAATCGCAATTTGACTTACATATTGAACACTCATCACCATTATGATCACACCGGTGGCAATGAAGAGTTGAAAGCCAGGTATGGTGCAAAGGTATGTTAATATTTCCCAGTGAAAATTCTTTTTCTTCTCTCATGTTTAATGAGTTAGGGTGCTGCAATTCAACCTTGGCAGAGCATGGTTATACTAATCAAGAACCTAAGGTTTGGACTTATTTTTTTGTTTGCCAAAGTGCAGACCTTTTTTAAACTGGAGAGAAGGATTGTCAGTTTTCTTTTGTTTTTATTTTTTTGCTAAGAAGCTGCGTTGCTTTACTAGCATCATAATGTCATTTATATGCCTTTTATCTTCAGCATTTTTTTTGGGGGGTTTCTTTATGACATGGATAAAGAGAAGTAAAAGAAATTAAAGAAGAGGCGCTTCATAAGATCATTGCACATTTGCTTGATACAAGAAGTGAGCACTTCTGAAATCTTAGTTAGTTAGCTAGTACCTAGTTTGGTGCAAACAGAATAGATGGGGCCAAGCTATTTGAGTTGAACAGAACCCTGCAGATTTTTACATGAGCGTGTGCTTCCCAAGTTCTCTCCCACCTTTGCCTTAGAATGACATGCATTTGATGCTGTCCTTGGGCAACATACTGGAACATTATTATAATCAACATCACGCTGTTTTCAATTCTTAGGTTTTAAATGTACTATGAAGTATACATAGTGAACACAATGCAATTCCACCTTTGTTTACTCTTAATGTAAATTATCTAAATGCTCATAAAGTTACTAGGTTTATTATACATAGTGAACACAATGCAATTCCACCTTTGTTTACTCTTAACGTAAATTATCTAAATGCTTATAAAGTTACTAGGTTTATCAACCCTACTTCTTTTGCGCAGGTGATTGGTTCTGGAATTGACAGGGAGCGGATTCCTGGCATAGATATTGCTTTGAATGATGGTGAGAAGTGGATGTTTGCAGGCCATGAAGTGCATGTGATGGAAAGTCCTGGTCATACTCGAGGTTGATTTTTGTTAGATTTTGAAGAAAGTCCATGTATTTGGTCGTGTTTATTTTTATTGTCAATTAGAACTTGCTGCATTAGCCAACTTATACTTTATTATGTCTTTTTCCTGACCATCATATCTCGACCTTTAAAAAGTTTGTATTTATTATTTGTTTATTTTCATTTCATGCATATTTTCTTAATGATTTTATGTGATACAAGTGACTTAATTGTAGGACACATAAGTTTTTACTTCCCTGGTTCTGGGGTAATTTTTACTGGAGACACGTTATTTAGCTTATCATGTGGCAAGCTATTCGAAGGAACCCCAGAGCAGGTAATTATGTCATACAGGTTTGTCCTCTTTTTCATTCATTCTTATGGGAAATTCTTGGTTCTGATAATGTAGCATGTACTGCTTAACAAGGAACCCATGTTTTCTTGTTCATAGGTATAGGATCCGAATGTACGTAAATGCATAGTTTTAATGTGTAAGTGGTGTTTATAGGAAATGCCAGTAGGGACAAAGGTTGACAATTTCACTTGCATTGGGTTTAATACCCTCTAACCTTGAATGGAATGGAGTGTCCTGTGTGTTTTGTTGTATTCATGTTTTGGATTATTGAGATTGAAACTTTGTATGCAAAGATGAACCTTTAGGCCATTTATCCAGCTACATGAAACTCTAAATTTAGTGAACCTTAAAACTTCTTGCCCTTTCTCTTTAGAAAAGAGACTGGTGGGGAAGGATAAAAAAAAGGATTTTTTTTTTCTTTTTCATACTCTAAATTAGATATTTTAACTTTGTCTCTTTCTGTTCTCCCAGGTTGATTTAAACATGTCTCTGACTTCCCAATATTCTCTCATACCTGATCTTAATTTTTTAGAACAAGTCAACCTTTTGGACATGTTGGACGAAGAGAGTAACTGACTTTCTTTGTTACAGATGTTTGCCTCACTCAAGAAAATCATGTCCTTGCCGGATGATACAAATATATACTGTGGTCATGAATATACGTTGGTTTGTCACTATCTCCTTTCAGTTTTTTTTACTTTTGTTCTTTAATCTATGTAACTGTAGGGGTCTGAATATGAGCTGCTGTTCTTGTGCACAGAGTAATTCAAAATTTGCAGTGTCTATAGAACCCAACAATGAAGCTCTTCGGTCCTATGCAGCTCAGGTGGCCCATCTTCGGAGCAAGAATTTTCCAACTGTAAGTCCTAACTATTTTCTCCTTTTTGGAATTAAGCGGACAGAACACACTCCATACAACTCATACTTCTACAGAACTGCATGAGTAGCTCCTTCTCTCGCCCCCTAGTAACCAATTAAGTTATAGAGTCGCAGGATTTAACTCTAGGTGTTAGGTGCAAGCTCAACAGACTTGCCAACTGAATTTTCGGTTGCCACAGCACTTTCACCGCTTGCTGATAATTTCTAGAACTGTCAACGGATTACCCTTTAAAAGAAAGATCTTGTAATTTGTGCATTTGTTGTTTATCAACCTCTAGAATTCAACATGGCGTTTTGAAAGCATCAAGAAACGATCTCCAAAATTTCTCGAAATAACTTAGAGAATTGGAGCAGTTGGATGTGTGATTTTAAGGATGGATTGTTGATTCGTCAGAAGTATCTTATCGTGTGTAATATGTTGATCATTGTGGTGCACTAAACCTGGCCTGAGACCATCTTAGAGACTGACAATCCATTGTGCTTCGTTTGGTGTTGCCATGTATTGAACTTCTTAGTATAGTTCCACCATTTTTGGTTTTATTTTCTGATATCGTTATACTATTCTTGGTTGTGCCCCAGATTCCAACCACACTAAAGCTTGAGAAGGCTTGCAATCCTTTCCTTAGAACTTCAAGTGAAGAAATCCGGAAGTCATTGGGGATTTCAGCAACAGCAGATGATGCTGAAGCCTTAGGCATCATCCGCCAAGCAAAGGATAACTTTTAAGATTGAAGAACATAATGCTGGCTTTGTCTGTAGGATAGTCACGTACAACCATGTAGCAAACCGGACCTTTGTTTTTACTCTGTCAATAGATTGCTACAATTTGAAAGATTATTTAAGCATTTTACATCGGAAATAGCAAAGCCATTTCATACCAACAAATCCACGGAAAGATGAGAACTTGTCACTTTTGTAGAAGCAGAACCTATTTCCTAGTTGTCTCTGTGTCTCTCTGAAGAAGTCTGCATTCCCGTCCTAGGAAGTTGAAGAGGCCGGTCGTCACTTATCTTTGCAATACACTTTTAATACAACCAAAGTAAAATTTAGTGCAGTTGTCGAACATTTTAAAAATTCGTTTTTCTTTTATCCGTACAAAAATCTCACTTAATATAAATAACAAAGTTCTAATAATGAGATTTTTTTCTTGTAATTGGGTAACTAGTATGTTTATTTATGTGGGCCTATCGAAAATAATCCTTTTATTATGTAAAAGTAAGGTTATGTGCTATCGATTCTTTACAGATTTCGCATTTCAACTATAATCTCACTCGAATCTTTACAAATTTCGCATTTCAACTATAATCTCACTCGGTGCTGTTGTGATTGTTATTGTCCTAGTTGTAGTAGATGTTGTTATTAAGTAAATAGATATGTTAATTAGGTTGAGACAACTTATCTTTGTAAGCGTTGTTTGATGCCAGAGGAGCAATGGGAGTTGGCAAAATAAATCTGTGAGAAGCTGAAGGCGTTTAATATTGTCATTGAGTTGTTTTATGGCACCAATATCTAAATCCTCACATTTGTTTTGATAATACGTGTGAGATTAGTCTTATATGATTAAGACATTTTGTTTAATGAAGTCATTCCAACAATGACAAAGCAGACTCAATCGGCTTAAAATTAAAACCTTAAATCAATTGCTTTTTTAATTTGATTTAGTTTAATAATTTTTATTGTTAAAAATCAATCAATTAATTAATTAATTTTTGTAAACTAATTAATTTTTATAAACTAAAATAAACAAATTAATTTTCATTTAACGATTTTTTCAATTAAACCTTATATGAATTTTTTTCGATCATTTTTTAAATTCTTTAAATTTATTCAATCTTTAACTAATTTCATTACGGTTTAATATCGGGTGAATCTTTTAAACCTTGAATTTTTTGTATTACCAATTTAACTATCAGTTCAATTTTGAAAACTTAGTTTTTATAAGGTTAATTATCAGGAAAATCATAAATTTAAGAATTTTAATTTTTGATTGAAACATATACTAATTATTGATAATTATTGCACGATAACATCTATAATAAATACATTTAATGTGGCCTATATGTATATTTTTTTTTTGAAGCTGGCCTATATGTATTTAACATTCGGCAGAAATAAATATGTTATACCAAAGTGTTTCAGCTGAAATTACACATTTACCCCTGTCCCACGCGGGCTCACCACCCTTATCCTTATATATTCATATCACCACATCCCTCGCCCTTATTGTACGCTTTTTAGGTCATGTCTTATCCTCTCAAATTTTAGGGTTTCCAGTTGGGTTTATTTTTCTTTGTTTCGTAACGCTAACTTTATAGCGAATGCCGATGAAATCGATGAAGCCAGGCTATCGGGACTCCGACGATTCGGACACTCCGTCGAGCAACCTATGGGTGGGGAACCTGTCGGCTGACGCGACGGACTCCGATCTAACGGATCTTTTCGCTAAATTCGGACCTCTTGACAGAGTCACCACGTACTCTGCCCGTAGCTTCGCGTTCGTGTACTTTAAGCGTGTGGAGGACGCCGCTGCCGCCAAGGAGGCTCTCCAGGGGGCGTCTTTGCGTGGGAACGCATTGAAGATTGAGTTTGCAAGACCGGTTTGTTGTTCTCTCCTCTGCGTCTCGTTTGGTGTAATTTGTCATTGTTCGTTAATTTCGGTTGTCGTTTCGCGTTCTTTTTGTTTGTCGTTGGTTCGTCGATTTGTTGATTCAGTAAATATTGATGGTTCATTATTAAAATGGCTTTTTGTGAATTTCGTATTCATGACCTCTTTCGATCCAAAACAATACGGCATACATTTCGTTCGCTAAAGAACCTAAACCCCGATATCGAGTTCCCTAGTTCGGGGATTTGAATCCTTTGCGATTTCCTATCCAGAAAAAGAGTCAAATGACAATTCAATTGTCTTTAGATGTGAATGAAAGTAGATTTAATTCTCAATATAAAGAACGAACGTAGATTTTATTGTTGATGCAATAAAAAGAACGACATAGCCCTCACCAGTTCCGAAACTAACTTGATAATTTGTGGTGGAATGATAGTCGGGTGCGGGATTGGCTCAACATTCTGGCTTCAATTCTTGTGAGGTATTAAGCTTTCAAGTCTTCATCATGGGGAAAAATGTCAACCTAGAAATTAAGCCGAATAAAGTACATCTGATTGACTCGTTTGTTCCAAAACGAATTACGCGTTGGTTTTTCATTATTATTACTTTTGGTTTAAGTGTGAAAGTTTAATCTGAATTACTGTACTTACCAATGATCCGATGATCAAAACTTTAGGTCGGGCAATATCCATATTTGGAGACAGTTTTTTAGGTGACTATTTGCTTTATGTTTCTAATTTGTAAAGTTACAAGAAATATTTATTGCCCCGCATTCGTTTGTTTAATTTGTAAGTACTCGCTTGTGGGAAATGTCAATCCCAAATAATTTTCTTTTGAAACATAATAAAAAAATCATGACCTTTCAGTTAAGATCAGAAGGTATTTACCTGTTCTTTGTTTTAATACGAATTAGTGGAGCAAAAATCATGATATTGCTATGTAAGATGAGGAGATGATTCCAGTCATGACTTGTGATGACAATCATAATGAGGAACAGCAGGATGCAGGCGCTTGCTGATACTCATAATCGTAATTTTCTACAAGTGAGCAAAGGGTATATCATGCTATGTTTGTGTTTTTTAGTGATGGCAACCATCACCAAAATCAGCAGGTTCCGTGTGCCTTTTCAAGCATTTTTGATAGATGCAAGAGCTTTATCTGACTTATTGGCGTTAATAAGTCGGACAGATACAGTACCTTTATCAAGTTATGGTGCACACCCAAATACGGTTATCAGTGCCATCAACTTTATAAGATGATTGTCATTAGTGGCCATGTAAAGGCTGAGGCTGAAACGTCCTTATTAGTACCGCTACCACCATAATTTAAATTTTCATAAAAAGCTTATCATCACCATAATTGGTTTTTTTATGGTTTAATGCACATGGAGATGAGAGCCTAACATTCAAGTTACATATTCCTTAAGCTGACTGATAAGATTATTCTTCATGTGTTGAAATTTGTTAGGTTTGAAAAGTTGCAATATCTAGGTGTCTATTAAGTCTTTCCTTTTTTTTTTCAGGCAAAACCTTCTAGACATCTATGGGTGGGTGGAATCAGCCCTTCTGTATCTAAAGAACATTTGAAAGACGAGTTTCTCAAGTTTGGCGAAATTGAGGACTTCAAGTTTCTTAGAGATCGAAATACTGCATTTGTTGAGTATTTCAGACTTGAAGATGCTTCTCAAGCTATGAAAATTATGAATGGAAAGCGAATTGGTGGTGATCAGATTCGGGTTGATTACCTTCGATCACAACCCTCTAGAAGAGTGAGTCGATCTCTTTAGGATATGAGCCTGCTAAATATTGTGATTTATTTAGAGGTACCCCAAAAAGTTTGATATTTGGACTTGTCTAATCAATCATTGCCATATCTGAAGGAGAAAAGGGTCTCATATGGCTTGTCTATAATTTTTGTTTTTATCTTGTCCTCTACATTTCTAGATATTCCACAATTACAATTTGATGCTTGTTGGGTGCTCCTACCAGTTTACCTTTAGCACGCAGAAATGGTGGATTACATTTCTTTACTATTTCCACAGGAAATGTTGCCTGACTTCCGTGATCTAAGAGAAAACCAGATTCCAATTCTACATCCTGGACTAAGAAGAGATCAGGTGACTTGTGGCCAATTTCAACAACAGTATTAATCCAAAGAGTGAACTGTATTTTCACTATGATGTCACTATTTGGTCTTAGCAAAATTATGTGATTTTTTTTTGTATATTATCTGCTGTTCTCTTGAAGCAATTAAGGTTTTCGGCAATTCTCACTAAACCTAAATCTGGTTTGTTTATGTGGAGTCCATGTGCAATGAGGCATATCTACTAAATATTTGTATTACATGTAATATATGCACCAATTAGTTGCACACAATAATTCAATCTTTTGTGCTTTGTTGTGACCTTCATGGCTTACCTTTTAGGCATTGAAAATCTTATATGATTTATACATTTAGGTTATATATTCTGATTTCTTTTGTCTCGCCAAACTTTCGTTATATATTCTGATTTTTTTGGTCTTGCAGAACTTTCGTTATATATTCTGATTTTATTTGTTTTTGTCTTGCAGAACTTTCAGCTTTCTGTGGACAGAAGAGAAGGCCAACCGAGTAATGTCTTATGGGTAGGCTATCCCGCTTCTGTGCAGATTGATGAACAAATGCTCCATAATGCAATGATCCTTTTTGGTGAGATAGAGAGAATAAAGAGTTTTCCTTCAAGGCACTATTCATTTGTTGAATTTAGGAGCATTGATGAAGCCCGACGTGCCAAAGAAGGGTTACAAGGACGGCTTTTTAATGATCCTCGTATAACAATTATGTTTTCTAGCAGTGAAATTTCTCCAGGGAAAGATTACCCTACCTTTTATCCTGGTGTCAAAAGACTGGAAATGTTTAACGACAATCCTTTAGGGCCTGGAGAAATTGATGTAGTTGATCCTCGTCAGCATTTTCCTGGTCCTTTTCAACATGGTAGTTCTCAAAGATCAAGCCTACCTGTTCGACAAATTGGCCCTCAAGGTGGATTTGACCCTGTACTTTCAGGGACAGAGTTTAATGATTTACCTGCAGTGAATGGTTTACGAGATGGAAATTCCATTCTTCCTGGAGGCCCAAACTGGAGGAGGCCGTCCCCTCCTGCATCTGGTCTCCTCCCCTCTCCTTCTGTGAGGTTTAGGCCACCAATAAGGTCATCATCTGGGTGGGATGTGCTTGATGGGCATCAATATGAAAGGGAAGCCAAACGAACTAGAATTGATGGTACACCATCTCTGGATGATGATGTTTTCCCCCCAAGAAGGATTGATGAGCGTGCTTTAGGTTTGGAGCCAACGTATGGGCTTGGAGCCTCTGACAGAGGCATGTTGGGACCATCTCCAAATCTTATGGGGAAGAATAGTCTCAGTCCAGTTGGTGGTAGGCCCATAATGAGGGGTCAACCCAAGGGCAATCTTGATGTGGATTATATATGGCGTGGTACCATTGCAAAGGGTGGAACTCCAGTTTGCCATGCTCGTTGCGTGCCTATAGGAAATGGGATTGAGTCTGACCTGTAGGTGTCTTTTTCACTCTTATTTTATGTTTCAATTTCAAATTACATGGTGCAGGAGTTTGAGATTCTTGGGTGCTGGTAGTGCATGCTTATAGTGTTACAAGCTCGTATTGTTCTAAAATAATTTCAAATCTTAAGTTATGTCATACGGTGTGTTATTATAAGAAATGGCTTGAGGTGCAAGGAATTGCATATACTTGTGGTAGTGAGTATTCTTCATTGGTATTACCCAGTCACTATGAAATTAACAATGTTTGTCAAGGGACATTAAATTTATTACTCTGTTTGTAGTGTTGTAGGTCTTGCAAATGCTACATTGTAGAAAATTTAATGGGCTCTTGTGATGATGCATTAAGTTCTATTATAGTGGTTTACCTTTCGTGACTTTCTGCTGATATACTTCTCGGACTGCTGATGTTTGCAACATAAAATATCTCTACCTTTCATGTTTTATTCTTGAGTTCAAGATGTTTTTGGAGGTTAAATATTTTCATGGAATATGTCTGAAATTTTATCATATATTTGCTTGCTTTCTAGATTTGAATTTTAGCTAAATAATGTCAGGTGATAACTTTCTTTCATGCAAAACCTGCGCTTTTCTTGATATGGCTTTTTTTGTACTTCAACAGCTATCATTTCATACTAACTCTGGAACTTCTGCTTTACAGTCCTGAAGTTGTAAATTGCTCAGCCAGAACGGGGCTGGACATGCTAGCTAAACATTACAATGAGGCTATTGGGTTCGATGTTGTGTTCTTCTTACCTGATAGTGAAGAAGATTTTGCATCTTATACAGAATTTCTTCGTTATCTGGGTACAAAGAACCGAGCTGGTGTTGCAAAGTTTGATGATGGGACGACGTTGTTTTTGGTACCTCCATCAGATTTTTTATCTGAGGTGTTGAAAGTTACAGGACCTGAGCGTCTGTATGGTGTGGTTCTCAAGTTGCCACAAGTCCCTGGTGGTTCATCCATTCAGCCTCAGTTGTGTCAGCCCATCCATTTTCCACAGCATATTGGAAGGCCTCACCTTAATCTTTCAGAAGCAGACTTTAATGGAGGCCATGGAAAGGAGGAACAGATGATGCCAGCAGATTATAACAGGGTTTTGAATGAGGACCCAAAACTCATTCCAAAATCTTTTTATCCGTCAACAGTCGAGTCTGTTGTTGTGCCACCTCCTATTTCCCAAACCCACAGCTCTAGTAATACTGTAGTTTCCCAAGCTGGAGTTTCTTTAACACCTGAGCTTCTTGCTTCTCTTGCATCTCTACTGCCAAATGTGCAGTCATCTGCCTCAGATAGTGGCCAGACGATGTCAATCTCTTCAATGGTTAGGCCTTCAGTTTCCTCAGTTACTCCCGATAGAGGAACTTCTGCACAGGGTTGGAATCATGAAAATCAAGTTTCTGGAAGCACAACGCACTTATCATCCAGAAACCAGTTCAGTTCACAGGTTCAGGTTCATCCTCAGTTTCAGCCCTACCAGTCGGTGTCAAATGCTGCCACTTATTCAGCAAATGTGGTCCCCGATGGTGTCCAAATGCAAGATTACACGAACAATATACCACATCAGGGTACAATTCAATCTATGCCACCAACCAGTTTTGCTGCTCAAAGTGGTCAATTTATGCCCCAGCAGGTTAGACAGATTTTTCACACATTCCTTATAGCTACTTGGTTGATAACAGTTGGTTGGCATCATATAGTTGACCAGTTATTCGGTAATCTGAATCTCTTTGGTTTTGTTCACTTGGTTTCAGGGTGCAAATTATCTCCATGCTCAATCTGGGGTGCCATTGACTGCTGACAAAGTGAACTGGGACAATCCCAGTCAGATGCCACAATCTCAAACAACTCTTCCCGCAGCTGGTCAGAGCACCTCAAAAGATGAAGCTGACAAAAATCAGCGATACCAGTCTACGTTACAGTTTGCAGCAAGTCTCCTCCTCCAAATACAGCAGCAACAGCAACATCAATCAAGTACCTCAGCTACACGTGGATCTGGAAATCAGCAGTGAGTTTCTTTCATCTAGGTAACTGCTCTGAACTTTACTAGTCTGATGCTTACTTATAATGTTTGCTTTCTATACGATAACGAAACAGTAATACCATTAACTTTTCTGCTTTTCTTGTTAATGAATGCCTGTGATTTGTTTTGTTTAGATTTTGTTTTGGTGTGAGAGAAATAGACCTTTTGTTGATTTTTTCTGTTTAGATTTTG
>JANZLD010000005.1:11046816-11064467 GCA_026413575.1 Erythroxylum carthagenense | reverse complement strand
AAAATTATACCGGATTTGAAATGTCGTAAGGTTTCCAACGCGATGAGTTTGCTATGCTTCATGTTTGAAACGGATGTCGGTGTTTGTTTTAGTTTGATTATTTCGATTCGAATTTGATTCAGAATTCTACCTTTCGAGTTTCTCCGCTTTATTATTCGTATTTCCGATGCACAATTTTCCGATTATTCATTTCGTTCCGATGATGCGATTTGTATTCCGATTAGCGATTTCTCGCTTTTCGATTTTCCGTTTTTCTGTTCCGTTTTTCGGTTGGGATCCGGTTCCCGGATCGGGTCCCAACAAATATGATTGTGGTTTTTTTCATTAAGGAATTTGTTACATGTATTGGCACTATTGTTACCAACTCTTTACAAATTTTATTACATGCTTATAGAATGGAAGTTAATAAGAAAGCAAGCATTAAGTTATTTAGTGATGTACATTTCATATAAGGGAGGCATTTTGGCTTCAACCAACATAGCAATAAGAAGTACTTCAATGATCTTAACTTATGAACAAAGTTATACATACTTCACAACATAATTAAAAGCATCTTATACAACCCTAATTCCAAGTGCATTTCAACTACCTATAACACATTAGGTACAAATAAAACTCAAAAATAACTTCAAACAAAATGTCTAACTCTCCTTATATATATATATATATATATATATAAAAGATAAATTAATTAAGCATAATGAAATATATTGCTTTCACAAAATTTCTAGGACAAAGCTAGAATCAGAGACTCTCTTCTTATATATTTGTAAACACTTAATTTTCTAAATGGATATTGATACTTTAAAACCTCCCTTTACACATAAATGGTTGTCCCTAGCCTATAGAGAACAATTATTAGGTTGTAGAATTGCTAATCATAAGTTAATTATCTTATTTTAATGATGGCTAATCATAAGTTAATTAAAATTGTAGCATTCTACTCCCGCAAGACCCAAAGCTGATATTAATGGTGATATCCGAGCCGTGTCTCACGAAGGTGGTATGCTAGAACGATCACATAAATTTAAAAATCGAAAAACCAATTAATTTCTTTTTGAAAACAATAGAGTGCGCAGATATCGGTAAACAATTTGGACCACGATACAAAACATTTTCAGTCAAAATCCAATTTCAGTCATAAAACCATTCATACATACATATATTCACAGCCAATTTGGGCCCAATACAATAACAATATTTATCTGCGAAAATACAATCACATTCTTAACTTTCTTTCACTAATTACGATCCTCCAAACTTAAATTCAAACTTTTATTCTTCATATCAATTGTAGATCTCTTTCTCTAGATCATAACGAATCAAACATCACATCAATTGGAGGTCTACACCATAAGTTATGCCTCAAAAACCAAATTAAACCAATTCAGAAAAAGTCCCCTCGTCGCGACGTCTACACAGGCTCGTCGCGACGTCTACACAACGGCTCGTCGCGACGTCCAGCTCACCGCTCGTCGCGGCGAATTAATCATTTATTCGTCGCGACGTGCGAAGACTGGTTCGTCTTCTCCGACGCGATTTTCGCCATTTTCTCTCTCTAATCAACCCTAACTCACAACCAACCACCACAATCTTTTATATTTAACCCCATGAATGCATTTAACACATAAATAACAACATTAAAACTAGTTCACTTACCAAATCAAGCTTGAATCTCAAATCTCCCGAAAATCCCTACAATTCTTTCATCTTCTCTCTTCGCCCATGGTGCTTCTCCAACCTCAACAAATCTCCATCTTCCTCAAGAATCAAACAAGCTAACAATTAAAATCACAAAGAGAGGAAGAGACGATAATCATGAAGGAAGAATCGAAACTCACCAAGGAGAGGAACCAATCGTGCCCTAGGAGAGAAGAAGAGAACTTCTTTTCTCTTCAATTCAAAATATAAAGCATTAATAAGTGATTTGTCCTATTTTCTCTTAATACCAGTAAATCTGTTACTCTTTTCACGATCATTTTCAGTCCGATTTGTCTCCGAATTTCAATGGCTCGACATATAAAATTCCTAAAATCATATTTCTAAATTTCCATAGCCATTGGACAATTACTTTGGTACTATTTAGTTAATCGGTCCGCCACTCGGAAAAATTCCGGTCCGGATATTTTCTCCCAAATTTCCAGAAAAATTTATAAAGTTCACAATCAATCAACAGTCACTCTAAAATATTTCCAAATCAACTATTCAGACCCAATTCTTTCGAAATTTCCAATAAATCATAATCAAATCTAATAATTTCACAATTTCTTAATTCATATCAGTATCACAATTAAAAGCCGGGGAAATGTCATGAATGCAAGTACCTACATATGCATGTACAAAAGACTCATTCCTCTAACATTAGAGGCCAAATGAATGCTCAGTCAATAATATGCGGTAGAATCCTATCCCGTCCCAATTTACCAATATAACCTTCCCATCGGTGACGGGATGTTACAAAAATGGTGGCTTGTTAGTTTTGAAATAATATAAACAATAGTCCTGTATAAACAACAATTTTTTGCCTTCAATCATCGTGATTAAGATCTGAAAATCATAGTCATTAATTACATTCTGATTCGGCTCTTCATCACCATTATACTCGGCCAAAGTGTCGTCATTTTCATATAATTCATCCTCAATATAGTCTTTATCTCTTTCTACGATAAGATTGGCTTGTGCTTCGTCCATTTTTACTATATTAGGCTCAACATCTCTCCTATGGAATTATGATATATCTCCCCTCATCAAACACTAATCATTGCTTGCCTTACATGACTGATCTTCTTCTTCAAGGTTCTTAGTATCATCCAAACTACCTCTCTTTCTTTATTATCAGTATCTCATTTTCTATTATAAAGCTATTATATGAACATCTGATTGCTTATACTATATGTTGTATTAAGCTTCCGTGAATCTTCAAGAGAACTTAGATGGAAATGGAGGCAATGATGATGTCTCAATGGTTCGTACAGGATTAGGGAAATCAATTGCTTTAGAATAGTGGTCGATTACAAAAACTATGTTTGTTCATCGTGAGGATTATAGAGTCTATCAGTCTGATATGTATATGTCTGAATTTGACTTCCTAATAATATTTGATTTAGCTTTGATTGTTCTACTCTCTTTGCTCATTAGCTAAAATGCTTAGTAGGTGAGGTTTATCTAATATTGTCATCCATACTAGATCTATGAAATCATTCACTGTATCTTCTACAAATTTAGTTAAAGCAAAAAAATTGTTGGAAGAGGGTGTTAATTCACCAGACCCTGAGGGATAATCTTTAACTGCTGCAATTGATGGCTTGGAACGTGCAAGGAGGCTCTTGGGAATCCAAACATTGGAAACCCCTTTACCTTTTCTGCCGACCCTAATGTTACTTAAAATCTAAAAAAATAATTATTTCTTTTCCTTTCTGATGGAATATTTGGCGTGGATTTTGTTTATTATTTTGTCTATAAGGATTCTTAAACTTCTAACATCTTGTATTTCTTACCATATATATATGTAGTATTATTTTATTGTTCATAAATATTAATGATTAAAACTAGTAGTCAACTTAAATTTATGATATTTCATTCTTATTAACATTAAAATTTTAGGTATGTTTATCTTTTTTCCAAAATTCAAATTACCTACCATGCCTATATTTTTCAACAATATATTTAAAACTTTGAAAACATTTTACAATTTTTAGATTTAAGAATAGTATTCAACGTAAATTTATTATTTTTATCTTATTATTATTTAAATTTTATGTATGTTTTGCTTGTTATATCCATATCCATATATCTTTTTTTATAAATCTTTTTTTTGTTGATTCTATATTTTTCATTATAATTTTAGCCTAAAAATACAAGGAAAATAGTTTACGTACGCTCTCATTATCAAAATCGCTAAATATATAATCATTAAATTTAAAGATCAATAATTCTTGATGCATTCTTTCTTATTTCAAAATCAGAGAAAAAAGTTAACAAGCTAATTCAATAAACAATAAAAAATGGTAAAGAGATAAAAACAAACATATTAAATTCTATTGATTATTAAACACTTACAATTATTATTACCAAAAGAAAATAACTTAATTAATAAGGTGAACCACATCACTACTTAAACACTATTTTCTCGTTAGAATTAAAACAAAAGATGATTTTATCACTTGCCCAAGTAAAACATGCCATCTATTATTCCCTAGTTTCTTTCTATTTAAAAACAAATTAATAACTTATCTTTCTGATCCAAAAATGTGTAGGGCTACTTGATTGACCAATTGATTCCTTTTGTTGGACCAATGATAGTTGAGTACTAGCTTGATCCTATAAAAACAATAATTGCTTATGCATATTATTAGATGGATAACATTTAAGGACTAAAGGAAGAAGTAGAAAAGTTAGTGCTTGTCAGTTAGATGATACAACATATGGTTGATGATGCTAGAAAAAATAAGGAAGAAGTGGAAGCTAATGTCAGGAAGTGACTAAAAATAGTGCATAATATTATAAAAGAAGCATTTATATATTAATTAGAGAAAAGATCATCTGTTGACTCCCCACACTCTCGTAAGGCCTCAATGTATTTTGGATAAAAGTATATGAATCTTGGTTTCATGCTTTCCATTTCCAAGTTTCACAGCTTTTTTTCATCATTACGAAGTTATATAACCATGATAATGTCAACACTTGGAAATAAGCTAAAATAAGAAGTTCTATTAACAGAATTTTTATGAATTCTATCAACAGAATTTTTATGAAAGTGTGGCTTTAGAAGACATATGCAAAATTGCACTAAAACTATGACATCAAAAATTTAAATGTAAAAAGTACACAACACTTCCATTTATCTACAAGTTGCACATCCTTATAAATGAATACCATTAATTCAAGTGGCTCTCAATATTAAGCCACTTAAAAAGAAAATTAAAAGGGCAAAAAAATATGAGTCAAGGAAATCCTTATGGGCTATAAACAAAAGGTTTTCATAATGCTGGGAGTTCAATAGACCTTAATCATAATGTTATGATGATCAATTGGCCAATGTAAACTCATTATTAATCATATATTGATATGATTGCTTCATGTTAATAGATAAGTAATATCTTAATATGTTGTAGCATAAAATCTTTAATTGAAGGTCTTAATTGATAGGAAGTTCAAAGCTTCCTGAGAAGCATACGTCAACTATAGGATGGTATATATTTACTCCAATGCACTAAACTTTAACCAATTTCCTTCAGACCATAATTAACATTATAAATCATTTAAGGAGATTTTCAATACGAACATAATTTAAGAGAGAAGCTGAAAAAGGATAACAAAGTTTTAATTATTCTAGATGATATCTAGGTTAGCATTAATTTAAAGGCATGCAATTGGAGTTTCTTATGCAAATTGTAAAATATTATTAACATCAAGAAGTTTAGAAGTATTATTCACTAAGATGAATGAATACTCAGAAAAATTTAGTGTGAGAGTATTACCTTATAAAGATACATGGGATCTTTTCAAGGAGAGGTCGATCCCAGATCATCTGCTAAGTGGATTACTAGATACGATCATAGCAAAGGAGTTTATGGATAGCATTTTTCAAAGGTACAAAGTGTCTTCTCATGCGGAGCAAAATACCTTGATTAAAGAGCTGTTCTCCATAAGGTATACAGGAGAAGGAGGCATTAGAGAATACATTATTGGGATGGTTCATCTTCAGAGTAAACTGAAGGCACTTGATGTATCTATTCCTGACAAGCTCATAGTGCATCAGGCACCTAATACTCTCCCACGAGAGTTTGAGATGTTGGCAACATCCTACATCTCTCAGGATGAGGCCTGGGACATTAATGCCCTGATTTTCTAGTGTGTGCAGCTGAGGAGAAGATTAAGAGTTCTCCTTATACAACCCTATATGCAACTGCCAAAGGTAAGGGGAAGGTTAAGCCCCAATAGCCTAAGGGTAAGGGTAAGAAACCCAAACCCTCTCTATAGATTCAGATTGGATAGTCCAACATTGCTAAGGGCTCACATGACATAATAAGTATGAAGTGCTTCTTCTGTAAGAAGAAAAGGCATAGGAAGGCTGATTGCTCTAAGTACAAGTTATGAAAGGCTAAACAGGAACTGTCAGGTAACTCCTTGACCTATATGATTCATGAATCCAATGTAACTATAACCACATCAAGTTCTTGGTGGTCAGATAGTGGAGCTTCTAATTATGTGGCTTTCACAATGCAGGGGCTCAAATCCAAGAGAAGGTCAACTAAAGGAGAGGAGAAGCTAATGGTTGGTAACAATGAAGAGGTGGATGTTTTGTTTGTAGGAGATGTAGGATTAAACATCGATACGAGGTTTATTAGACAAAACTTGATCTCTGTATCAGTTTTGGATAAAGAGGGATATCGTTTTATATTTGATACTTCGATTGTAAATTTTATATCAATACAAGACGTATCAAAACTGCTTTCTTATCTTACAGATTATATAGAATGTGTCTTACTCTTAACGAAATATGTCTCTTTTTATATTTCCAAACTTGTTACTCGAAAGAGAGCCTTCGTAAAGGAAACATCATACATATTGTGGCATAAACGTCTTGACCACATTTCCAGGGAGAGGGTTGAGATATTGATAAAGGAAAACATTCTCCCAACTCTGAACTTCAGTGATATGGAAACATGCATCGATTGTTGTAAGGATAAGTTGACCAAGATAAAGAAAAAGGGTCAACTCATGCTTCTGGTTTATTAGACCTCATACAGACAGATGTTAGTGGTCCCTATACAGTCACATTATGAAATGCTAGATATTTTTTTGATGTTTATAGATGATTATCCCGTTATGGCTATGTGTTCTTGCTTAAGAAAAAGTTTGAAGTTCTTGATAAGTTTAAGATTTTTAAGAATGAAGTTGAGAACCAACTGTAAAAATCAATAAAGAGTATCAGATCTGACAGGGAAGGGGAATACTATGGTAGGCATGGGATTGAAGGGCAAGAAAAGAGTCCACTTACCAGGTATTTGGAATCAATTAGAATAGTGACTCAATTCACTATACCAAGTAGTCCTGAGCAACATGGTGCGGGCAAAAGGCGTAATCGCACCCTAAAGGACATGATGAGGTCAATGCAAAGTAAGACTAATCTACTCGAATACCTTTGGGGCGAAGCCATTAAAACGACATTGTATATCTTAAATAAAGTCCCAAGTAAGTCAGTACCAAAGACGTCTTTTGAACTTTGGGTTGATAGGAAACCAAGCCTTGCACACATTCGTGCGTGGGGCTGTCCTGCTGAGGTAAGGTTATATAATCCTTATAAGAGTAAATTGCAACCTTCTTCCACTTGTTGTTGTTTAGTAGGTTATCCCAACCACTTTAAGGGCTACAGATTTTATTATAAAGAAGGAGGGGCTAGAATAGCAGAATCGCAGATAGCTAAGTTTTTGAAATACGATGTCTATGATGAAGTAGGATCTTCACGTCCATTATTTCGTATCTACCTCTTATACAGTCAGGTTTGGTGGATGAAGGTCTGAGTACCATGACTATGCAGGTGTAGGGACCTATACCTGTTTAGGAAGAGGTTTCTAAGGTATAAGAACCTATACAGTTACGTAGATCTACTAAAAAGAGGCAACCTGCTATCTCATTAGATTATATAGTCTATTTGAGTAAGCAAGACTATGACATAGGACATGTTGTGGATCCAGTTACTTGTATAGAAGCCGTTTCTAAACCCCATGTGAACTAATGGTGGGAAGCAATGAAAGATGAGATGCAATCTATGAGGTATAATCATTGATTTACCTCAACATTACAGGCCTGTCAGTTATAAATGGCTATTTATGACCAAGAAGGACACACATAGTCAAGTTGAACAGTTTAAAGGGCGTTTGGTTGTAAGGAAATTCACTCAGAGAAAAGGAGTTGATTTCAATGTTACCTTCTCTCCTGTATCCTCGAATGATGCATTTAGAGTGATTATGATAATAGTAGCTCATTATGATATGGAGCTACATCAGATGGACGTTAAATTGCTTTCCTTAATTGTGACCTTTATGAGGAGGTCTATATGAAGCAACTTGAAGGATTTCAGGGTCACGATACAACTAAAAAAGTTTGTAAGTTGACTAAATCAATATACAATCTAAAACAAGCTTTCAAACAGTGGTACCTAAAGTTTGATGAGGTTTTAACCTCACTCGACTTTGTGAAAAACAAAGTTGAAAGATACTTATACTATAAAGTCAAGGGAGCAAAGTTTTCTTCCTATTACTGTACGTGGATGATATCTTAGTCGCATCGAAAGATTTGACCATGTTGCATGAGGTCAAGCAACTTTTGGCCAAACACTTTAACATGAAGGGTTTAGGTGAAGCATCTTTTGTCCTCGGTATACAAATTCACAGGGACAGATTTCAACACTTATTGAGACTCTCACAAAGAGCATACATTGAGTGAGTGCTACAAAGGTTTAATATGGTTGCATGTAAACCTGTTGTAGCACCTATCTCTCATGGTGAGAGAATATCTTTGGCACAGTGTCCAAAGAATGAAGTTGAGAGAGAGGCTATGAGGAATGTCCTATACTCTAGTGCAGTTGGTAGCCTAATGTATACTTAAGTGTACACTAGACTGGACATTACATTTGTTGTTTAACTGTTGAGTCGATATCTAGCTAACCTAAGTGTAGACCATTGGAATGCAGTTAAACGAGTATTGAGATACCTAAAAGGTAGCAAGGATTATACGTTGATATACATAAAAGTCAATGATTTATACCTCACAGGGTATACAGACTCTAATTTTGTTATGTGTCTAAATGATCATAAATCCACTTCAGGATACATTTTTATGTTGGCAGATGGTGTAATATCGTGAAAGAGTGTCAAGCAAACACTGGTAACTTGCTCGACCATGCATGCCGAGTTTGTTGCATGTTATAGAGCTGCTACACAGGCGATTTGGCTCAGAAACTTGATTTCTAGTTGTCTATAGTAGATTCGATAGCTAGATTCATTCGGTTATATTATGATAATCTTGTTGCAGTGTTGTTCAATAACAACAACAAGAATATCATAGAGGTCAAATACTTGACTCTAAAGGAGTTGATTTAGAAAGGTGACGTCGAAGTGGAACATATCAGGACTGAGACGATGTTAGTTGATCTATTGATTAAAGGACTTTGCCTACTAGTGTTTGTTAAACATGTATTCAGTATGGGTGCGTTAAGGTCCTTAGACAGCAGTAGTTAAGGATCTTTGTATTTACTCCTTAAATGTTTCTACTTTTTAATGTATTATGATATTATGGTTATTTATTAATATACATCATCTGATAGACTCTTTGTAAAAAATACAAGAAGAATGTTGCATATATCGACGACTTTGAATTAGACACTGAAAAACAGAAAGTTTTGTGTAGTAGATCTGTTGACTTAAACAATAAATAATGATACGCCAAATTTGATGTAATATTTAAATTACATATATTTAATTTTATAAAAAATTTCATATTTTTAGAGTTTGTTTTAAATATTTTTAAATATTATTATTTTAATTTGAACGTTAAAAAAGGTTAAAGTTGAAATTATATTTTAATGAAAATATGGTGTTTCAAAGCGCGCTTTAGCGTGACAAGATCTTTCCTCGTGGCAAAAGTATAAGAAAACACGTGGCAGTTGCTTGCCTAAACTTTTCCATCGCACGGGAGATACAATTAACCCGCACCAGTCCAAAGCATCAAATCTTTCTAGATTAGACACACAGCAACGAACTCAGCTGTCATACTTGTGCGGAAAGGGAAGGACAGAGATGGGATTGGAGGCAGTGGGTGATCTTGCTCTTCGTCATATTCTTACAAAATTGGGCGGTAAAGACACCGCGAGGCTGGCATGTCTTAACAAACGATTCTTGGCTTGTACAGAGGACGAAACCCTTTGGTCCTTGTTTTGTTTAGAGGATCTTGGTCTTAGGTCTCCTATTGATCCTCAGGGAAGCACTGTCCCTTCGTTTAAGGTACGAAAAATAGGTAAAGTCGTTCGTTTTTCAACCTTTTGAATTGTGGGTATTTGTACTTTTCATTTGTTTCTTGAGTTGTATTAAGTACCCAGGAATCTTTTGTTTTTGGTGAATTTGGAACACGTGTGACTCACGTGAAGAGCACCACAAAGATTGTAGATTGAAGTCTTTTGTTCAACTATGCTTGAAAATTTTGCTAGACGATGCTATTATCTTCATATTTGGTGGTAAATGTTGAGAGGTACCAGTGCATGTATGCATAAGCGCTTGTTGAAATTCGGCCTTTTGGGTTGTCCTTTCTCCTGCTTGGCGTAGGAGGAAGCAGTTCTTCCCCTGTTCTCTGATCCAAGTGTAGTATCTGTCTAGTTGATTGTATAAGAATCAGCTGCTAAGGTGGAAAACATAGCAAGTGAAGAAATGGTTCTTCTAATTGGAAGACTATTTGATTTCACGTGTGAAGCCTCTAGGCATAGCTAACTGAAACCACCCAATTTGGATCACACATCTGACACTTTTACTTTTACTTTATACCACCCAATTTGGATCACACATCTGACATATTTACTTTTACTTTATCTTATATTCTTATGGAGATTTTTCTCTTTAAAATGATATTATAACCTTCTTGATTTATTGAGGCTGCTAGGTATTGTGCAATTCCCTCAACGCATTATTGTCAATACATAATGTGTTAGATTGATGATTATGGAAAAAGTGAGATGTTTTTCACTCTAAACTATGGGTTAATGTCTATTGTTTTTTTAATTGCTATTATCGATCACTATTATTTCCTTTCTATCTACTGTCTATCACTATTATTTCCTTTCTATCTACTGTCTATCTTTCACTTGATATGTAGGCAGCTTATAAATTATGGATGGAAGCTTTTGGCATGTATCCTTGGCCCCTTGTAAAAAGAGTTAAAAGATGTTGGGCTAGGATCAGGAGCTGGGTGGCTACGAATTTTCCTGAGGTTGACTCCTCACTTCGAAAGGGTGCTTCAGAGGCCCAGATTGAAGAGTTGGAGAAACTTTTAAAAGTGAAATTGCCTCTTGCCACAAGAATTTTATATAGATTTTGCGATGGTCAGGACTTTAGAGGAAAAGCACTGCCATCAAGTGAGTATCGTAGTTTGTTGGGGCTGATTGGTGGTTATTTTGTCTATGACCACTTGGTTAATGTGTACTTATTACCATTAAAGAAAGTGATTTCAGAAACAAGAGAGATTATACGTCATCCTGGATTTTCTGGTTTTTCGAGTAAAAATAAGTACATTCTTGTGGCTGCTTCATCCACATTAAGTAAGAAGTTTTTTTTCCTCAACTGTACGAATGGCCAACTCTATGTTGCTACTGGAAATCTTCTAATGGATGGAGATATGCTTCCATGTGTTCCAAGTGCTTTGATACATTCAGTCCATGATCTTAAAAGTGATAATCAGCAGGATGCCATGTTGCTTTGGCTAGAAGAACATGGCCGCCGTTTGCAAAGTGGGGCTATCAAAGTTCGGGAGGAAGTAAATGTTAGGAGTATTTGTCAGTTCCCTGAGCAGCCTCCTCTCTGTTCCACTGCCGTAACCAATGGTGTAAAGGTGAGTAATTATAGTGTCCCTCTGTGCATGTTCTGTCATTATGGCATAGATCCTCTCTACACTTACTGCAGCCATATCTTTTTCATTAAAGAGAAAGATTAATCTTGGCATGTATTTATGAAGATTGATTCCTTCAGATCATTCAACTGGGAAAAAATTGTCCATCTTAATTATTAAATTCCAGTCGTTGTAACTTCCTTTTCCTATTTCTTTCTTCCAATTCTTTTTCTTTTTTAAGACTGAAATATTAGTTCAAAGGTTAATGCAAAATATAAATGATATGCTTCCCTATTACAGGCTTGGTCTCCAATCTGGCTATTACAAAATCTTTTGTGTATAATTCTTATTTTTGAAATAATATATCATGGTAAAAAATTTTATCAGGTCCGTGCGTCTTCTGTTTTTATGCCAGAGTTAGCTAACCTCCAGAATAGTTCTCAAAAATACTGGTTCGCATACTCTATTCGCATCTCTCTTCTACCAGAAGGATGCATTATCAATGGTCAGCATTTTAGTTCTTGCCAATTGCATTGGAGGCATTGGATCATTCGTGCAGATGATGACGTTGTAGATGATGTCGACGCAGAAGCTGTGATAGGGAAGGTATGATGCTCAATTTCTTTGTTGATGTGCAATTTAAGATTGCTCTGGGGAATATCATTCCAGTGCCAATAAAATCCTTACTTGGTTCTATAAAATTCATGTAACGATTTCAGTGACAGTCAATGATTTCAGTGGCGGTCAATGATTTCTACAAGAGTTTTTGGTTAGAAATGTATTAGATTTTAGACTTCATGTATGTTGCTGCACACGGCTTTTTGCAGGTGTGCGCTTATCTTCCGTTGACGGATCAGATTAGGTAATTTAGTTGATATCTGGGTAAGGTTTTGAATGTAGATAATGTATTTGGAGAATAGAAACCTCAACCAATTCATATACTTGCTTTTATTAGAACATTTTAGTGATTCTTTCAATCTGTACCTGCTCCGTTTTGTGCTCATTATTCCTTGCACGGGTGAATTTTGGGAGTCATGTACCAATAACTAGGAAGTCACCTTTAAATCTGAAACTGTTAGGAAAAACCAAAAAGAGGAGGTCGAATACTAGATTGCTTTCCATGTTATGTTGTATGTGGTAAAGAAAATTAATGAGCACTTGGAATGTTCATCTGCTTATATTCTTGTTCGTGCATTTGCAGTACCCTCTTTTGCATCCAGGGGAGAAGGAATTTGTCTATCAGAGTTGCTCGCATTTACCAACTGCTACTGGTTCCATTGAAGGCTCCTTCAGATTTGTTCCTGGCAGGTATATCATGCATGGGCCAAATATTTTGTGGGAATTACTTCCCAGAAGTGGCAGGGGTAACATCTGTTGATAAATGGAAGTAACTTTGCACATATTTGCTGGAACTTACTTTGAATGCCACTTTAGTACTGCTACCTAGATAGAACATAATCTGGTGTTTTACTTGTGTTTGTTGCCCCTCCCATTCAGTTTCTAGAATAGGCTTCTTTGATGTACCTGACAGGCGATGATATGAACGGAGATACACCTTCCTTCGTGCAACTTAATAAGCGGCACCCACTTGTACTAACCAATTAGTTTTCTTTTCTTGCTTTTGGAGATGCCCTGTTGATGAAAATCTAGACTGCAAATAACTATCATTTCTACCAAGCTGTTTTTGCTACCTGAAAACTTCTTCAAGCTTGTTATTGCCATCTTGATTTCAGCTGCTCTTTCTAAAAATAAAGAAGATATATGCACATCCTTAGAGCTATGGTGAGAGAGATTGTTCGGAAAGTGGAGATGTTAATGAAATGTTGATTTTATCCCTATTATTTGTCATGGATTTGTGGCAAATAATGCCACTACGAAGCAATGGTCACATCCCGATAAGTTGGTGACAATCTGCTGGACAAAGCAAACATTGATTTTGCGGCATAACTTCTAGAGTCCTGATGGCATATAGTGAGATAGGCTCATGTTTCAGTAACCCTTTAATTGAGGTAGCTTCATTCATTTGTTTCGTTCTGCCCCCAAATTCCAATTTCAGTAATCAAAATTAGCAAATCAAATAGGTGAGCATTTCACAGGCTTTTTATCAATAATAACAATGACCAAATTAAGTATATATAATTTCTCTTGTTTTGCTAACCACCCTCCCGTTAGCTGGTATTCTGGTACTGACTTACACATGTCGGCCACTAAGTTCGTTTCACAATTTATCTTTTCTGATGTCCATTATTGTTGGCTGTTCCAGATTGGCAGATCCAAAAGGAAGTGCATTTGAAGTTGAAGTTCATCAATTTCCGCTCCAATTACCAGACTACATTTTCTGATAATCTGTAAGATTAACATTCCTGTAATCTTGACATTCGTTTATATATTATGGTATCTTAACAAATGTGAAGAATATTGTTTGTTCTGCAAATATCGTACTAATGTCTCCTAGATTGCTTCTTGTGAAACACCTGAAAGTGTGACAATACATCTTTGCCTTTTCTTCTAATTTTTGGTCTCTTGAGCATACAGTGTGGTCACCTTTGTTTTAGAAATAAATATGGATTTAGTGTCAATTCTGCTTTTTAACCTGAAACTATCAACAGAAATATTGTAAATATAGGATGATCTAAGAAGGAAAACAAGGGTGACCACACTGTATGCTCGTCTTATCATGTTAAAACAGTGGCCTTCACTGGTTAATTATGAATAGGTGCAAAGCCCTTTAAACATTAATATCAGCTAATCTTATTTTCTTTTGCCATTACAGTCAAATCCACTAGGAGGCTACTACTATCTACCAAACGCTCACCTACTACGAAGATTCAAACCCCATAGAGCTTTTCTCATATCTATATCATCTATCAGAACCAAGTTCAATATTGTTTTACCTGCACTTAGGAGAACGGGGTCTGGAACCTTGTAAGTACCCTCTCAATGTTTCTGGTACAAATAATATATAGCGGGTATGGAGAAGGCAATGCAAGTGCTGGCGAAGATGCTTTGTAGGGCAAGGCAGTGTCTGAAACACTACAACTTGGAAGACTGACAATTCTATAAGCAATGGATCTTTTGTATTTACGAAGAAATTGACCAAGAATGAGTGACTAAGAAGACTTAACTATCATTCAGACGATTTCATAATTTGATTGACATAATATAAGCTTATTGGAAGATATGGTTTCTCAAGGTACTGTGTTTGGTTTTGTCATTATGGAGTAACTAAGCTTAGGGTCCGATGATCTTAAGTGATCATAAAGCAGATTAGTCACTATCTACATTATGGTTTAAGACATTTTTTTTCCTATAATTTTGGTTGTTCTCAAAAGAAGAAAAAATTAATAATAATAATGATAATAATAAATCACATAATCAAGCTAGATAGATAAGAAAGGTTTAGGTTAAATCTCTAAAAGATAAGTTCTGCTTATTTATAAATTTAGGCAAACTTGAAGAGAAAAGAGTTAAAAGACTTGTCAAAATTATAAGGATATCTTTACGATGAATTATTTATCTAAAATTTTTGTATACCAAAGTAAGTTTATTATGGGTCATATCATCGCTAAGTTTCAATCTTGTTATGAGGAATCATTTATCTGAATTTTCAATGGTCAAAGTTTTTTATTACAGGTTATGTACTCAGTAAGTTTTAACATTGTCATATTATTCTTGATTACCTCGCTTCAATTTTTCTTAAATTTTTCTTTTTTTCTTATTATAATCTCTAAACACAATTTTCTTGCATATTTTTGTTGAAGTGTCTGGGTATCTCTCCGTTATTTTGGATGATAAAATATAGATATTTACAATAATCCTTTTGCAAAATAACTTCTTAACCCTAATTTGCCTCTATTTTTAATACGGTAAAGAGCTATTAAAAAAATAATGTTTAACTCAAAATAGTGTCGGATGCAATACTAATTAGGAAAATGCGATTTCAATCATAAAAATATATGTATTAAGTTGTCACGGTAGGATGCAATCACAAGTTTAAAAATGCAAGTTTTAAGTAACAAAAATGAAATTATTAATTAGGTAAATACAAATTATAAAAAAATCATTATAATAATGTGTTGGTTAGTTAAAGAATATGACGTAATTATTAGTCCAGAAAATGAATTTTTGTCACATATTATTAGAAAAAGGCCTTGGATAGTCAATGATCTGCTTTAAAAGTCAAATTGTATGCTGTAACAATCTTTCTCGAGTTGTCTCTTTCGTCCAACTTATGCGTATGTTGAATGGTTTCTTGTCTTTGTTTTCTATTCTTCTGATTTTCCCTCCCAATCATTGGTAGATTATGACTTTTGACTACCCATAAAAGTAGTTAATTTCAATTTTAAAGACAACCAGAATTATAATAATATATTTAAATGAAAAGCTGATGTCTTGTGTCTTGTAATCTACTTTATATTTTGTCGACCAGGGCAAACGGGTTATACCAAAATCTTTTGGGACATCCTCTCTTCTTTTTATTCTACACCAACCTTACTTTATTTTATCTTAGTTACATATTTATATGAGTTTTATATAAATATATAACTCAAATAAAGTAAAGCAAGATTGGTACAGAATAGAAGGGACAAAAAATCTGAGAGGTTTCATTAGAAAGTTATTATATTAGTATATTGTATAATTCATGTAATATATTTTCAATTTGCATATAATAATCACAATAATAATAATATTTTAGTAGAAGTTTTGTTAACGCACGAGATATGAAGAGATCCAAAATTATGCAACCTTGCGAGCTAATAACTGTTCATTAAAAGGAATTGATTCTTTAACTCTTTTTTCATTTTCTCCCATGTATTGATAGGAGTTATGTCTGTACTGATCTTCGTAGAGGTTCTAGTTCTCCACTAAAACTTAACGATGACTCATTATTATCAGATAAAGATATGAAGAGATATTGGATGATATGGTGGATAACATCATAGTAAATGAACATTAGTTCTAAGAGATAAAAATCATGCGAGACCCTTAATTAGTATAGAGATTATTTTTTATAGACCCATATAAATAAATATAAATAAATACGTACAAATAAAAATAAAAAAGTAATACAATAAATGGAACAAGATAAAGAATAAAAAAATGATAAATTTAGTGAATAAATACATAAGCAAAAAATAAAACAAGTAAATAAATAAAACAAACAATTTATTACAAGAAAATATTGAGGCTAATTAAGGAAATGTTTAGGCTAAATAACTAAGAGAGAAGTCTTACATATTAAATGTTTAGGCTAAATAAGACATAAGACTCCAAGAAAAATAATAAAAAGACTTATAAGAATGAGAAAATTTTCTTCATATGAGATTCTTTACCCGTATCTTAGTGCATCAATGTTTTTCAATTGAAGGTTATATCCTAAGTAAATTCCAGCAGAGTCATATCATTCTTAATCATCTCCTCTTAGTTTTTTTAGGCTTTTTTTTTTCTCTTATAGTTCCTAAGTATAATTTTTTTCGCATGTTCTCATTGGAGCGTCAAGATATCTCATTTTAACATGTCCAAGTTAATTAAGTCTTGCTCTCTTAAATTTTATTGATATTAATCATATTTATTTTGTCTCTTACCATTATATTCCTGATTTTTTCTTTTTTAGTGATGTTGTACATTCAACAAAGTATCATTTTTGTCACTGTAAACTTACGACTATAAACATGTTTGATAAGTCAACAATCTGCCCAATAAAACATGGACAGTCTAATTGCTAAATAATATAATTTACCTTTAAGTTTAAGTGGTATTTTCTTGTCATATATACAATTGTTAAGATATTTATTATATATCTTATTATTTAATTTTGGCATTTTTGATTGTTAGATCTTCAAGATATTTCAAATATTAAAATCCAAATTAAGATAAGATGTAGCTATGCGATATTTGTTTATTTGAATTGGATTTTTGGATAATGGTTTATATGTGAAAGAAGTCTATCTTGAATAGGAGTATAAGTATATCACGTTGGGTGTGGAGCTTTAAAAAGAAGGTTTAGTGGCTTTAACATAGATAGTGAATAATGTATTTTTGGTGAGTGAGCC
>JANZLD010000005.1:11027720-11043339 GCA_026413575.1 Erythroxylum carthagenense | reverse complement strand
CCACGGTAGGTAACTCCCGCTTGAGTCCAAAATTGCGAAGTCTAGAGGTAAGAAAGAGCAATCCGGACGGTCTAGTCCGATCCAAACTAGATCACATACCTGGGCTCATAACAGATGTATTGCCTGCATAGAAACTTAAAGTTTGCATGTGCGTACAAACTGCTTTTTGTTACAGTGAAATGCCGCTGACTGTTAGACAATGTCAAAATTCTTTCCTTTACATCCATGTTGTTGATATCATTTGATTGATGAAAAAGTTGAAGGCATCTACAACTTCTAATTTGCTAACTTTCACGCATTTAATGATGAATTGGAGTTTAGCCCAGTTCCAATTGCCACTTGCTTATGAACTGCCCTTTTCTTTTCAGCCGATTGAGAAGATGTTATTTACCCCTTTGGCTAGTTTTCAGAATATTGATTTATTCATTTCAACTTTATATAATTGATGATACAAGTTAACTTCTGTCTGTACCTGTTATCATTGTGAATATTCAACAAATTTGAGGTTGTTTAGAGTTTTGTGATTCAGTTCAACAATTTGATGTATTTTGTCTCTACGAAATAGACAGGTTCATGTGTCAAGAATGGCATTGCGAATAAGGATTTGGCATAACAATTTTCAGTGAACATTCAAACTGTAGGCTTAGTTTCCAGTTGAATGGAAATATCTTGATCTTTCAACTAAATTGTTGTAGTGCATAATTGCATATAGCTTTTGCGAAGCAGTAGGAGTAAAGTGGATGATTACATTTCAACCGGGAGATTACATCAGAATTGAATATAACTGTGTCACATTGCCTATTGGTGTGGTTGTATATAAGAAAAATTCTGTTAGACTGGAGATGGAGATATGGTGTGGTTTAGTTTGAGTTGTCTGGTGTCTGTACTTCCACCATGTTTCCTTTGGTTGTTTGTTTGCGGAAAGGGAAGTGAAAAGGAGATATGCATTAGAATAAATGACTTATCAAGGCATAAATTCAGCTAGAAAACAATTCTGACTTATTATCCTGCTGCAGAAGTGACACCTGCTTAACCTCAATTCAAATTGCTTTTTCATTAACAAATTTATACAAATCAAATGATCCCTGTGTGTGCAAAAGATTGCGTGCAAATTTTAAGCTCCTTAAATTGATAAGTTTATTGGGTCTATTGTTTGAGGAACTAAAATTTCCTCTCTCTCTATTATGTGATTTTAAATTTGTTACCAGAGTTTGTTCATTATATTGTATGCTTTTATGTACTTAGTCAACAATGAATAGGTTAGTTTTCCAGTTATCATAGGCTTCTTCTCTTCTATAACTTGTCATCTCTGTTTTGCTGGCATCTTTATTGATTTTTGTGCTTTTGATATCTTTTCGTTTCTGATGTTAGTTCCCTTTTCATGCGTAGATGTCCTGGGAATAGATTGGTTTTGTTTGTTCGCAGTTGTCTGTCAATCATTTGTTTGCATACCCTTTTCCCAACTTCGGAAGTTGAGATGATCGTGGTGGATGGATCAAATTTTAAAGTCTCGACTGTTTACAGGATTAAGGAAAAGTAATTGTTGCAAGGTTTAGTTGCAAAGAGTCAGACATTCTGCTGTTCTATAAGGATGTTTTAGTTTTACTAATGTGCCAACGGATTGTGACATATCTTGATGACGATGCAAGTATCCTTTATGCACAGTTAGAAATTTAAGGAATTGTGTCCTGCAAGTTGCGTACATGTATCCTGCATTTCAAGTCTTCACTAATTGCAAGAACTGGACTTCTTATTTTTTGGGTTTTAATAAAGCAATTGTATTCTCTAGTTTTCTCATCTTGTTACCTGTCATAATTTACTTGTGGTTTCTTTTCTTTCTAGCTTTAAATGACGCATTGAAAGAAGAAATTCAACATCTGAAGTTATTGACTGGTCAAACTTTGCCAAATGGTGGACCCATGAAATTTTCTTCGTTCAGCGGGGGTCAGCAATTTTATCCCAACAGTCAAGCTATGCATACCCTTCTAACTACACAGCAGTTTCAACAGCTTCAAATCCATTCTCAAAAGCAGCAGCAGCAATTGCACCATCTTCAACAGCAACAGCTGCAGCAGCAGGAACAGCAACAGCAGCAAGCTGGAGATTTGAAAATGAGAACAACATCGATACCTTCTTCAAGCCAGAAAGATAACTTATCCGACATGAGCTCTTCAATGACAAACGATTGAGAAAGTAAGGACTAATGTCCCAGCTAACGAGGGGCATCTGCTACTGTTTGGAATTGGAATCCCAGTTGCAATTTGACTTAGGACTATAGCCCATATATTTCTTCCTATCCCCTTAGTCATGCATTCATATTCATTTTAGGCTGTTATATATTCTAAAATTGGTCAGACAGAGTTATGTGATGTATTGGTCTAGTTTGTGTAGCAACCTTAATGCAATTATAGGCCTCGAGATGGAATTTATTGATTTACCTACGCCTTTTAGAACAATTTAGCTCCTGTAGCGACAAAATTATGGGACGAGAAAGAACTGAATATAAATGTGTACAAGTCTGCTTTTGGCCCACTCGGGACACCGAGCAGTATGGCTTTGTGCTTTCAACTTAATAGTTTCTGTGGAGCAACCATAAAACATCACTGAAGTAAAGTGTTTCCAGTTTCTGGAAGACTAAATTTTCCCTTTGAGTTTCAGCTTGGGATACTCATTCCCATCGACCTTTAAAACTTATGAATGTGATCGTATCTGATGACCAACATGAGTCTAAAATTAGTAATGATTTGCAGTCAAAAGTTCCACCATTTCAGTTAACTATTTTACATTTTGTTTAGATGTGATTCATTGAGAGTTCGTAAGTCTGGAAATGTCTTTAAATGATTTATCTTGTAAACATATAAGAAAAGTGCAAAGTAGACATGTTATTGAGGAGACTTAAGGATGACGTTACTGAGGAGACTTTTTCTAAAGATTAAGTCTAATGGGGAAACTCGAAATTTTCTTCGGACCCTTCTAAGAGTATGACGTCTGGATCTCCCATTATTGATACAACCTGCAAGATATTGCAGAAAGAATTGGTTCAACTGGCTTTCTTTTCAGACTAAATTGTAGTTTCAGCAGACTTGGTGCATTGGCTACAGCATCATCTGTACTGGGCAGTTACCACCCAGCAATCTACATGACCGAGTAACCAGGGCCACCTCCTCCTTCGGGCACAGTCCATTCAATATTTTGCTTTGGATCTTTGATATCGCATGCCTGAAATACAATTTCAGCAGAGTTGATTAAAACAACTTAAAAGTACAGGTTCTTTGTTCCCATTAAGTGATGGCAGAGTGTAACCAAGCTCGTGCTTAAAATTCAACCTTCTACTCTTTGGATTCATTGTCTATGATTGCAGTTGTGCAGATATTCAAGAAGTAGTTTCTAAGTACTAGACGATATCTAGCAATACCTTGCAGTGCAGGCAATTCTGAGCATTGATCTGTAACTTCGGTTGACCAGTTTCATTTGAGACATACCTAACAAAACCAAGGTCACGAATATGTCAGAACAACTCAAGATACAAGCTAAGAATGAATATGAATAATCCGTAGAGATGTCGAAACACATCTCTATAAGAATAGAATTTACTCGTATACACGAGCAGGACAATATCGCGACTCTGGTGCAGCATATTTTGGCAAATTTACAAGCTCAGGAATCTTGGGATCCCTCAACCGTAGATGAGCTGGCTGATCATGGTCATGATTTGTGTTGCTCCTGAAGAAAAATTAGTGTCACCCAGGAATTAAAATGAAATATGCCACACAAATTGGATAACTAAAGAACAGCCACCAATGAAATTCAGGACATGTGAAATGAGTTTCACTGAAAATGTTTATGTATTGACTCCTCCAATGAACTCCCACAACAAGCAACTGATATTAAGAAATTTATCAACATTAAAGAACATCTATATTATGCAAAGGATCAACCACATAACCCTGCATCAAGTCTATTGTTTCAGTATTCAGCCCTTTCAGCCCCTCATCACATGATTATGTAGGCAAAATGAAGCTGATAAAAACTCATATAATCACTTCAACTGCCATAAGCTTTTGAACAAGTGAAGCTGACTGTTCGAGAATTGGCCAATAATGGTATAAAAAAGTAAAATAGCAATAGTTAACACATATTCATACAGATTTACACATCATATATTCTCAAAGAATTGGCATTTCTTATACAAATTGTAGTTTAAGAGATACCCCATGTAAGACAGTTTGAATGATGAATTTCATAGGCAGGAGTTGCTACTCTAGATACCTGTGCAGAGAGGTCGGTACATCAAAAGAAAAAACTCCATCAGGCTTCGGATATTCAATTGGAGAGTGAAACTGTGCAATCTGCAAGGAAAAAGTTCAATCAACATTAGTAAACCGTTTCATTTGTCCCTCAATACAATTACTTAAGACTTATATAATAAGAGAAAGGGGAGGGATTCCTGTATGGTGTTTGATTGAAGGGCAATGGACATCACAATACAAATTATTGCAAACAGATCAATCCTAAATGTAAAAGCAGTGCACATTTTTAGGAAAAGTTCAGTATGACAGAAACGAGGGTTTTAAATAATAAGATAGCTGGTAAACCATAACTTTGGATCTGTTTTACACACTTAAACTAATTGCTGCCATCTTAATTGTCTTGCTGCTGAAGAACCAGTATGATTTGTATCATAATTGCAACAATATCTTTTCCCAAAACAGTTTCTACTTACATCTGTTGCTTCATGATCAGGCCTCCCATGCTTCAGTGTGAAGGAGGACCTCCCTCTTAGTATATAGCTGGTAAGCACAGAATTCAGACGAGTGAAGTATTCTCTATAATTACATGCAAAAAGGAGCAAGCTCCCTACAATGAAAACAATCAACAAAAAAACCAGTAACACTGAGGTCTTACTGTTCTAAACCACTTATCGCCAATCCAGGAATAAGACCATATTCGAAAGCCTACAAGACCAAAAATGCTACTTAGAATGCAATACGACATCACAAGTAGAACTCAAGGAACTGATCTCTATTGTTTCTTAACCAAAATCTAATAAAGAATAGAAGACAGCAAGGCACTTACAGGTCTGTAGTTACGAGCTCTGTGAAGTTCTTCCCATACCCAAGAACTCCTTAAAGTATCCCAATACAATCCTAAATTTGTACCTTCATGAAGGGTAGCAAAGGTAGCTTCCGCAGCTAGCATTCCTACAAAAACCATTCAGGCTAGTAATACACTCAAGGGACAAATAAAATTGTATGCATCATGATTAAAATTCTACAGTCATTTCTTAAGCAGCCATACTAGATAGTCTTGAAGTTAGCCAATGATGAAACACATGTTGCATATTAACAGGAGATAGCAATGATATTCCAACGGTAGCCATGTTAAATCTAACAATATCAAACATTTGCTTTGAATCCTTAAATTTTAAAAGTAAAACATATAGAAGAAATGATGCACTTTTTCACAAATGCAAATAGCATGAAAATAGAAAAGAATAACAGAAAACTATAGCTCAAGACCATTAAACTATTGCTTATCCAATAGTATCATATACATCTATTGCTTACAGAAACAGGGCATTTTTGCACTGAATCTCGTGAGCATGAAGTAGGACACTACAGATTGTCATGACATCCAGAACATTAATCTCAAGTCCCCAGAAGAAAACTTGAAAGTAAGGACAAGGTTGTGGCATTCAAACATATTTGATTATAGCTTTCTCTGAAGATTGTAGAGCAATTTCCTCTGATACATGTGTGATTCTGACAAGAAATGTTATAAGTAATGTCCAAAATGCCACAAAATAGCATTTCTTTAAGCAGCCTATGTGAATATTAAGCAATATTAATTTTTTATGACTGATAAACTAAGCCAGAATCTAAATGAAAACTTCAGCTTTGTCTTAAAATAGTTGATACAGATGCATTGAGATTATCCGGAAATGAATGTTGTTTATAATCATCATAAGAATTCAAATACAGAACCTATGATGCTGTCAAGCTTATTTCTGTGTTTCCTAAATTATGTCAGTTGAGGTGTTTATAATCACTATAAGAATTCCAATACAGAACCTATGATGCCATCAAGCTTATTTCTGTGTTTCCTAAATTCTGTCAGTTGAGGGAAATAGGCAATTAAAAATTGCTGTACCATATGACTCCAAAGATGATTCATCTTGTTGATTCAGGGCATGTTTTTAGAGAGGCAATGGCATGGGCACAATACAGTAAGCATGTGGAATGTACCTGATTTCATTGCAGTATGTGTCCCTTTTATTTTTGGTACATTCAGGAAACCAGCAGAGCAGCCAATAATTGTTCCCCCAGGGAAAACTGGATATGGAATAGACTGAAATTTACCTATCATCAAATTCATACTTGCGTTGTATGTGTATGATATTTTATAGTTAAATTCAAATAAATCCTTTTGGTATGTTGGTGACAATTATCATAAAATAAGATGCTTCAGCCACAAAAAAGCCCAATTTATCATACAGCACTAAATACACACCTGGATACCACCTTCATTTAGAGTTCGTGCCCCATACTGGACTACATTCCCACCCTCCAGAAGTGGTTTAATGGAAGGATGATGTTTAAATTTCTAAAAACAGAAGTAGATGAGTGGAAGTGGGATGAAATTTCAAAAGCTTGAGCGAAGAATTGGAAGTCGAGAAGATAATATGAATATATAAATGCTTTATGTAATAAAAGAAAAAATTGTCAATAACCAAAAGAGCCATCAAACTTGCCAAACCAAACTCTATCATCAATATTGCTAGGGATTGGATTCGTGAATTTCAGTTATTAAATGGAGTCAAGGATTAACTCCAAAGATATTCCTCAACCTATGGAACTAACTTAGGAAGCACCAGAAAAAGTCGTGCCAATCTCTGTCTAGCCCCACCAATATCCAGCAATAGATAAGCTAAATATGAAAAAATTGAACATCATAATATGAAAATTCAGTCATTTAGTTTCTCTTTTGTTTCGCAAGTTTCTTTTCATTTTCATCAAAAATTGCCAGCTGTTGTCACATGTACTTCATAGCAAGGCTCTCTTCTAGAACAATCTAGGGATAAATGAGTGTCTAATTTGTAAAAAAATCGGAGATTGGGCTACAAGCTGATTGATAACCAAAATGACCAATAGATTGTGCTCTGACCTAACAATTGAACCAACAATTAGATGAAAACCTTCATCAGTGGTTCTGGCAACACTACAGGTTATGTGATCAACAGAACCGAGACTGGGAAAGTTAGGAATACAAAGAAAGAGAGATGATAAATGAACAGAACTGAGACTGGGAAAGTTAGGAATACAAAGAAAGAGAGATGATAAATGAGGGAACTTCAGTTATTACTTATATCTGAACTCTAAGATCCCTCTTATCCTTGTTCACAACTGAATCACATGATCAGTTGATATTTGATGCTCCCAAATAGAAATGATAAATTTAGAGTGCTAAAAAGAGACAGGTCCAGATCACCTGAAATTCTTCATAAGGATTCAAATAAGGATTGTGATAATTCAGAGCTACCACAAGGCCAATTGAAACCTGTAAAGACCCAATAAAGGAAATACAATGATGAGTACCATGCATTCAGAGGCATCCACTTTTTGATGAGTAGTCCCTAACTAAGACATCAAAAGAAGAAAACATTTCTAATGATGTTTAAGCAATCGATGTAAATCAAGGTTCAAGAATGAAGTGCACATTTACCAAAAACTCCTAGATGCAAATGGACAATACTTGGAAATAAATAGCCTTGAAACTGAAACTCACTAGAGCAACTTTAAGCATACAGCGGTGGGTGTGATTATGTGCTTTGAGCTCATACTGTGATGATCCATGAATAACTCAAACAATTTGTATCCAAATATTATCATAATAATGAAAATGTAGAATTGTTACCTGGTTATCTTTCATGTGGTACAGAAATGATCCTCCATATGTTTTATGATCCAAGGGCCAACCTAATGTGTGAAGCACAGCACCAGCTTTATGCTTACTTTCATCAATTTCCCACACCTGACAAAGTCCACCAAAAAAAATTCCCATGAATCTTAGTTTAACAGCAAGTCTGATTGTGAATTTAATCACATAACAAATTATTTTTGTACAAAAACACTAATAATATTGTGTACATAATACAACCAAGCTTAGTTGAAGTGATCAAAAGCTGCTAGCTATACAAGCAATAAAAATGGTTTGTTCATTTAATATATATCAGTTTACTAAAGTTCTTTCAGGCCAAATCTCCATAAATTAAAATTAAAGATAATAAAATGCAGAGTTGTTCTGAAGCTGGTCACCTCTTTAATTCCTAAAGCATAAGTCTGATGCTGTGCGTGCACCTTCTCCCTCAATCTGTATTTTTTAATTATTTTCTGAAAAAAAAAGGTTATAAGCCTGCATTGACTATCAAGCTCAGAAACCAACACTGCTGCAGCTATAAAGTTGTACTGCAAACCTCTGATAATGATCCACGGCATCCTTCAGCTAAAAGTGTTATGCGACCTGTAGTTTTTAAGTGTTCCGATATAATTAAATTTAGCATCATAGAACAATTAGCACATTCAAAATTAAGCTTGATTAGGTCAAAGTTTGCCACCTTAAAATGATTGATAGAATGTGCATGGTACACAATCACGCTAGAGAGAAGAGGCAGAGAGACCTACCTTTTAATTCTACACCACACTGAAAATTCTCCTTCTTAGAACCATCTTTAGCAATTCCCATATCATTTGTGGCAATGCCTGTGACAGTGTTGTTTGTATCATACAGTATCTGCCAAAATTCCATAAGTGTTAAACACATACATGGAACAATAGATAAGAAAAAAAGTCAAGAAAAAGTACCTCACTGGCGGCAAACCCTGGATATATCTCCACCCCAAATTCTTCAGCTTTTACACCCATCCATCGCACTAACTGACTCAAACTGTTCTTTTTTTTTTTTGTTTTGGGGATAAAGTCAGAGGAAACAGTCCTTCTCAGTCACTGATAAGGTAAGATGGGAAAAACAATAAAAGGAAGAAAATCGAGGGAAAAGGAAGAAGGAAAGGATGTGTCATATTCAAGACAAGCAAATATGAAGTCAAGAAGCAGTTTTCTCATCTCAGTAAGATTCTCCTAACGACCATCTTATTCCATTAAAACAAGACGGAAAATGAAGGCAGACCTATAATACAGATGAGAGAATGACGAGCAAAATGACACATGTCCAAAGATCCGGAAAACTAAAGCAAAAACAATACTTCCCAACCTTAAGAAAACAAATGCATTAAAGGATGATCAGCTATTAAAACAAACATCAGTGGTTGTCTAATCCTGGAAATTTAAGGAGCCTGCTGCCCAATACAGAATCACAAAGATATTTTGAAGATATTAACATAACTGCATATGGGAAACTGGCGTTTTATTGTCAGTTGATGACAGGAAACTCAGTTATAACTTGAGTTACGAAGCAGAATTTGAGGTTTGCAGAGACGAAAATTTTGAGGTGAGCAAATTTTAATGCACGATCAAAGTTTGCAAGCTTACAAGGTCAAATCCAGATGCTTTTTTAGAACTTCAGAGCCAAGAATCCACAATTACCTGATAACATAGTTCCCCTTATTGTCGAAGGGGCTTGGAAGGGAAAAGGCATGATTCTTTGTAAGAAACCAAAACTTGTCAGAAGAAACAGGGACAGTGATCGGCGCCTGGAGACAAGTAACATGTGAGACTAAAAGTGAGATACATGGCATTAGAATTTTATGTAGCCAATCCTACATTCCATGATCCCACATCACCAACAAATAACCACAGGGAACTCACTTTTCAAAATAAACAACACATCCATTACATATCTTTCCAGAAATTTCCTATTATGTCCCATATCGTTAGAGATTTTGCATTGTGAATATGACTCTTTTCTGTATTAGAATATGAAGATCACACAGAAAGTCTTAGAGTTAAACAAGGAAAACTAATGCAATTTTCAAAATCAGGGCATGATAAATGTATATGAACCCTAAAGAAAGTTTGTTACACTGACAGAAATTTCCGGCATAGGTTTATTGTCGAGAATCATAATCCATCACTGCAGTCATTTTAGTTCAATATCAAAATGAACGGGAGTCATATAACAAAGGATTTCATTCCATACACTTGAGGGAAAACAAGGAAACTTTGTCCGTGCAACCAAAGACTCAAAAAATACAATTTTCGTGGGAACTTATTAAAAGCACCTCTTCCTGCTTCCATTGCGGCAAAAGTTCATTCAGAGCCCGGGGTTCAAACACATTTCCAGATAAGATGTGAGCACCTACGGTCGTAATGCAAAGAACAGTGATTATTAAACAACAATAATGCATCCAAACCTGGGTTCTAGAACTTGATAAAGCTAAGGGAAATAAAGCAAGCAACGAACAAAAACTTGAAGATGCTTAAAAGAACTACTTACATATTGAGAGCCACGTAAATTTGAACAGAACATAAATGTGACATATGGATGTTAAGAGAAAATTCCTTACGAAGAACAGGTGTAATAGCTTGAAACTTTATTGGAGATTTGATTACAATCACCATGGATATGAAGCTCTTATGCAAAGGACATACAAGTTCCCAGTGGAAAAGGGAAAAGTATTAAGACCACAAAAGAGAGAAACCAGTGAATGGACTTGTTTAAAATGTCAATGCTTGAGGACATCCATCCAATGTAATACATAGAATTAGCAACAAGAAACACCTACCAACTTCAGCACCTTTCTCAACTACACACACAGATAAATCTACACCCTTTTCACGACATAATTGCTTCAACCTTATGGCAGCAGATAATCCAGCCGGTCCAGCCCCAACGATCACAACATCATATTCTATAGATTCCCTGACCGGTCCGCTGCAAAAACTCCTAATGGAACCCTCAGTTCTTCTAAAATCAACCGAGTTGGCACAGTTTGATGAATACCCAGATGACAAAATCCGGTTAAAACCAACTTGAGATACGGAAAGTCTCGGGATTGAAGCTAAATGTTGACAAAGCGAAGAACTTTTTGGGACATGACTTTTACATGGAATATTCGAGCTTTGGGAAGGTGATTCACAGAGACGCGAGACACATCCATCACTTACTCTGCTTGTTGAACAGGACAGATGGTCGCGGATGGAAACGGGAATCGAAAAGCTCCGAGATTTAGAGGACTTGCAAGGGATAATGATGCGTCTATACATTATCAAAGGACTACGAAGTGTGAAGGAGATGAACTTGGCAGAGTTTGATTTTGTTAAAACTAATAAGGTGATACGTTTGAATGTGACGATGATTTGAATGTGACGTAGCAAAGCTCCGTGCTGATCTTATTAGAACGCTTTTTCCTTTCTGGACACGTATGTATGTTGCATAAACTTTATGTACAAATATATGAAATATATATAGGTAGGTAGATAAAGGTGTTGTCTTTAATACTCTCCAGAAAATCTGCAGTTATACAGAAGACCGATGGTTATGAAATTCATATAAATTCGAGAAAAAGTGTATCCTTTTCTGTAAAAATATTTTGTCGTGGTAACTATTTTTACAGAGAAAAATCTGTTTCCGTCTAGATTTAAAAGAAAGGATGGTGAGGATGAATGGTTGTTCATGGATCCCCAAGAGACGTGGAGCAGTTCATAACAGATCAAAATTTGCAGATTTGTCATGGATTGATCCTAATTTGCCATTCCAAATTAACTTTCTTCTGTTAGTCTTGCTTCTTATCAGGCACAAAATAGATATCCGTTTTGAATATATTAAAACAATAAAACAACACATGGTAATAATTTTATCGGATCATACCTCAAGCGTTTTACAAAATTTGATACCTGGGTAGCCACTCTCTTCTCTACCACAACTCAAAGGTGAGGCCTTTATGCTTTTTCATTGAATTCCGCGGTGTGAATCTGCTGTGTTTTCTTAGCTATCATTGGTGGGAATGTGACTTCATTGATAAGCTTGAACTCCTGAAATTTTAAGATATTGTCCCTAATGATATACTGCATCAGTACATGAGACCGAAATACTCCTACATCTGCATGTCTCTGCACTTCACGTTTTTGTGAAAACAGCAGTAAAGTCAATTTCCATCCAGAGACTATGAACCTGAGCTTTGGATTTCCCTAAGTAATTGTCATCAGACTCCTAATCCTAATTAAACACTTGGGAGCCGTCCTAGATAACTCAAAAGGAACATGACATCTTCTGCAACATTTGTTTCGTTTTTAATTTTGATGTAATTTTGTATCCGCCAGAATCACAATGCACCAAATGTGTTGTTTGGACTATTAGTTGCACAATGTAAACGATGATGTCCCAAGCCCTCCAATTCTTAACATGACCATTCTGTACTTCAAGTTGATTTGCACGGTACCATTCAGAGTATGGGACCTATGCTGGTATCTCCATTAATGTACATTCTTTTATCACCACTATCACTTGCACAAAGATGAAAATCTCGTGCTGTTGCAACAAGTAAATATTTCACAACAAATCAACGCTAATGCAAAAAATGCAGAGCAAGGAACTGATTCTTACTGAACCAAACACTATGCATAAAGACAAAGTCTCCGGTGTGTTTATTTGAACCATCACAAGAAAGCATTGATTATCTTCTAGTGTACAAGAAAGCTCCAGGATTTTGTTAAAAGAAATGGTAAAAGAAGGTTCAGTAATACAAGTGTCCTCTCTCTCCATACATTAAATGCTCACAAAATGCTCAAAAGTTCCATTTCACAAAATGATTTGATTAATTGATTGAATCCAATCAAATGATTTTTAAAAAGCTCCTCTCTGCCAACGTCTTGACATTCAGCTGATACAAATTATGTATTAATGACAATTGTTCATTTCATCCCTCGACTATTCTTACTACGTTTGTTTCAGCAAATTCCGGTAAATCCACAAGTAAACTGCATGCTTTTTGGGTTGAGAATTTGTATATTCCAAAATCGCATCACTCGTGATAAATGAAGAAGTGTAAAAAAAGGAAATGTTGATTGCAGTTCAGGATAGAAAACATCAAAGTCCAGTTCCCCGAAACTTGGAAGTTTTAAAAAATCATCAAAATGATGTAATTTGACTCTTTCTAACTAAAGCATTGATATTCACAGCATTTATCCTAAAATGCAATCTCAGGAATTAGTACCGTGATTCAGAAATTTAGTCCGTACCCAGAGTCAAGATATAAACAGTAAGCTACAAGACAAGACAACCTAGAACAGACTGATCTGAGAGCAGCATAACTTAAAGCAATGACTTGGCATTCTTATGCGTCTGGTTCAATAAGATTGGAATTGGAGGACTTTTTTTTTAAGAAACATGCGTTAACATTAATGTAATTTGAAGAATTGGTATATAGATAATACCTCATTACAATATTGTTTCCTAGTAATTCCAATGGTAGAAATATTGTTTCACTAGACATCAAGATACTCAAAAGATGAACCAAGAATTAGAGCACTACACTAGTTGGTTTCTTCATTGGCAAAAGGTCCTTATTGTAATACATAAAGATAGACTTTATTATGTGTCTCGGATCGTTCATGAAAAGGTTAAAAATGAAGGAAATCTTTAATACCTGATTTTGGTAATACGTAGGATAGAGTTTATTATTTGTCTCGGATCGTTTATGAAAAGGTTAAAAACGAAGGAAATGTTGAATACCTGATTTTGGTTCCATTTGATGTTCTGAAGTAATTTTCGAGGCTAAAACGAGCTCCAATCTTCTGGGACCTTCACGGAAAACTTTCACGGACACACGATTAACACCTTTCTATAGTTTTCTTAAGACATAAGCACCTTAACGTGTTAAAGGATCCGTATGCTTACGAATTATATAAGTAACTGCAGGAGACCTTAACCTTTACATATAGTTTCTATATTGGGTTTTCCCATCACAAGTTCGATATGGGTCCAATTCACACTAATTGAGATCCATTTTCCTCCCAAAATTATATCCATTAATTTAGATCATTTATTGGGCTACTTTATTACCTTTATTTTGATCAAATTAAGTAACTTAATAGATAAGTTATTAAAAATTAAAAAATACAATTACTAGTTGTCTAATATTATGGGAAAGGACAAAATTGTCTAACATTCTCCCTCTTGGACAAGTATTAATTGTAGTTTTGACTCAAGTTTAAAAAGTTTTAAAAATCAGTTAAGTCACGCTACTGTATTAATACCAAATTTTAAGAATTAAAAAATTTGATACAAAGGTAATGAAAGTCCAACATTTTGTCCTGCAAGGTTTTCGATACCGAAAAATATCAAACACATATGTCATGTGCGACACAAGTCCAATACAATCACGAATATCTTATACCTCACTAACATGAATGGGAAAATAGAGTATGGCAAACTAGGATGATACATGTATGATTTAAAACGTATCATCTTTGCTTGTAGGTCTTGATTTCTCCAATTTTATGTTAAACTGTATGTGCTAAACTGCAGCAGAGAAATTCTGTTTTCTCTCACTGAATGCTAAACAATATTAGAGAAAAAATTTTATGTTCTCTAACTGAATGCTAAATTGCATAAGAGAACCTTTAAGAGATTGAAAACTTAAATCCCCTTATGTTATGTTAAATTTATGGATATCCATACTAAACTGTATATGTCAAAATGACATAGACTCAAAGTCAATATTTATATATGGCCAGTGACCTTTAAATTGCTTAAGATCAACAAAAATCTTAAGGCTTTCATATGTATGATGACTATACATAAGAACATTTATGACTGAGGATAAAAAGATGATAATATATATTAATAAATAACCATAATGTTATAATACATCAAAAATGTCAATCTTTTAAGAAGCAAATACGATGATCCCTAACTACTGTTGTTTAAGGACTTTAACACGCCCATACTAGATATATGTTTAACAAATACTAGTGGGCGAAGTCCTTTAGTCAATGGATCTGCAAATATCTTCTCAGTCCTGATATGCTCCATTTCAACGTCACCCTTCTGAATCAACTCCTTTATGGTCAAATACTTGACCTCTAAATGCTTAGACTCTGTGATATTCTTGTTGTTGTTACTGAACAACAATGCAGCAAGATTATTACAATCTAACTGAATGGGTATAGCTATCGAATCTACCACAAATAACTCAAAAATTAAGTTTATGAGCTAAACTGCCTATTTAGCAGCTCCATAACATGCAACAAACTCTGCATGCATGGTCGAGGAAGTTACCAGTGTTTGCTTGACACTCTTCCACAATACAACAATATCTGCTAACATAAAAATGTATCCTGAAGAGGATTTGGGATCATCAGGATACATAGTGAAATCAGAATCTGTATACCCTGTGAGGTTTAAATCGTTGACTTTCCTGTATGTCAACGTATAATCCTTGATACCTTTTAGGTATCACAACACTCACTTAACTGCATTTCGATAATCCACACCTTGGTTAGCTAGATATCAACCCAGCAATCCAACAACAAATGCACTGTTCGGTTTAGTGCGTGCTTGGGCATACATAAGGCTACCAACTGCACTAGTGTAACATCCCGTTACCGACGTGAAGGGCATATCGGTAATTTGGATGGTTTAGTGGAGTGCATTCATAATTGAA
>JANZLD010000005.1:11015453-11027670 GCA_026413575.1 Erythroxylum carthagenense | reverse complement strand
TACATTCTCCAAATTACCAATTTAATCCAAATCAAATCGGGAAATGTCATGCATGAACGTACGTACGGACATATGCTCGAGAAGTACCAATCAATTATCAATCAATATAATACCTATATGCATATGCAATTGCCAAATTAGACATGCGCCCAAATCTTAACCACCCAAATTACCAATATGCCCTTCATATTGGTAACGGGATGTTACATTGCTCCCCTGATCTTATAGTATAAACATCTTTCAACTTTATTTTCCACAAAGCTGAATGAGGTTAAAACCTCATTAAACTTTAGATACCATTGTCTAGAAGCTTGTTTCACATTGTATATTGATTTAGTCAACTTACAAATTTTGTCAGTTGCATCTTGATCCTGAAACCCTTCAAGTTGCTCCATATAGACCTCCTCATAAAGATCACCATTTAGGAAAGCGATCTTAACGTCCATCTGATATAGCTCCATGTTGTAATGAGCTATTGTTGCCATAATAACTCTAAATGTATTCTTTGAGGATGTAGGAGAGAAGGTAACATTGAAGTCAACTCCTTCTCCCTGAGTGAATCCCCTGGCAACCAAACGCACCTTAAACCGCTCAACTTGACCCTGTGTGTCCTTCTTGGTCTTAAATAGCCACTTGCAACTGACAAGCCTGCAATGTTGAGGTAAATCAACAAGTTCTCATACCTTATTATACCTCATAGACTACATCTCATCCTTTATCACTTCCCACCACTTATCCTCATGGGGACCAGAAATGACTCTTATAAAAGTAATTGGATCCACATCATGTCCTATATCATGGTCTTGCTCACCTAAATAGACTATGTAATCCGGTGAGATAGCAGGTTGCCTCTCTCTGGTGGATCTGCGTAACTATATAGGTTCTTGTATTTGAGAAACCTCTTCCTGAACAGGTATAGGTTCCTGTGTTCGCATAGGTATGATAATTGGACCTACATCCACTGGACCTGAATGTATGAGAAATGGATACAAAATAATTGCAGTATCCGTCCTGCTATTTCCTAAAGGATATAAAGATCCTCTCTCATCATGGACATCGTATTCCAGAAACTTAGCCGTATGCGATTCCATTATTCTAGCTCCTCCTTTTCTACAGTAAAATCTATAGCCCTTAGAGTGATCGGGATAACCTACCAAATAGCAACGAGTGGAACAAGGTTGTAATTTGCTCTCATAAGGATTATATAACCTTACCTCAGCAGGGCAATCCCATACACGAATGTGCGCAAGCTTTGGCTTCCATCATTTCCAGAGTTCAAAAGGCGTCTTAGATACTAACTTACTTGGGACTCTATTCAAGATATACAATGTCATCTTGATGACTTTACCCTAAGGTATTCGAATAGGTTAGTCTTGCTCTGCATTGATCTCATCATGTCTTTTGGGATACGATTGCGCCTTTCAGCCACACCATTTTACTCAGGACTACTTGATATAGTGAACTGAGCCACTATTTCAACTGATTCTAAATACCTGGCAAACGGACCCTTTTCTTGTCCTACAACTCCATGTCAACCATAGTATTGATAGAAATATTTACAGCCAAAGTATCAAATGCAAAACAATAACCTTATTTATCCAAAACTAATACAGAGATCAAATTATGTCTAGAAGACAGTATATAAAATGTGCCTCGTAAAACCAGTAAAAACCTCATATCAAGGTTCAAACCTACATCTCCTACATATAAAACATCCACATCCTCAGTGTTGCTGATCATCAGCTTCTCCTCTCCTTTAGTATGCCTTCTCCTGGATTTGAACCCTTGCATTGTGGAAGTAACATGGTTAGAAGCTCTACTATCTAACCACCAAGAACTTGATGTGGTTATAGCTACATTGGATTCATAAATCATATAGGCTGAGGAGTTACCTTATAGTTTCTTCTTAACCTTCCACATCTTTTACTTCTCGCAATCAGCCTTCCTATGTCCCTTCTTCTTACAGAAGAAACACCTCGTACCCTTTGGGTCATGTGACTCTGTAGCAAAGCTAGACTATCCAGCCTGAACATTTGACGAGGGCTTGTGTTTCTTACACTTAGCCTTAGGTTGTTGGGGCTTAGCCTTCACCTTACCTTTGGCAGCTACAAACATGGCTATATGAGGAGAACTCTTAATCTTCTCCTTCGCTGCAGTACACAGGAAAATCAAGACATTGATGTCCTAGCCTCATCTTGAGAGATGTGGGAGGTAGCCAACATCTCAAACTCTCGAGAGAGAGTATTTAGTGCCTGATCCACTACGAGGTTATCAGGAATTGGTACATCAAGTGCCTTCAGCCTATTCTGAAGATGAACCATCCTGCTAATGTACTCTCGAACACCTCTTTCTCCTGTATATTTCATGGAGAATAGCTCCTTAATCAAATTGATCTGCTCCGCATGAGAAGACACCTTGTGTCTCTGGAAAATGCCATCCATAAACTCCTTCGCTATGTTCGTATCTGGTAATCTACCTAGCAGATGATCTGGGATCGACCTCTTGACGGTCAAATAGCACATCCTATTTGACCGCTCCAGATTGCCATAGCTACTTTATCAGCTTCTGAGCTGATATTAGTAAGTGGAGAAGGTCTCTCGATATGCATCGCCATATTGACTCCAGCCATCTCCAGTGTAAACTCCACATCCTTCTTCCCTTCTTGAAATTAAAACTATTTAAGGTCTTAATTGTAATAACATTATTGTTTACAAAAAAGGTGATTGCAAGATAGAAAATACAATGTAAAAATAAGTTTAAATGCAAGACATAACGATAACAATATCTATACAGAGAATCTGATCGCACATATTATGAAACACCTGTAAGCTGAATATATAATATATGTAATTAAACCTCTACATAAAAGCGATCAAAGTATAAACCATCAAGTCTCATGACACTACCACCTATAGGTGAATAGATCATTTAAGCAATGGCTTTCCTCCATTTAATGCCTTTATGTACATCTCAAAATCTTATATAAGGTCAATACCTGTGGGTAAAATAAGCAAACATGAGACCAGAGACATCTCCCATCATGCACGCGATATAATCCAAATATAGACTTGAAAAGTTACTGTGGTGACTACAATCTTACCAGTACTCAAAAAGACGACAAACATAAGGGATACATCTATATGTCATTCTTACATTATATATGGGCATAAGGTATGTGAAAATCGATTATAATTGCACAAACTAAATTCAAAATCAAATAATCACATGCTAATACTAAAAACAATGTTTTTAAACTTCATTTGAGACTTTTATATATAAAAAATCTCAATGAAAATGACTATCGTACTTTTTCAAATACCGAACCTACTACACGAGACACGAAACCTTAAGTGTCTCTTGATGTGTAGTTCGGAGCACAAAAATACACTCAAGATTAGCTTTAAAAAGGTTTAAAACTTGTTTTTTCCGAAATCCAATTACCATTGTAATAATCCTGAAAATTTGAAAAATCACTTTAAAAATTTCCTGACCAGGAAACTAACCCAAAAGAACCCAGGGTACCCTTACGAAAATTATGCAATTTTTTCTTTTTTTAAAAAAGATGCTGACGTCAACATCATTGTAGTGTTGAAGTCAACGCAGCACTGTACGCGTACTTTGCGCAGACGTCACGCTGCGCGTGACCACAAGGCGAGTGTGCGTTACACTCGCGTTGGCCGACGCACTCCAAATGCTTCTGGAGCGTCTCCCGCATGCGCCGCCCACGCACATATGCACCTATATTGCTCGGTGCATGCACTACATGCACCGACACGTGTCCTCATCCAGTCCATACATGTGTCAAGTTGAAACTCATTTTTCGTCCTTTTTGGCCTGTTTTTAATCTGTTTTTCATAGCTAACCTTATATAAACCACTTTTATGTAATCATATATGCAAAAAATAAACAAAACTAATCAAAAACTGATGAAAATCGAATAACTTTTATTTCCGACAACCCGATCATGTAATCGCTCTAATATCACATATAACACGTAGGAAAGACCTTATTACATATCTCGGATCGTTCATGAAAGGGCTAAAACGAAAGAAATGCAGAATATTTGATTTCGGTTCCGTCTGATATGTCGAAGCAATTTTCGAGGCCAAAATGAGCTCTAATCTTCTAGGACCTGCACGGAAAAAGTTCACGGACACACGGTTAACCCCTTTCTACAGTTTTCTTAAGACGTAAGCACCCTTAACGAATCAGAAGATCTGTATGCTTACGAATTATATAAGCAATTGTAGGAAACTTTGACTTTTATATATAGTTTTCATATCGGGCTTTTCTATCATAAGCTCAATATAGGTTCGGTTCACACTAATCAGGTTCCATTGTTTTCCCAGACTTCAACTCATTAATTTATATTATTTATTGGACTATTTTATTTTCTTTATTTGGATCAAATTATGTAACTTAATTGATAAATTATTAAAAAATTAAAAAATACAATTAATAATTGTCTAATATTATGAGAAATAACAAAATTGTTCGACACATGCTCCTGGTGGTGGTGAGTGCATGAGCTCATAAGGCCTAGAAAGGCAAGGGCTACTGGAGGTTACAATTTTAAAGGAGAATCATATTCTCTTCAAATTGTCCTCTGATTCAAAAGCAAATGGGGTGCTGCATAATGAGCTATGACACATATACAACCTCCCCATTTTCTTGCAGGTTTGGAAACTTTCCATTAGCCTTGAAAGGATTACTTACGAAAACATCCTCATTTTTAGTTAATATTCACTAAATAACCAGATATGTTGGAAAAACAAAAACGTATGGACAAGGTAACAGCCAAGTGGAGAAGAATGAGACATGCTTAAATGTGTTACACGTAGAGTTGAGCAAAGATCTCCCAGACAGTATGCCCTTTATGAGATTAGGGGAGATTGGCAGCCTTTAATTATGGTTGGAAAATGGCTCAGCTGTCTTATAATTGCTAGAAGAGCTACGTCAGCTTTTGAAAAGATCTTAGTGACTCATACTTAATTATGTTCTCAAATTTTATTAAAATTGCATTTCAATTATAGATATTTTTAGCAAGCACATAAAACGACAGAGACAGACACCTAATGGTACTTGCTAAGACACCGCAACCACACATTGGGCGGTTGCTTTGGTCCACAGTGCTTCGCTGTTTCTTCCTCTTGATTTTGATCCGCAAAATCCAAAGCCTTATCTTCCCAACCCACCTAGTAGATTCTCCGCCAATCACTCTCCCTCTCCCCACACATTCCCACGCTTACCCAACCCAAACACTTCTCCATCTTAGCTGTGCAATTCTTCATTAATGCCAACGACTCTACCTTTGTCCTCTTGCGTTGCCTTTCATTTCACTTTCTGCTTTGTTTTAAGTGTTTTTAGTTTGACCTTTTCGTGAACAGTTTTCACCTTTTCAATTACTCACCTGCCATTCATATTGAATCGCCAACGATATTTCAGTTTGTGGGTATCTCTTACATTTTCAAGTTTGCATCTTTTTCACGGTGGCAATTTGCATTCAGTCATATCTTGGATCTGCCTTGATGTTTTACAGCCAGTAGAGAAGGTATAAGAAAGTGGGTATTCATTGGAAGAAGCGAAGGGAGTGGGTGGGGATATTGTTAAAGGAAGATGAAGATCCAGTGTGATGTGTGTGAGAAAGCTCCTGCTACAGTGATTTGTTGTGCTGATGAGGCTGCACTTTGCGCGAAATGTGACATAGAAGTGCATGCAGCAAACAAGCTCGCAAGCAAGCACCAGAGGCTTCTTCTTCAGTGTCTTTCCAACAAATTGCCTCCTTGTGATATATGCCAAGTAATCTCATTTCTCAATTTCTGTACGCGTTTCCTTTTGAGTTCTGCGTGCTGTATTCCGATGTTCTCACGTCTTCTCAACTTCTGTCAATCATTAGATTCTGGTTTAGCTGTCTGTATAATAGATTGGTCTGTAGATTCACATCTGCTGACTACCTTGATCAGACCTTTGAAAGTAATAGCCTCTAACTTGTTTTATAAGAGTTTTCCTTTACTATTTAAGAGGCAAAGGAAAGAAGGGACATCGAAGAACTCACACACAAGTTGGTCTTCATTTCCATAGTTGATCTTTTACATGATTCTATCTCTAGTCTAGATCAAACATTGCTGAGGAAAATCATTTCCAAATTCTTCTTGAATATCCTCTACGTCTTCGATGTACATGTAAAATAAGGAATTCACCGGTTGAAACAGAAAAAAATAAGTCTCTAGCTAGCAAGAAGGAAATTACTTGAGCATGAAGCGTGTGTAAAAGCATTATCTTAGAGGCTATCATTGATGAATCCTTATGAACCGGTGGTAGAGGGCAAGAAATGGCCTATAGAAGAATGTTTGGTGGGAAGAGCTTCAAACACGTGTGACTGCATATTGTTTGGTGTATGCTGAACGGAAATGGTCTTAAGAGGCACCTTTGGTCTACATATGGTCTCTACCTTTATATAGTCTCAGATATTATATCAACATGTCATGTGTGAAGCTGTGTTCCAATGTATCCAATAACTTCGTACGTTGATATCACCAGAAATTAAAAATCCTTGTCAAGTATAAATTCGTACTGCAGGATATGTCACTTGCATTCTCATCAAGTATAGCATGTGTTACTGCTTTCTTCAAAGAGCCCTTTTTTAATAGATTAAAGGAAGGAATTTAACCATTAAGATAGATGGAGGAGGGGGAAGAAAGTGGATAGGATCTAAGATAAAAAATGATGATAATATGAACTGTGCAATCTTTTTCTATTTTGTTTTATAGACAATGGTTCAAGTAGTTTTCACTTTTGCTTCTGTATCATCCTTTTTTGTTCTGTTTTGAAAGTGTCAAGGTTTTTGGTCTTTATTTTGTCATATCCTTGAAACCTTGCATGACTAACTATTCTGTCCCATCCAACTCGCCTATCTCAATGCACAGGAAAAGGCAGCTTTCATCTTCTGTGTTGAAGACAGGGCCCTATTTTGTCAGGATTGTGATAAACCAATCCATTCAGCTGGTAGCCTTTCTGCTAATCACCAGAGATTTCTAGCAACTGGAATTCGAGTGGCTCTAAGCTCGAGTTCCACCAAGGACAGTGAGAAGAGACATTTAGAGCCACCAAATCAGAGCACGGAGCCAACTTCCACCAAACTACCCGAGCAACAGCCATCAAGTGTTAACTCTCCGTGGTCTGTTGATGATTTGCTACGGTTTTCAGACTTTGAATCATCTCATGATAAGGTAAGAACAAACGTAGCTTGAATCACCGAACTGATATACCTCATGCCCATATGTATTGGACTGTAAAGCTCGATGACTGCCGGGCTACTTGTGTATGATTCATGAATCAATTTTCTTCCATTTTGGCATTCTTTGGTAACGTGAGGAAATTTGGGTGCTTGGTCCTACAAATTAAGCTTCAGCTCGTGAGTGTTGCAGGCTTTCAACCATCTTACTTGATTTGCAGAAACCTATTGTTTCATTTTCACTTGGTCAAAATTTCTTTGACATTTTTGTTCACCAAATGTGTAGAAAGAGCAGCTTGAGCTTGGAGAGTTGGAGTGGTTGGCTGACACAGGTCTTTTCGGCGAGCAACTTTCTCAAGAGGCTTTGGCAGCAGCTGAAGTTCCTCAAATGCCATTGACTCCATCAGTCAACGCCACTTCATACAGACCCACCAAATCCAACATGCCGAATAAAAAGCCTCGGATCAAGAGCATAGATGTTGATGATGATGAATATTTCACTGTTCCCGATCTTGGATGATGTCAAACGCAAACACTCTGGCGTCAGCTCAATGGTTGATGGAACTACCCATCAGTGCACAAGTACATTTTGGTTTATACCTCCGTATCTCCACATGAAATGATACGACCTAAGGTGCAATTTACAAGTGAGGTAGATGCTTCGTTATATAAATTACAGTAGTAACTTAGATGTTCAGTTCAGGGTACGGATTTTGAAGAATTCTATGTTTTATCCAACTTTATTCGTCCAACGTACATGTACTAAGGTACTGTCTCCTGACCAAGTCGATCCGAACTCCATAATAATGCTTCATGCTTGGTTATTATTGAAGTGCTAATTTACGAGGTATTTACCCGAAACTTGCTTCAAATTTAACCATAGTAAGTTAACAAAATTAAATTGGTATTTATTAGAGGAGGATGAACTGTAAAAAATCAATAATGCAGCTGAGTATTGTTTTTTGGTATAATTTTAACACCCAAAGGACTAATGTGTCCCAAAGAACTAGTCATATTCTTGTTATCTAAAGGAATAAAAAAAGGTGGAAATTCCTCAAAATTCTTTTCTGTAAGTATTTTTTGAGAGTAGAAAGAAGAGTAGTTGAATCATTCTTCAAAGGGGTTTATGATCTTGGCATGGGAATTCCCACGATCTTGCTATGATATGTGTTGTATTAGAGGGAAGTTGATATAAAAAGTTTTTAACAGAACCTTGTAAATCATGAATGTAACATTTGCACCAAATGGCCAGGCAACTGCCATTTCAGCTTGCTTTTGTCCTGTATTCAATTATTCTGACCACACTCTTAGCTTATGCACCAACACTAGTTCAGTCATTCACACTGGAATCAGATATCCAAGTTCTGCGCTTGGTGCAGCAGTCCATTGATCCTGTCTCAATACCAGCAAGTTCCTATCTAAATAGTTGGGATTTTTCTTTAGATCCATGCGAAAGTTCGGGGGGATTTCTGGGGGTTTTATGCACATTTCCTCTTGACAATTCAAGCAATCGAGTTATAGAAATTGATCTCGACGCTGCTGGATATGATGGGTTTCTATCACCAGCAATCGGAAACTTGTCAGAACTTACCACCCTCAATCTCAGCAAAAATAAATTTCGAGGGCCAATACCAGATACCATAGTCAACCTGAAAAGGCTAACCAGAATTTCTTTGTCCGGAAACCTCTTCACAGGCAACATACCATACGGAATCACCAGGTTGAAGCATCTTGAGTTCATAGACCTCTCGCAGAACCATCTCTCTGGTTCAATTCCACCTGATATTTCAGGCTTGCGGAGCTTAACCTACTTAAGTTTGTCAAGCAACTCACTGTCAGGAAGAATCCCAGACCTCTCTGGTCTATGGCAACTTGGGACGTTGGACCTTCAAGACAACCAGCTCTATGGAATCTTACCAAAGCTTCCTGTAAACCTGAGAACATTGTCATTAAGCCACAATGTCCTTTCAGGACATATTTCTCCAATAAGAGTTCTCCAGCGCCTTGCGTGGTTAGATGTGAGTGATAACAGGCTTACGGGTATCATCAGCCAGGAAGTTCTCACCTTGCCACAGGTTCTGCGCATTAATCTCTCCATCAACCACTTCTCAGCAATAGAACCAATAAAATACCCTGCAAGAGAAACACAACTTCAAGTGCTTGATGCACATGCCAACCAACTAAGTGGCCATCTACCCGTTGGTTTGGCTGCTGTGGAGAACTTAACCTCGATATACTTATCCCATAACCAACTCTACGGTCCAATCCCTCCAGAATATGGGACAAGGCTAAGCAATTCCTGGAAAGCTTTGTTCTTAGACAACAATTTTCTAATTGGAAATCTTCCACGCCAGTTCAATAACGCGGTGGGAATTAGAGGTAGCCTTGCCCATAATTGCTTAAGATGTCCATCAGAAATTCCACTATGCCATGGAGGACAAAGGTCTCCTTCAGAATGCGGCAGATCAAATGATGAAAGTGATTGAGAAGCAACCATGATGAGCAGAGTAATGCCAGAGATTTATGCTCCCGAGTATTATTATGTAATAGTTAGTAGTGAGGTAATCTCTAAAAATCAAATGCAGGCACATTAACTAGGTTTAAAAGAAATAAAGCATGTAAACATAACACTTCTCATAAATCAATCCAGTCAGAAAATTTTCTCATTTGCCCACATGACTATCTTGATTCTGCACCTCAAAATTTCACAAGGACAAACATATTACTATTCTCTCTCAAAATATTGCCAAAAGTGAAACTGAAAGTCCAGTAAGATAACCAGAATACGAAATTAACATTTTCATATATCAACAGAAGTAGCAAAATTTTCTATGACATTACAAAAGCTCTATAAACACAATTGTTTCTAGCTACAACATGAGGAAATGCAGTTTAGAAAAGCCAATTGACACTAATATTGCCAAGCCACGTGAAAAGTGGGAATTGAATCAAAGCGATGAAGAGTAACAGATAATGGTGCCTGCTTGAATCATAGCTTCTCACCTCCGCAAAAAGGACTCTCTTCATTGTCTTCACCAAGAAAATTCCCATGCATAAGCAGGACCATGGCATCAAAAAGTAGTAAGAGTATCGAAATAGGATCTTGCCAAGAACAGCAAGGCAAATCCCAGTGAAGGTATAACCAGCATATGCCACAATGTCTAACAAAGGTGCCTCCCCACTACCCAGTGAAAGAAGTGTCAGTTTTAGCAGTGCAACCTGTGAAAACCAGCCGAGCAGGCCCTTGATAAACAGCCAATTGAGGGCCTCTGGGCTAAACCTAAGAAAATATGAGAAATAAAACATGAAACGAATCAGAAGGCAATTAAGTGCCAAGAACCCCCCAAAAAAAAAGGAAAATCCCAAAACAGGCACTTTTTAGGCATGCATGGAATAGCAGTTAGTGAAAAGAACAAACCCAACAACACAAATACATGGGATGGAGATACAGTAAATAAAAGAGAAGAAAGACATAAGAAAGGAACTAGAAGCAGTTGGCGGGATGATGTTGAAGTCAAACCTTGCAACTGAAACCGCAATCGTGTAATGTTGCCACATATGCTACCATAAAATCCATGGCCAATCACAATCCATGCTCAAATATCTTTCCCACTCTTTAAGCATGCTTTTCATAATACTAATTGAGGTTTACTTGGCAATATAAAAATGAGGATAATTTCTAAGTACCCCGCGGACATTTAGTAAATAAGAAGGCAACCTAATGAGCATTTGGACCCTTTTACATGGCTTTGCAATCTAAGACCAAAAACAAAGTTATAGAGGTCTTAACTATAACTAAACATATTCTCATTCTATACAACACCGTAACTAGCCAAAACTTCATTTATTATAATGGGAGACAAGATATAAAGAGACAAAAGAAGAGCCGCTCATAAACATCAAATGAAGAAGAGGACAAGGGGAAAATTTTTTAAAAAGCAAACAGGTCACCAAGTTCATCTAGTATACACTTAAGAAGCAAGAAAACAGGTCGCATTTAAGTTCAAATAATATCCATTAAAACTTGAATAAATTTAAGTAAAAGTATGATATACTTACTTTCCCTGCAGTCCCAACGACAAGCCAGCAAGCACAACATAGGTGCCAAATGCCATGAAAGGAATGTACAAATCTGGAGCATTAATATCATAAATTGGAGGTTTATAGGAAAGACGCCCCCCAACAGGCTCGGTTATTCGAGTCCAATGCCCCTGACGGAAATGCAATAAGAAAAAAGCCACAAAAGCGAAAGAAAGCCAATGCACCAAACAGATAAAATGAGGGATTACTACTTACTCTATGTAGAAAAGGAAATAGTACAACCTTCAATTTGTTCCTCACATACTGGTCATTCACTTGGAAATAATACTGGGGATCAGAAAAGTACCTACTTATCTGTGTATTCACAGAAAATGACAACAAAATCACATTTCATATCATAAAGTATATCTTACATTGCCAGAAACAATAAAACACTTCAAGAGCAAATTTACATGTTTATCTAGAGGAAACACACAGACAAGCAACCATTTGATGATAATGAATGGTGTGTGACCATGTCCCAAAATTCAAATTCAGAACCTTACAACTATTTGATTTCAACTGCAACTCAAATAGTGTTGAGCAGACAACCATAAAGCAAGTATTGACATGAATATAGAATAAACTAAAATTTCTACAGTATCCAACATAGATCCTAAAAAGCATTTATTTCAAAATTTTTCACACTAATTTGTTGGCTTCGGCACTCATTGCTTGCAACTGCCAACCCAACATACCGAGCAACAGTACAACTGGATTATTCCCTAGTTACTGCAATAACATGCAAGCTAAACCATATCTTTCTTCAGTAAGTTGTCACTCAAATGAGCCAACAAGAAATATAAAATAAGAAAAATCAATGCTAACATATAAATGACATGAACATCTTTTGGTTTTTGGCCAGGCTAGTAGGAAGAAATACATAGTCTACAACAACATTTC
>JANZLD010000005.1:10971940-10987135 GCA_026413575.1 Erythroxylum carthagenense | reverse complement strand
ATCCCGACAAATCTGCTAAAAGAAATACATGGCACCCGACGGGTGGACGATCAAAGAAAGTAGGACCTAGCGCAAAGGACTCAGCATAATGCGCTAACCAGCCTGCGCAACGGTTGCTCTTACGGTATATGTGTCGATGTACTACCGTCCAATTGCGTGTAAACAACTCATGAATCCCCTGAACCAGGCTATTATGGACCGTAGACCGGCTAACCGAGGAAGAGATGAGTTGTAATGCCACTGTTGAATCGGCTTCTAATTCAATCCTCCGAAATCCGAGGTTCCAAGCTAGTGTGAGCCCTGTATACATCCCCCAGAGTTCTGCCGTCACAGAGGAGCACCATCCGAGATTATGCACAAATCCGCCAAGCCAGTCGTCAGAACTATTTCTGAGGAGTCCGCCTGTCGCGGCCGAGAAGGAAGAACGTGTCAGTGTTTAGCTTGACCCACCGGAGGGGAGGTGGACTCCAGCTGATGAGTTGCTCATCGCGGGGGTGGTGTCCAGGAAGCATGGTACGCTGCCAAATGGTGGACTGGTGGAACTGATCTGCAAAAGACAAAATAGTATTAGTCGGGGAAGCAGGCCAACTAAACTGGTCATCAAAGAGGGACCCGTTACGCCAAGACCATAAGAACCAACAGGTCACGCCGAAAACAGTGGTCCATGACCGAATGTAGATTAGAACCGAGCCATTGATGAAGAGACAGAGTGAAGAACTCCAGAGTAACAATGTTATGAGGGAAGGATCTCCACACTTGGCAGGCTTTGGCACAGTTGCGCATCACATGCTGCGAGGATTCATCGAGACCGCAGTGGGAGCAGGAGCCATCGGTAGAGAGGTATCGCTGCACCTTATGTTGATTGGTGAGGAGCCGGTCCTGAGCAAGAAGCCAAAGGAAGGAACGAATGTGTGGAGGCCTAGGCCAGTGCCAGATAGCCCGCCAAAACCCCGGATCTCCCCGGTCCGCGTGGTCCTGAAGCCAAGAGTAGGCAGATGCAACAGTAAAGCATCCCGAGTCAGATAGTCCCCAGCATAACTTATCATGGCCGAGAAAAGGTCGCGGGGGAAAGGTACCTGCTATCAAACGACAAATCTCCGTTGGGAGGTGGCCTTGGAAGGAGTCCCAAGTCCAATTACCAATGCCATCCACATAATGTTGGACACTGAGGGTACTGGAAGAGACGGGAATAGGGGTGGTGGCCTTAGTAACGAGCGAGCCTAGTCCCACAACCCATGGGTTAAGCCAGAATCGCGTGCGGGCCCCATCGCCAAGCACCCTTTGAGCGTCATGAAGCACGACATGCCAAACAGATTGGATACTCTTCCAGGTCATGGACCCACCTTTGGTGGCAATGGTGGGGGGGAGGGTAGAAGCGTCAAAACCATATTTGGCAGAAAGAACGCGGACCCAGAGAGAGTTAGGTTTCGCAATCAGGGTCCAACCAAATTTGGTAAGAAAGGCATCATTAGTGGCGCGAATGTTTTTGATGCCCAGACCCCCCAACTCCTTAGGCTGACAGACATCCTTCCATTGGACTAAGTGCCTGTTTGGTTGAGCTTTTATCAGTAGAGCTTTTGTCAGTAGAGCTTTTCTGATAAGAGCTTTTTTTAAAAGCCAGTTGACTGTTTGACTGTCAATTGAAAAAACAACTTTTTTAAAAGAGCTTCATACAATAGACTGTTTGACAACATAAAAATAAAAAGCATTTTATTAATTTTAACTATATTTTATTTTATATAGTTAAATTATTTAATTACAATTTTAACTTGTTTTGGAAAATGAAAACTTGGCATTTGACGTAAAAAATTTACCTATTTTTCCAAACGTCAAATGTTCTTTCGATTGTACAATCGTACAACCAAGCAATTAATGACCGACCAGCAAAGATTAGAGGAAACTATATGCAAAAACTAATAGACATAGCACTTTAGTATTTACAATCAATGATCCAAAAACAGTAGCATGGTGTGTAGGTCGACTATAATGTCCTTCCAGGTTTGATAGTTTGGTATAATTTCTCAGGAACTTTGCCCTCAATTCTTTTTATAATGTACAAGAAAGAATAGGCAACAGATTACCATCTTCTGAGAACACAAGGCATGTCCCTATTGTTTCTTCGTATTCTCCAATCGGTTGAATAGGGAAGCATCACCAAGCACATTCATGTGAATCAGAAATCTATTGAATGCAATGCCCAACAACAAAGCATTATTGTGGCCTTTCTTCAAAGATATATAAACTAAAATTGAAAGTTTCAAAATCTCAAGACAAGATTTGAATCTTGGTGCCAAAAGCTTCATAGATAAAATATAAGCACAGAGAACATTCCATTCAAGGTCAAAATCATACAGACAATATATAGACAATTCAAAAGGAGGCACATCGCAAAATTCCAATTATTTGTTATGGGGCACTATAGAATCCACATATCTACACCAAAAATTCATAAACAAGCAAACTTTTAGATGATTCAACAAAGTGATTGTAATTATCACTGGTACTAAGAGTTAAAAGAGTTAAAAGACGTAATTGGTAATCAAAGTCGAAGAACTTGACTCAACATGTTTAGGTAGGTAGATAAGTGACAAATCTAGTTGAAAGACTCGCAGAAGAAGCCGGCTCTTGCAGATAGTGAATCGCGAAAACCATACACTCATGAATGACTAGGGACTAATACAGTAAACAATCAACAAAATAGAGAATACAGGCAAGAAGGAAAATCGTGCTATTTACTCTCCTCGTCGATATCGACAAACAAAAAAACAAAAACAACAAGGAGGTATTGCCTGATGCGATTCTTATCTGGCCCAACAGTATCAGACAGCCATGTATGGCAGAGATACCTATACCCCTCGATGCCGACAGTTCTTTTTTTCAAAACGAAGTGACGGCGATAGGAACACAGTGACAGAGACTTCCCAAGAGCTCCTCTTTGGAGAAAGTAGCTGGGGATGGTGACGGAAGATTCGAATTGGACGGCGACGGACGACCGGAAGATGTTGTTGTTCTGGACAAACAAACCGACGGATTGAATTGGGAATTCTTAAAATATAATCGGGCTCCCAAGCGTTTAACCGATCATTTGTCCTGCGTATTATAATTTGGCATATAAGAGGGATGGATGACCCTCTATAAACACAAGATATTAGGGATTTGTTTTGGAGAAAAAGGTTGTAGTTTTAAGTTACTAGAAACAAAAACAAAGCTTCCTCCACTGCAGCTCAAATGTAAAGAAGAAATAAGATTCGAAGAACTAACCTTTGAGAAGATGAGTTGAGAGTCATTGAGCATAAGCGTGGTGACTGAACGGAAGAAACAGAGCAGACGTTTTGGTAGCCGAAAATATTTCTTCTTTATGTAAGTGACGCTAAATCAGCTTCCCGAAAAAGCTAAAATTGAGCTTTTCTAAAAAGCTCCAAATTTTAGCTTTTGAAAAAGCTACATTTGAACTTTTAAAAAAGTTATTTTTACTTTAAAAGTGCTTTTGAAGTTTATAGCCAAACAGTCACTTTTTTCTCAAAACAGCTTTTGCGGTAGAAAAAAGCACTTTTGAAGACTCCAAAAGCTGAACCAAACAGACTCTAAAGAAATCCGTCTGCAGCCATGAGTCGATCCCCACAGAAATTGCCACGTAATCTTTTCCAGCTCATCGCAAAGACTGCGAGGCAAGCGGATCGTTTGCATAGTATAACTGGGAAGAGCAACGATCACAGATTGGGCCAAGGTGAGTCGAACGGCGAAGGACAGAAGGTTGGTAGCCAACTCGTGAAGCGTTGGTGAACCTTGTCCAGAATGTACTGATATGTACGTCGGTTCACCCGGGCATGGAGAAGAGGAACGCCGAGATAACGACCGAGGTCGTTGGTCTGAGCGAACCCCAGCGCACTGAATAAATCACGGGAGGTCTTAACGGGGACGTTCTTAGAGAAAAAACACTGAGTTTTCTCCCGATTGAGCCGTTGCTCGGAAGCGCCACAGAAAGAGTCCCAAGTATGGCGAATAATGTCGACTTGGAGAAGGGAGGCTTCAGAAAAAAGGATAAGATCGTCAGCGAAAAAAGGTCATGATCTATTCAATTGGATATGCCGCCAGCGGCTGTGGGTATATGCTTTTGACTGTTGACCGGTGATCAACTGTGGGAGCATACATAAATTGACATACTCAATTGATCACATCGAGTTACTAGATGGACCATGTTTTATAAACTGTCATAGACGAAACTAACCGTAATATAGTGGGCTTAATAGGCAAAAAGAGTTTCAAAGAAGTCAATACCAGGCCTTCAAGTGAATCATCTAGCAATAAGACGAGTTTTGTAATGTTCAACTTGTACATTTGCTACTGTAGCCAAGAAACAGACAAGGTATTTAACGCAAGTCTAGTTTTAAACTAATTGTAGGGTCAAAGATACCCAAAGGTTTTAAGAAATTTATAATTGGAAACTTTGTGATATAATTTTGATAAGGTGATTCGAAGTTGATAATCGACGTTATGGTGTGGTTAATTAAATATATGGATGTAGCAAGGACGTGTTCCCCAAATTGAGGTGTAGCGTTCAAGAACTGTTTGTTCGATTGCGAAGAGGCAACGTATTGGCGAAAGAGTGGTGAGGTTTGGACTCAGCCTAATGGAGTTGGCAGAAGAAGCACTTAAAGTGTTGAATTCTTCTCTCTTCCATATTAAATGGCGTCTAAAATCTCCTTCCAAACGTCGACTAGAAACAGGTTCTCGTTTCTGGCCTTTTTGAACTCCGGATTGGGTTTTCTATCTGGGTTTTAATTGGTTATGGAAACGTTGATAAATGTATATAAACACTATATCTGACGTCTTTATTCATAATAAACGCGATATCTGATGTCTTTATTCATAATTGATTTGGTTTTTATAGTTTGTGATGGTTCTATATCTTTCTTGAAAGCTGTGAACAGATATACTAGCTTTGTGTTCGGGAATGAGGCCTGTTGTAATGATTGACTATGGAGGGAAGATGCCTGAACTGCAGGATCATTTGTGTGCACTTCTTAAATCTTGTCAACAGGTCTTGCTCCCTGTTAATTTTAGTTGACATTCTAGTCATAGTAATCTCTTAGTTCATAATCCTTCAGCTTTTTGAGCTTCCTGTTCATGTTGTCTACCACAGTTTCCACTTCTTTGTTAATCGGTGCGGTCTATATTCTGTTTTCAGTTTGTTTGGTAAGTTCCATTGCTTTGGAATGCATGTAAGCATATTGTCTGCTATATTGGATTCTGCTTCATTGCATGCTATATCAAAATTTCTTCATTGCATCGAATCCTTGTTTCATTCCTTATACTTAACAAATTCTAGGAAATTAGCTGCCACTTCTTTTCAAGTTCTGGGACATTTGGGTTTTTCCTTCGTGCATTGTTCTGTAGGAAGGTATACGAAACTTACATATCTGTCATTAGTGTGAAAACAAAGGCAGTAAAAAAATGATGATTTCATATGCTTCCCTTCAGAAATGCAAAGAAAGATTTAAACCCATGTAGGCTCTTTCTCTATATTTTATGTGTTCTATCTTCTCAGTTGTCATTATGATTACTTTCTAAAGTTTAGTTTGTGCTGCTGTTGGCTGGTAATTCTTGCTAATAATATGAACAATCTTTTCCCAGTGATCACCTTGAACTTGCTTCCATTCCATGAGAACTAAAATGCTTGTCATATACCATGATCAAATTTCCTTCTTCCTTGGCCTGGTCAAAAAATTCCCCATAAAACAGTCAGTTTTTATTCCAAACAGATCCCTTAGGTCTTCAGCATTTTGGACATGCTTCTAATCTTGTTTGAAAGTTTTCATCCACAGTAATCCATGATTTCATATTAATTCACTGATTCCTACCCTTGTGTTTTTCTAATGTTGGGAAGTTCATGTTCCTGATCACTATTATTTTCGTACATAATTTTGATAGGCATCAGCTGTTTTTGAGAATCTGAGGGTAATGGTAATAGACGACATGATATATCTGATACATATAAAAGGACTTGCAGATTATGCTACTTCAAGCATGAACTTAGAAGTGGAGATGCTTTTTGTGGACCTAGAACAGGATCCTCCAAAGGTTGATCACACTTCATACTCTCATTTAGTAAAGTCTAGATTATTTAAGGCAAAACCTGTGTGTTTACTTTTATTAATAAAGATGCAATATCATGTTTGATCCAGATGGTCACACAAGGAGAAAAGCGCTCTTTAACAATAGAACTTGTAAAACTACAGAATTTGTTCTCGTTGCTTTTCCTGCAAGATGGATTGAACTGTGATCCATTGCCTGGTCAGTTGACAGATATGGAGGCTAAATCTGAAATCTCTACCAATAAGCCCACTACTTCTCAGTCATCTCTACTCATTGATCTTAGTGGCTGCATGGAAGAAACTCAAGTCACTGTGCCAACTTTAAATGGGTAAATTAAAATCCTTAGTAGTGCTTTTTTAAACTTAATTTTAGGGGAATCCTATGATTCATATGGTGATTACTTAAGATTTAACATGTTGATTGAAGAACTGCATGTGTTAATCCTTACTACATTGGTGATCTATTTTGGATATCTTAGATTTTTTTTCTTTATTTTGAAGGTTATTGATGTCTGCAATGACAAGTGGCTAATGTATTAAGATGAGTTTGTAGTTAATGGTTCTGTTTATCAGTTAATTATTGACTGCATCAATCTCTTTTATATCTTCTTATTGCAATCCTGCAAAAGTGAGTTCCGATTGTTTTCAATAGTAACAATGTCTACATATTCTTTTATACAAGTCGGTGAATTTCATGTCCTTCAGATGGCTTCTTGGGTACCCAGTGGTATACCTGTTTGGCAAGCAGTGCATTAAGGATGCGATATTTAATCTTTCCACCAAGTCTCTTCACATATTCAGAATCTTAGTCTCCAGGTTCGTGTTTCCTCATACTTCTCTGTGATGAATTTGGACTTTATTAGCTGACTCGACTTCTTATCCTCTTTATATGGTAATTGTCTAGTTTTGAGCCTGTTGGAGTTGAAGTTTCCGATGGAAAAGTCATGCCTATGCTTAAGTTTTAAGTTGGTGTACAATCTGAAGAAGAACATCTTTTTTAACAATAAAATGAAGTTTAGAAGCCTGTTTGACCTATGATATGCATCTTGATTTTCTTTGGTCACTTTAATCTTTTTGTCAGTTTCTTTTGCCTTATTTTGGTATCTATGATGGTGAGTTGTGCCAGTATTATCTCATCGACCTGTAAAATGTTATGTGCCTGTAGATGCAATTAGAAGCATCCAGTAAAGTGATATATTCCTTTGACCACTGGGGAAATTTATATCTGAGATTAGTCCAGCTACTCTCTTCTCAACAAACATATCTTCTAAGTGGCTGACTTTGATATTTATCTTTTTCTAAATTATGCCTTGTAGGAATGTCCCAACCATTAAAGAATCTCAGCAAGAAGAATTGATGAGGTATGCCCCATTCATTCAACTTTAGTCAATCATCTGGAAGGTAAACTCTATAAGATTTAGCAAGGAGAATGTATACAATGTCAAGACAAGTAATTCTGGCCACATACCTTATTGAATATATTAAATTGCTACTAGCGCCCATATCAAGGTTGAGAAAAAGAGATATAACTCATAAATTATTCCCAAGAGGCCAAACATCAATAGCATAAATCTTAAATATGCTTACTCGAAAAGAACTTTATTCTTTTGTCAAGAAAGTCTACTGTGAGACTGAGTCTTTATTAGTTATTGTTTGCCTACTATAAGTAGATCAGAAAAGAGAAGATTGTGTAGATCAATTTCACGGAGATTTGTGCTTAAACCTGCAAGCTATATGCATGAAATCAGAAACAAGTACACATTCACTCATGGATAAATAGAAATAGAGTTGTAATGGCTTGCTGGAAATCCATATGAAAGGAACACTTCCTTTATACTTTATGTGGGCCGATGACCTGCTGAATCCATCCTGAGGTTGTTAGGATTGGTGTTAATGGTTGCTGATATAGTTCCCATGCATAGGTTGTATAAGGTACAAGTTTTGGAGTACAATACAGTCTGATGACTTTGAGAGCATTAGGTTTTATAGGTGGTAACTAAAATGTGGCTTTCAGCATTGTTATCTACTGTTTTCTTTTCTTGTCATTTTCTATTCCCATCACTGGAAGCATATTTAAATTTGTATGCTTGTCAAATAAATGTTGCAACAGTTTCTCGGTGCCGTATGATCTGAGCTTATTAGAAAGCAAAGAACCATGGGCAAAGGCATTTCTGGCTCAGCTGCAGCTAAAATGGGAAAACTGCAAGTTAATTTGGAGTTCACTGCAATTGGAGGTAAGTGCATGCTATCCACAAGCAATTGTGCTGTAGCATTCCAAGCATCATCACTGTGCTTCCTCTATGCCTGTGAAAAAGAGAGACAAAGTAGTTTGTCTGCACATCTCTGGAAACAAAACACAATAACTACAGTCTGAGGAGGTCGAGTAAAATTGTAGAATTCGACTGGGGTGTATCACCTTGAGAACTTAGAATATTGGAGATGCATTTACTTTCCACATGGTTCAGCAATCCACAACCATTAAGGCATTTCCTTATCCGCATAGCTTCATCAATGAACGAATATTATTTCCCAGTTCAATGAAAGAAACGACGTCTTCAAAAGTTCTAGCTTTTTTATTTCAAACGAGGAAATTGTCTCGCCACCGGCTTACGGTGTCCTTACCTTAAGATTTAGCGTTGAGGATAAAGAAACTCAAATATGTTTATGAGAAACTGAATGCTAGATCATTCCATTATTGAGCATTCAGGACAAAAGGAAAAGAAAAAAGGACAATTAGGCTTCCACTGTTGTGCAAATATGTGGGTCGAGTCCACAAGTTCCAGCACGACAAGCTTATGCAGCTAAGTACGGAAGGAGATTGGTATACATATCCATCTTTTAGAAGCAATTAGGCGTGCTCATTTGTCAAGGCATTCCTTTCCTTTGAGAAACAGAGGCATGGTGAAACAGACCTTTGTTGAAGATAATTTATTTTTGGGCATGTGTTGAGTGTTCACAAAGTTTATGGTATCCTAAAAAGATAATTTAGTGACATGATCTTGTCATTACCTACAGTGTGACAAGATAAGACTTGAGGATAGAATTTTATCTCTCGTAAGAGGTTTATTCAACTCCAGCGATGATTAATCTAAATCTAAATGTAAATAACTTAAAGATATATGACCCTTTTAAGATTTTGAAGCATTATCCGTTCCATTGTTAAACTGTTTGAATCCTATATTAAGCCAATGCAATCACCCCTTTTTTTATTGATTTAAATTAACTTTAATTAAACCCTCATGGAAAATCAATTTAGCAAGAGGCGATGTCTGACTTAAAAGTAAGCTGTGCAAGTTGGTGGGAGGTAGGGTTTTGGTAGGGTCAGACCTTCACCTTACAAATGGTTGGTGAGTATGGAGTTTGATGTTACAACCTACCGCATTTTCAACATGCTCCATCCAGCTCTCGACATGTCAAAGTCCTTTCCCATCACCGATAATCCAACCATCCATTAAGAAGAACGTTTCTTAAAAAGCAGAAAAGGAAAAACACAACCAGTAATCTCACTTCTTTGCAACAACTTGAAATTTATTAGAGCAAGGACCTTGAGGCTGGAGTCTTTGCATCATTGCATCATTACACTCATGGGATAAAAAAGCAAAAAAACAGAAAAAAAAAGGGGGGGCTTGAAAGGAGGACAGACTGAAAACTTCTATCCAAATTGAAATGCATGCAATTCTTGATTGGAATCTGGCTTTGGGGAGAAAAACTAAAAACTAACGATACAAAATGAAACCAAAACAAAAGACAGCAAAAGCAAAAAAAAGATGCAGATATTGGGAAGCAAAAACTCTACTTTGGATCCTTAATTAGTTTGAGGGCATCAGCCTTGGTGGGGAGGGCAGGGATTGCTCCTTTCTTTGTGGTTGTAATAGCTCCACATGCGTTGGCAAATGTAAGTGCCTCTCTCAACCTTGCCTCGTCCTGAAATTACATACAAAAACAATATTTACTCGATAATGTCTATGGACACAACTGGCAAGTCATTCTAGCAGATGTAGTAAATGGACTGCGTCTGTTGTTGATATTAATCTACCTCGAGAATGGAGTGGTCATCAACAATCTTGCACAGTAAAGCTCCCACAAATGAATCTCCAGCACCTGTTGTATCCACCGTTTGAACATGGAAAGCTCCCACAGATCCATGGAAATTCTGTGATTAAAGATAGACCGAGAGTCAGAGTGAGTATTGGGCATATCAAGAATGACTCGGCAACTTCTTTACAATATGCAGAAAACGACGTTGTCACATGTTCGGTACAACAGGAACCTAGCTTTTGGTTAGAATATAAAGCGGGCACACTTTCAATTGCATATGTACATTGAATGTTGACTTTACAATGCCTAATAAAGCAATTAGGTCTATAAAGATTTTCTGGAGTTCCCAAGCATTTTCCATAGACTGATTACACGGGCCTAAGGGAGAGATAGGACTGGTTAGGATATTCCAGATTCCAGTTTCTTTATTAGCATAATTTAATTATGTAGGTATATCCTTAGGAGCTTAATTAAAGCATAACACCCTTCTTTAGTATTAACGATGACATAAAGACCCACGCACCAGCATATAAAAAATTAAAGAAGGAGGTGGGGTTGGAAACATATCAGGGTAGCCTGAGAAATGTCTCAGATAAAATATTAAGAGGTATAAAGAAAGGCGACTATATAACCAACCAAAATAAACAAAAGAATTCTCAGAACTAGACCCCTGGTGTAAATGAAGGGTCAAGTTTCTTAAGTTTATTTTACTTGTATTACTTTCTCACATTCAAGAAATTGTATCGAGTGGAGTACCCCAAAAGTACACTCCGTTTAGGTGAGGCTGTTAAAATAAGGGGTCCCATTGTCTAGAAAGCATGCCATCAGCTAGCATGTTGCATAAGCAACTAAAACATCCACCACCTACCTTCACAGCTAAAAGTCAAATTTGTTGAAAAGAGATTTTAGATCCGAAGCGGTAACAATGAATTAAAGTACCTTGGTGTAGTATCTGCAGCCCTTTTCACCAAGAGTGACCAAGAGCAGCTTCAAGTTAGGGTGCCAAAGTGACAAGGCATCAGCATCATCAATTTTATCACTTCCAGTGAGGAACTCGAGTTCAACATCACTAACTTTAATCACTTCCGCCTTCTCCCAGATGCTGAGTATCTGCTCACGAGCCTCCTCAGGAGAGGGCCACAATGGCAGCCTCAAATTGGGGTCATAGGAAAGGAGAGCTCCTGCTTCCTTTGCCACTTCCATTGCCCTAAGGTGAGCTGATCTGCATGGCTCCACTATCAAACTTATGGATCCATAGTGGAAAACTTTAGCCTGCACGCAAACAAACAGTCAGCTAGTTGATAAACTTAAATGAGAATCGTCCACTTTAAACTTCAATTACCGAACAAAAACGTGGTAAAGCCGTCCGATCATGGTCTAGTCCAAAGTCCAACAAACATGCCAAAACACATTGAAAAGTAGGTTTATAAATTGCTTAATAGATGAACAATCAAGGACTCCACAGCTACAGGACGGCTCCACCATAGATACCCATCTCAAATATAAAATTTCAGACGGCTATTTCTCTTCCTACCACGGAAAAGAAGCGGTCTTTGTACAACCCAACACAACACGGCGTCTAGCGTAAATTGCCGCTTTATTTGGAAAATCCCAACATTATTATTATCCATGCCCTCATTACACGCAAAAACTGCGGACCCACAACATATTGAGAAGAAGATCAGATCTTCCCATTTCTTGACGAACGAAATATTAGTTCGCACAATTTAAACACTTCATCCCATTTTCTTTTTTTTTTAAAGAAGACAAAACGTTAACTGATAATTTCAAAAAAAGCAAAATCCAAAACTGAGACTTTGAACAAATTCCTGAGTGGGTCCCACTTAGTTCCTAGATTTTCCGGATCTACTAATCAGCGTCACCGGCGAGTGAGACTAGCTTAACGATATACGTATCTCGTCATGTTCCCACTATCGTTGTTTAAATTTTTCCGGACATTTCGCAGACTCACTCTCCACACTACCTCTCACACGCTACAGGACACACGCGAAAGCGAAGGATCCGCTGTTGGAATCCTCGCCCAATATCAAGATCCTCTTGCTAACGTGGCGCCAAAAATAAAAGTAATGTTATAACCTAACAACCAAACGATTGCCGATCAAAAAACAAAAAACCGACCATTTTATTGACTTTTTAGTGGTTACTCACAGATCTGATTAGCTCGAGATTGAGCTCTTCTGGTTGAAGGAGCATGTCGGCGCTGGGGTTCCTGTAGAACATGAACTCACGCTCTCCGTCGGTGCGTAGGGTGACGAAGGCGAGAGCGGTTCTGGCTCCCTTGTCGAAGACGATGCCGTCGCCGTTGACCCCGTTCTCTTTCACGATCCCGGCCAGCATGTGGCCGAACTCGTCGTCTCCGAGCTTGCCTACGAAGGCCGCGCGTCCTCCGAGCCGAGACACGGCGATGGCGACGTTGGCGGGAGCGCCGCCGGGGGCTTTGAGGAAGCCGGGTGCCTCGGCGAGGGAGACGCCGGAGACAGTGGGGACGAAGTCGATCAGCATCTCGCCGAAGCTGACGATCAAGGACGACGACGACTCGACTACCCCATTGGCTGCCATTGTAGAGAGAAAAGAAGGTGCTTGGGTGGCTGTTTAGAAAGAAACAAGGAAAATGCAGAGAGGAGAAGTGAGGGTAGGAGAGGACTACTTATAGACTTGATATGTTTTTATTACATACAACTTGTTTTGTGCTTTTTTTTTATTATTGTCAAAAAAAGATTGATTTCTATTTTTTTAACTTCAATTTCTCTTTAAATTTGGATTAATAGAGAAATGTAAAACTTTAGGGAACAAGTGGAAAGATAAAATAAAATAAATAAGTAGGGACTGGGACACCCATTGTTTTAATCATATTGGTGGGTGTTTTGCATTGACGGTTGGTGGGTGTTTTGCAGTGATGGTTTTGTCAAGTGGGTACCAACTCTCTCTCTCTCTCTCTCTTTCTCGGTTTAGTCGGACTAATCATATGCTTCTAAGATCTCATCCAAAAAGTCTTAGAGGATGTAAATCTAAAATTTCAAGATCTCTCAGATTTCTATGTAGCCTGTACATTTTTACACACAAGGAATCTTCACATACTTGATTATTTAGCTAATGATTAATTATTGGCCTTTTCCTATTCAGTATTAGGTTTTCATTATCTCCCAGATTCCTTAATAGTTCCAACTCTCACACTGCCGTTGGAAGCAAAGCGTCCGTAATTGATCTGATCAAGAAGCTTTGTCCAGAGACTAAAGGATCATCAACGGGAACATTTCCTATTTTTCTTCATTTGACGTGATTCGAACTCAAGACCTCTTAAAAAGGAGAGCCTTAAGTGAGGAGCTTGTTATGACCCAACAGCTAACAATCTTTTAGTGCAAGAAACAAAATATCGCCAAGTCACATTTTAACTTCTTCATCATTGTACCTAAAGTTTTACAGTAAAAAGAAGTCTGAAAATTTGATAGTACGTAACTTTATTTTTATATAATAAAAAAGTTATTTTCGGTAAATTCACATATAAATATGGCAAAATAATAATAATGTAAATTAAAAAAGTAAATACGTATAAAAGCTGGTCAAACTTGATCGACTTGATTTCCTTAGTTATGAGATTAGGGTCTAGAACTGACCGACTTGATGAACCTCTAATACACAAAATGATAAAATGTTAAAGGTTCACATTCTTTAATTCCTAAGGCTTCTTCACCAATCTCACACAATAACTTTCGGTTGTGCAAGATTGAAATTTACGCCAAGAAAAATATTCCATGCTCACACCTGTATTATCAATGACACATTCATATTGGATACGGGGGAGGATGAAGCCAAGAGAATAGTGGGATCAGTCACGCCAGCCATATAACTAAAGAAACACCTGTGCCTTGTAAGACTGGCAGCTAAGCAACGCCAGCTTTTTGCGATGGACACCCCACATAAGTACTGTTCTTGTAATTCTCGAGCCTGCATGTCGGTGTTTACTAAAAAAAAAAAAAAAAAGGTTATTTTTCAATAAATAGACTATTAATCGTATCGATAATCATAGTTCATCCACATGGATGATTGACTTAAAATCGTTGAGGGACCTTACATCTATTGAAGGGCAACCTTCGAATTCCACATCTTCCTGATTTAATATATCTTCAGAATTTGATTCACTCATGGATATGGATAGGCACGCATCTTTAGTTTCTCACACTTCTTCATCTGTGGAATCTGTTTCCACTTTCAAAGGATGTAGAGAAATGACATTGTGAATCTTATCGTTACTTTCCCTTTTAGATCTCCCTTATTCCTTGAACTCTTCAGTTTGGAAAGTTTGAGAAGAAAGGGGATCCTTGTTATTCTAACAACCATAAAATGAGTTATGTGATATCTAGTGGAGTTCCAGTTCCTTCTCCGAAACCGGACTCTAGCGACTGCTCACATTTTGATTTTTCCAGTGCCTGCAAAGTGAAGGAAATTTTAACTTAGTAGGACTGTTGATAGATAGTACAGAAAGAAACCTTACAGCATATCAATCTTTGTCATTAGGTGAGAAAAGCAACCCGATGCAATGTGAAATTCCCTTTTGTGAAAAGATTTTTCAAAAGAATATCATTTTTTGCAGTTCCGTCATATTTCATTCACGCGGATTTCAAAAAGAAAACATTTACAGCCTAGTTCAAAGGAATAATTATTTTATTCCTAATCTATTCCTAACATATTACTAAACTTATGTTTGGTTAGAAACCAAATTCAGAATAGTTATGAACCAAGAAAATTTATTCTTAAATTTTAAGGAATACATAAAGCTTATCTCTAATTATCTTTAACTTTTCCGAGAATAGCTATTCTAATTGAAGACAACTTTATCCTTCCCACAATTAATAATAATAATAATAAGATAATTAATTTTTTATAATTAAATTAATAATAAAAAATAATAATATTAATAATAAGAATAGTAATAACTAAAAAATTTATAACAATTAATAATAATAATAACAATAATAATTAATAATTAATAATAACAATAATAATAATAATAAGTACAAAATTTATAATAATAAATAATAAT